>JAPDPK010000089.1:2535000-2982789 GCA_031772115.1 Heritiera littoralis
GACCATATGACGACTGAGGGTACCCATGATGAGAATCCCATGAAGATGAATTCTGCCTCCAACTCCCCTCCTTTGAACTACTACTCCCCATCAACTCAAATACCTATAGAAATTCACAATTCCTAAAAAAACTGATTCCTTCCTCCACAAGCCAATCAAACTCAACAACTAAAGATCAATTACAAATATACCTGAAAACAAAAACCCCTGATATAAGCACAGACAACAAGAACAAACCACAAAGAAATGAAATCTCCAAACAATTTCCTGAAATCTTTTCCAAAACCCTCCTCTCCTTTTCACTATATCATACAACACACGATATCTATCTAAAGTCTAAACCAATCAAAACCAAAATAAAACAGGAAGATAATCTTCACCTAGTCTTCTATCCTCTAGAATTCAATACAAATGCCACCAAATCAATAGAAAATCAAAACCCACCTAAGCAAGCATTCAAATTATATATAAGGAAGCAATAAAATTATAACATGAGAGGATATCTGCTATTTAGACTTTCCCAGAAACTTCAAAGTTTCCTTCTTTACCAGAAACACAAGAGACCAATTCACAAACGTAAGCTTCCCTTCACCGACCTTAAAACAGCAAAAAAGAGAGCCTTGGATTACTTCCTTGGAACTAATATTTCACTAAAATTATCATTGTTTCCAAGACTCAATCCAAATGGCTTAATCAACAAACCACCATATATTAGTAATAAATAAAACTTATCCATAGCCACCAAAAACAAAATTTAATTCACTCCAAAGAAAAGTAAAACGGCGGCTGCAGTCAACAAAACGATAAAAAAAACACCTCCGTTTCATCTCAAAACAAAAAAAGCCATGAATTCTGAAAGAGACCCATTAATCATGGCGGCTGTTGCTTAATACTACCAAAAAGATGCACTTTTTCAAGATCTAAAGACTAAAAGTAAACAAATTCGAAACTGGGTCAAAAAAGAAATTACCTTTGATTAAAGCAGGCAAACTTGCAGAGTCGCAGAGCATCAATGGAGGATCTGGGTATCTGTTTTGCCTTTGAAATTTGAGATAAAGATTGATATTAAGCCGCGGAACAAAAAGAAGATAATCTTTTTCGATGTGTTTTATGATAGAATCTTTTTCGATGTTTGCTTAGTAAAAGTATATACTTTTAATCCTATTGTGTTTATAATTTAATGGAAGCTGTCCAGTGGCGTCACATGGAAGAATGAAGTTACGGAGTTTGGAAGCTACCGGTGTTCTCTGCACACGTGACACCGATCACAGCTAAGCAGAACTCATTTGGATGTTGTCCATGTTTCAAAAATTCTTTTATTGTTTCTCAAAAAAAAAAAATTCTTTTATTGTCTGCAGTGTTCGTGTAAATTATTAACGTTTGAATTTTCGTGTAAAGTATCCTAATTGAATTTTTATAATTTTTTATTGAAAGACAACTGTAATTTTAAAAAAATTGTAGATAAAAATTTAATAAATTCATAAATTTTAAAATAAATCCACACTTATTCTTTCCTTTGTCCTCTTCTGAAAAATAAATGTAAAAGAGCTTTTTTTTTTGTTTTTGTAAAAGAGGTTTTTTTATTTATCGAACATAATAAAAGAATATAATATTTACTAATTAGTAGAAAAAAAATTAAGTGTTCAAATATTACAGAAATTGTATGAATTAAATATGAGCTTGAATTAGTCTAATTATTTATTAGTTTGTTTAGTTTGTTATAGTTTCTTATTATAGAATTATTATAAGACAAGATATATAGTTTCTTATTATAGATTTATTATAAGGCTGTAAGTTGAAGATTATCATCAAATTTTGATGTAAGTTAACTTTAATTTCAAAATTTTAACTGAAATTATATTTATTTATTGAAATATACAAAATGATCTATTATTAATTAAGATTTTGTAATTATAATTACAACACGTCAAAATTTAATGTTAATATGTGTAAGATCAAAAATTTCAAAATTAAAGATTATGATAATCATTTTATGGGAAATTGTGATTTAATGCCAATTTCATTTTATAGATTTAATGGATGGACAAAAACTATAACGAACCATAAAATTGACCATGTAAAAAAATCTGTTTTATCATCGGTGATTCATTGATGGAGACTGGAGAGTTGTGATGTAACGGACTTTGTACTTTAGTAGAATACACGAAAGCATCTAAAAACATTTTTCACCTAAAAAAAAGCATCTAAAACATTTTCTATTCACATAAATTTTTTTCCGACTAAGACTTTAGGTTGGAATAGTAGAATATATAAATTTTGAGATTATAAATCCGCACAACCGATATTGTTGAATAGTGATTTGGGTTAAAAAAATGTGGAAATTAGGATTTGAATTATGGGGAAGTTGTGTTTTGAATTTATGAAAAAGATTAATATACAATACATTGTTAGTGAAATTTTTTTAATTTTATAAGTGAAGTTAAAATAATAATACATATTTTTTAAAAATATTTAAAAAAAAACTCTCAGATAATTATCCTTATTAAAATTGAGTCTGAAAAAAAACATTAGGCTAAATCTATTTGGTTTTCTTATCTATATAGTCTAATTTCCCTTTTTAATTTTGGTTAAAGCATCTGCATATGGTCAATGAATTGGAAAAAAAAGTGAAATGTGTTGTTAAGATTAAAATTCATTTTCAATCAAGTAAATTGGTGAATTGTTTGACAGATCTAAAAACAAAATGCATGAAAGATTCTTGTTAAAACAATTGAATTTGAAGATTTAAAAGTGAAAATAAATTTGAAATCTAGTTTAATCGATTCATATCTTAAATCTCTTTTCAATATTTTTCAAAGCACAATCTCTTTTAAAAAAAAAGTTATTTTGGTCACATCATTGAAATAACTAGAAAAAATGTAACCAAGTAGACTAGATATAAAATTTCATCGAATATTAAAGCATTGAAGGTTTTATGAGAATATTTGTTGGGTTTAATTTTCTTATCAGTTCCCTACCACTTGATTTGTAATTTAAGATTTTTGCACTATATATTTTAAATATTTTATGACATGCAAAAGCTTGTCCAATTTGAAATGAAAATTGCATGTAAGACAAACGACAAGTCATAAAAGAAGAACTAGCTAGAAGAAACAACAAGCCGTGATATCAGCCAATATATCACATGGAACATATTTTTACAAGATTGTGTTGAAAGAAGCAAATCCCTGGTTTCTTCATCGTGACTTTTCTACAAGCATTAAACAATTTTTAATTATTGGCAACTAAGCTGGAAATTTTCACATCTTGCAAATAAAGCCATCATTTTATTTTATTTTTAATATATTGATTCTAGAATTTATCCAAACATGTGTAATAATTTTAATTAAAAATTGAGGTCGGCTATTGAATTCAAATCCAAATTTTATAACATGTTACAATTTTTTCTTAATCGCTACAAAAAAATTTGTTGGCAAAATTAATGTTTCAAATGTTGATACAAATGATCAAATCTTCATTTTTAAGATAATAAGACGTAAAAATTCTATAAAATTAAAATTCAAGTCTAACACGTGTTTTTTTTTAGATTAGAAGTTTTGATTGTATTACATATTAATTAAGCTTATTTCTTGTAAAACAAGAAAGAATTACTTGTATAGTATATGTTTACTAAAGAGAGGAGGAGAAAAAAAAATTGAATTGCCACAAGCTTTCGAATATTCTTAAAGTCAACCTATATTATTATATAGTTAAATGGTTTTTGCCAAAGGGCCGAAGGGTGTCACATCGCCATAACCTTTTTTCAACGAAGTTTTAGAAGCATATGAATGCTACTTTGTGAGAATTATGGACCTAACCCACGAGAAAGATCCGGTTTGAACTTTGATGGTATCCAAAGAGAATTTGAAGAAGACTTTCACAATAATTTCTCATGTGTTTCATAAGTTTTTTTTGTTTACACCTTAATAGTTGCTATTTCATTTTTTATATAAAAAATTACCTTGGATAAGAATAAGGAAATGAAGATAATCCATGTAACTTATTCAAGTATTAGAATAAAAATTTTAATGATAATGATGAATATAAAGATTCAAATTTTGATTTTTTTTTTGTAAAGAAGGTCATGGTTTGAGATAGAAAAAAATGCAAATACTTAAATTCAAACTCTAAATTTTTTAAAAATTACTTTTTAAAGAAATTGTATAAATCGGATAGATTTCTTGAATCTAAGATTCAAAATTTTGGCATTTTTTTATCTTTGAGGCCTAATCCAACGTTCACCTAGCTTTTACGTTACGTTCGTACATTCTATGCCATGTCATGTCTTTGTCTATGTTGTGAAAGCAACTTGTCTCATTGGATTCACTGAAATTACATTACTAGTTGCTTCCTAACGTTATGGATAAGATTCAGAACAAAAAAATATGTTATGGATAAGATTATAATGGATGAGATATTTTATGTGGGGACAATAAGGACCGAACAATCTTATTTTAACTACTTATGAAGATTTTCACATCTAATCACTACAAACATAATTGCATAGAAGATGAGCTTGGATACACGAGATTGAAATACTAAATAATTACTTTTTTTCTTGTCCGATGAAATATTCAAACTTACCATTGTTTAATTTTCAATATTTTATATAATTACAAAGTAAGGAGAGATTTATTTTTAAACCCAAAATAATACGATATAAAAACAATCGTTGAAGTCAACTACTCACTATTGTTTTATTGCTCAATTTATCAACTTGCGAATTTTCAAACATTTATTTGGTGTTAACTGTTAGGTTAGGCTACCAACCTTCAAACTCGCCATAATTAAATAGTAATATACCAAATTATGGGAATCAAAAAGTAGAGAAGGGATCCACTTACATCAGTGTAAAACTAATTAGTTTTACACATTTTTTTAATCATTAGATTGATATAAACTTATGGTTGAGATTAATTAGTTTTATAAAGAGAAGAGTGGTTTAATCTCTACCATAAGTTTATATCAATCTAATGGTTAAAAAAAAGTGTAAAACTAATTAGTTTTACACTGGTGTAAGTGGATCCTTCCTCAAAAAAGTAATAGTAATATTTAAAGTTTGTAAACAATTAAAGTTTGATTTAATGGTTATTATTCATTGTTATGAGTGATTGGGATCAAGATTCGATTTTCCACTCCTTCTTATACCTCTTATAAACCAAAAAAATAATAAATAATATGTTTATGGATTTAAGATAACTATAAATAATAAATAAAATAAATATGGGAGATCATCGGTCTCCATAATTTAATAAAATTCATATGAAAATTCCTGAATTTTAAATAAAAGTCATTAAATTTCATCCGAAAAGTTTATTACTACTAACTAGCACCTAAATTTAATAACCGATTTAAAAAAACTGACTTCTTTAAAAAAATTTTCTAAAAATACATCTAATAATTTTAAATACAAAACAATAACAAATATATGCAAAGTTTTTAAATCAAAATGATACGGATTACAAATTTGATAAAAAATATACATCAAATTAATAAAAATGAAGAAATTGATTTGGTATTTTTGCGTGTTTACGTAATTATGAAACAATAATTTTATAGTTTACATGATTTAACACAAAGCATATATGATTCAAATACTGAAACAGTCAAAAATCCTAAAAATTAATTACCATTCCCCTTCACGATAAAGTTTGAGTACAAAATTCAAAATTAACCCACTTCACAAGCAAAAGCGTATCTTAGAACAGTGACTCATGTTTCATTTTCCACCTCATATTACACAGCTCCCAAAGAACTGGAACCTCTGCCAAACATCCAACTCGCTCACCCTCTTCGTGAACAGAACGAACCATTTCAATTTTACGTTTTCATCACCCTCTCTCTCGACGCGTGACAATCCAATTTAACTCCCTCGTATAAAGACCTTCGTATCCTATCTCAATCAATTCAAACGCTGACCTCAACTCTTTATTTTTTTTTTTTTGGTTACATAGGAAAATAGACCTCAACTCTTTATGACAACATATGGCATCTTACGATTCTTATTGGAAATTTTTCAAAGAATCAACACAACGGCAGATAATTATTCCTAAGGACCGTAAAAAAATTACCGGATACTCTCTTGTTTCCTTCTCTTTCAATTCAATCCCGCGAAAACAGCTCAAGCAAGCTAAATGTGGGGAGAGCTTGTGTAAGCTATCACTCTCATTGCAACAAAGGGTTTTAGATTCGGGTCGAATGAATCTGGGGCTTTCGGGTCCCAAAATGAAGCAGAAGAACGAGCAAGTTCATACTACCAAGCTATTAACTTATCTTTTAGTCGTGTTAATTGGGGTTCTGGTTGGTTTGTTTGTACTACGGATCTTCATTTGCGGGTCGAGGAGATCTGACGACAATGGTTCTCGTTTGGATGGATTGGACCCGGTTTTTGGTGTGTTTTCAATAAACCGGGATTTAGTTGATCTACCTGACGAGCAAGGATATACTGCCCTGAACTTCCTAAAAGCATCCCGTGAGTATTGTATTTTCATTAGCTGAATTGTTCTTTTTCTTGCGTGTTTTTTTTTTTTTTTTACTGTGGATTTTCACTTGATTTCATGTTTCTCTATTTGAGTCTCAACTGTCGTTTATGAGTTTGTTTATCAGTTTAGCTAAATGATGGTATTTTATGAGTTTACAGATATGTGACATGAAATATTCAGAGTTGATACCCTGCTTAGATAGAAACCTTATATGCCGGTTGAAGTTAAAGCCTAATATGACAGTGATGGAACACTGTGAGCGGCATTGTCCGCCCCCAGAGCGTCGTTACAATTGCTTAATTCCACCACCAAAAGGTTACAAGGTTAGTGATGGTTCTTTTTGCTTAACCTAAGAGTTTGGATTTGTGTGGTGTCAGTTAGTTTTGATTCCAACAAAATCGCTATTAGAATTTCAGATCCCCATAAAGTGGCCTGCAAGTAGAGATGAAGTGTGGAAAGCCAATATACCCCATACGCATCTTGCGGAGGAGAAATCGGATCAGCATTGGATGGTTGTTGATGGGGAAAAGAAAAGTTTTCCTGGCGGTGGAACCCATTTTCATAATGATGCTGATAAGTATATTGTTGGTCTTGCTCACGTATATTTTACTTTCTGAGTTAATGATCCTTTGGTTGTTTGCAAGATCCAAAAATGGAAACAAGGTTATGCATTTGATAGCATATGATTGTTTTGGTTCTTGGAAACTAATTATTGCTCATTGACTGAGCCAAATGATTGCGACTTTTCTTTTTCTCATAAAAGTTTATGTTTCTTGTTTCGCTTGATGTTGGATCATTATATTTGTGTAGATGCCAAAGTTCCTGGTGATAAACTGCGCAATGGTGGACGTATTCGAACTGTTTTTGATGTGGGATGTGGAGTTGCAAGTTTTGGAACCTGTCTCCTACCCCTTGATATTATAGCTATGTCCCTAATGATGTACATGAGAATCAAATACAATTTGCATTAGAAAGGGTTATCCCTTCGACACTTGATGTGTGTTGACAAAAAGGCTTCCTTATCCAAGCAGATCATTTGAGCTAGCTCATTGTTCATGATGCCGAATTGACTGGCTTCAGAGAGATGGGATTCTTCTATTGGAACTTGATAAGACTACTGAGACCAGGAGGGTACTTTGCATATTCTTCTGCTGAGGCCTATGAACAAGATCCTGAAGATAGCAAGATCTGGAACGCCATTTACGGACTTTTGATAAGAATGTGCTGGAGAGTGGTTGTGAAGAGAGGCCAAACTGTTATATGGGCAAAGCCAATGAGCAATAGTTGCTACTTGAAGAGAGATTCTGGGACTTAGCCTCCTTTGTGCAGTTCTGGCGATGAACCAGATGCACTTTGGAATGTGTCTATGAACGCATGCATTAATCCATACTTTGCAAGTAAGTGGAACTACCATGTGTATGTTGATGGGATTGAAAGTTGTGGATTGCTTTTTTGTTCTACAATCTATTTACTGGTCGATGGACATTTACTTTTCTTTGCCTGCATAAATAAACAAATGTAATGTTATCGAGAATTTTTCCCAACAGCCTGATGATAATGGTCTACTGTCCTTAATACTTCTTAAGTGTTAATTCTTGCTTGATACTACAGAGATGCACAAAGAAAAATGGAGTGGACTACTTCCTTGGCCACAGAGGTTTACTGCAGCACCACCTCGCCATGAAGAAATTGGTGTTTGTGCTGAGGAATTCCATGAAGACACTGTAAGTTTCTGAGATAACAGAAGAATTTTTCAAGTGATTTAATTGTGCTGTGCTTTCTTCATCTTGATATGTTAATTAGTTTCCTGTATATAGCCTTAAATTTTGATGACTGAGATTATTATTATGATACAGAAAATATGGCATTTCAGAGTGATTGAGTATTGGAAGCAGATGAAATCTGTTATAGAGAAGAATTCCATCAGAAATGTCATGGATATGAACTCAAACCTCAGGGGTTTTGCTACTGCCCTTAAAGATAAGGATGTCTGGGTAATGAATGTTGCTCCTGTCAAAATGTCTTCGAGATTGAAAATTATTTATGACCGAGGCTTGATTGGGACTGTTCATGATTGGCATGCATTTACTTTTTTTTTTCACATATACATTCTTGACTCCATCTTCCTCCTGTGCTTGAGTTATATGAAAATTTGCACCTGTTTTTGGCTCTTTTTGTCATATATCATTTTTTAAATAATCAGATATGTCTAATAATCTTTTCTAGCTTACTTATGCAACATGCTTTCACCTTTGCTGTTTTAGGTGCGAAACATTTTCTACATACCCACGAACATATGATCTTCTTCATATATTTGTTGTTATCATATATGAGCAACAATATTTAAAATCGATTTCATAGTATAATTGATTTAGATGTTAATTCAGCTTGTTTGTAGCTATTAATTTAGTTTTAATATTGTAATTACCCCTCTTATTGTACTATTCGTTGTATCAAAATCATATAAAACACTTTAAGTTGTTCAGCTTTCTTGCACTTCTAACTTTAGTGATTACCAAAGAAATTAACTAAGGGTTAAAGCAACTCACACATTGCTTCACCCATTTCTTTAGTTTCTCATTAAGCTTTGCTTGAGTTAATAAAGTAAAAGGATAAAGGGGAGACCTAAAAAATGCGAGAAAAAAATAGAAGAGGTGATAATTTTTTTTTTTTTTCATAAATGAATCATTTTAAATTAAAAAGATTAAAGGAAAAAAAGTAAGGATGCATGAGTCTAAGTGAAGAAAAAAAAGGGGATGTATGAGTCTAACTTAAGATAAAAGATAATACAATGAAGATTTTTGTGTTCCTTGAAGAGGATAACAAGGCCAAAGCTCAGGAGTAATTGTCAATGTGTCATCATGTAGAATGTGCCACTATATAAATATTATGCCTGCTGGTTGCTGCAAAAGCTTGTCCTTGAAGAAAAGAAGAGCTAAGCTCAAACTGGTTTGGAGGAGATATTTTGCACTCAATGGGAAATGTAATTGTTGATGTACCTAAAACCAATATCAATTTTGTATAATTTTCTTGTTTATTGATGTTTTTGTAAACAATATTTTCTTGGAAAAACATCTAGTTAACGAGGGTTCATAGATTAAAGTATTAAGTAAATTTTAGTGATAAAAAAAGATTATATTGAGAAAATATTAACCCCTTTAAATAATACATTACAGGTTAAAGATCTCACAGTAAATCCATACAAACAATAAGCACATAACAGGATTTGGCCTATTGACTCAAATCTTGGTTCCAAGCAGAGATCAGAGATCAAAGACAGTAGCTGGTTTACAAAATAAGTTCTTACGTAATTTTTGATGATCAAATATTGAATGTTTTTTCGAAAAATATACAAGCATAAAAAAGGTAGAAGCCAAAACCTTTTCTTCTTCACGATAACAACTCTTCTGATTCACGGTTTCATTTAAATTGCCTGCAAAGATCAAAATCAAAGGTTATCCTTCTAATATCAACTTAAAACACAAGATAAGATTATAATTATACTTTGAAGTGATTTCTATAAAGAAAGTTTGAACAAAATTAATTTGAAGAAAAATTGGATACAGAAATAGATTGAAAAAGTATTGGCAGTTATGCAAACCTTATGCGTAAGCTTGGAGAAGGGTTTAAATCTTGAATAAAGGCGTCAAAATCTCTTAGTTCACACTGTTCGTAGTTTATATCCAGTTCCTTGAGATGTATCTTCTTGTGAAGTTTGGCTCTCCTAACCTCTTCTCCATCTACCACATTTCCCACCAGTCTTATCTCAAGAAATCCCCGAAGGAGATCTAAGTTTTCCAGATCTCCAACACTGAATTCCCTAGTGTCATTGCCATCTACCCTTGCTATGACTGAGGATAATTCCCTAAGAGAAGTTAATCTTCCTATCCCTTTTGGATAGTAGTTTAGCTTGTCACAACCTATAGTATGAAGAAATCTCAAGTTGATCAATTTCCCCATACCATCTGACAGTTTCTCAAGAGCCTTACAACAGAAGAGATTTAAGTACTGCAAATTATGCAATTCACACACTTCTTCGGGTAATTCTTTTAAATTCATACTCCAAATCAACTTAAGATATCTCAAATGAATTAATTTCCCTATTTCATTTGACAATTCTTTTACTGGATGGCGATGCAACATTAACACCAATAGTCGAAGACATTTTGTTCCTTTGAATAAGGCTTGCAAGGTTTCACCAGTTACATCACACTCTTCACCACTAGTTACAAGGCTACGTAGTTTCTCTATGCCATTTATAGACACATGAAATTGACCATTGTTTGCATATGTTACCCTCAAATGACGAGCCTTTTTGGAAGATAAATCCAATCTCACATTTTCACTGTTATCAACATTCACTCCCACAATTTCTTCATTTGTCAAAAATTGAACAAAATCGTGTACCATGTCATGCATCTTACATCCAACTACTTTACCATCGATATCTTTCTCAAAATCCTGGAAAAAAGACCGTGATGCCAAGTAGTTAAAGTATTCTACGCCTTTTTCTTCTTCCATCCCTAAATTCTCGCAAGAGCTTAGATAACCATTTGCCATCCAATACATAATTAGTTCAGCTTGTCGAAAAACAAAATCTTTGGGAAAGATTGCACAATACAATAGGCATGGTCTTATTTGTGAGGGCAAATCATAATAACTTAGCAAGAGAGGTGTGAAAATATATTCTTTTGCAACATTTAATTTCCATATCTCACTGTTCAGTATATTTTGCCACTCATTTCTAGTTTTTTTCTCTCGCAACAAACCCCCTAAAGTCTTTGCAGCAAGTGGTAAACCCTTACACTTCTTTGCTATTTTCCTTCCAATATCTTTCAAATTTTCACACAAGTCACTATACTTTCCAATAAAGGCCAATTGACTAAGTATTAGCCAACATACTTCATCAGATAATTCCTTTAAAGGAAACACTCGAGAAGATCTCATCCCCGTTGCAACTGATTCTTTACGAGTAGTCACTAAAATCCTACTTCCAGGCATGCCTTGTTCAAAAGTAGCCTTTAGTGGCTCCCAATCTTCATCATGATCTGTCCACACATCATCTAATACAAGCAAGAATTTTGCAGTTTTGATTTTTTCACAAATTTTGGTCAAAACAATTTGTAAGGGAATTGAATTTTGAAAATTGACAACTGAATCTTGATGGAGGCCTCCTAAGATTGCTCTTGCAATTTTATTTTGATCAAAAAAATCCGAAACACAAACCTAAATTACAGTATTGAATTGTGCTCGAACTTCATTATCATTAAAAATTAATTGGGCAAGAGCTGTTTTTCCGATCCCTCCCATCCCTACTATAGAAATTGTTTGAGTGTCATTCCCATCCAATAAAGCACCTACTATCTTATTTTTTATCTCATCCCGACCAAGTAATCTGGAAACATCAACAAAAGATGTACTTTCTAGTCGTCTAGGTTGCTTGATTTCACTTGTTGCTAATTGATACATATCTTTCTCTTTGGCAATCACATCTACCTCTTCATTGATTTCTTTAACTTTAATAGCAATGTCATGACGCCTAACAACTTGACGACAAGAAGCAAAACATGAAAGGAAAGGGCATACCTTGTTCCTAACATAAACGCTTTCAACTCCATCGATTTCCAACTTGAGGATTGCAGTTTTCCACTCATCTAGCACATCCTCCATATCATAAGCAACTTCTTTGAGCCTTGCTAACCAGTGCCTGACCTTTTATCTACAATTTGCTTTTCCTCTGCATCTTCAAGCACACATAGAATAGCCTCAAAATTGCTCTGAAGCTTTTTGACTTCCTTTTCAACACCTGTTACAAGCCTCAACTCATGCACGGCATTTTCCGCCGTTACTTCTATTAGGTGCTCTATAATTACAGAAACAAGTGCTTCTGCCATTTCTTAGAAGAAAGAGTGAGGGTAAAGGGGAAATCAAAGGGGGATGAGATGATTAGCAAAAATAGGAGGCAATAAGATGTTCAAGAGGCAAAGGTATGAATGAGAGCTGAGCTTGTGAGCTTGTTTCATAGCGTAGCCTTCTTTGGAAAAGTCTTGGTCAAAATAATTTGGGTTTCAATTGCAATTTGATATATATATATATATATATATATATATATATATATAGAGAGAGAGAGAGAGAGAGAGAGAGAGAGAGAGAGAGAGAGAGAGAGAGAGAGGAGAGACTTTTGAAGTCGAGAACAGAACCCAAAACTCCACTTATGTCTTCATCTAGTAAACAGTAGACTGGTAGAAACAATAAAGGAGCATTAGTTGGCCATTAAACGAGTAGAAATAAAGTTTACTTTATTTAGTTGAAAGATTTTTTTTCATGTTTTCTACCTATTAAGGTAGGATTTATTCAAGTTCTTACACTTCAACTTTAATTATTACCAAAGACATTAAGGGTTAAAGCAATTCACACATTACTTCACCAAACTTTCATTGGTAGTTAGTAAGAGAGAAAAACGAGAGGAAAATAAGGGATGACAAATTTTTTATTTTATTCAAGAAATAAATTATTTAAATTAAAAAAATTAGGGGAGAAAAAAAGTGGAGGATGCAAATTTATAAGATTATTTATATTTTTTTTTGTTTTCACTCGCACATAATATAACCATAAATATAGCGCAATTAAAATAATATTCTATTATTCATATTGATATTGTGTTCGTATAATTTAAAATAGGAAAAGTTACCAATCAAGTGCTTTGTAAAAGTTCTTGTGATAATAATTTAGGTCCAACGCCAACTGCAACTTGGTGGAGAGAGAGAGAGAGAGAGATATTTCATGTCAGAGCAGAACCCAATAAACACCACATATGTCTTTGTCTACAACAAACAATAATGGTGCATCTTAATTTGTAGCAGTGGTTGGGAATTTTTTTTATCACATTTTTATGAAATTAATATAGCATGATTTGTAGCTATTAATTTAGGATTGATTTAGTTGCATTTTCATGCATAATTACCCTTTTATTGTACTATTCATTGCATCATAATTACCCTTTTGCTTTATTTTCATTAAAACTTGTTTGTGTTACTCATGCTGTTTGTGTTTTCTATCCTAATATTTCTTGATCTACTACCAATATATATATATATATATATATATAACAGTTATTTGCAATTCACACATTGCTCACTTTTCTTTAAAATCAATTTCTCATTTAGCTTTATTTGGTAGAATTAAAAAATGAAAATAAAAATATTTTTATTAGTGTTTGCTAAGAATAAAAAAAATGAAAGAGAAGAGAATATGAGAGATGATAATTTCTTAGTTTATTCATAAAAATAAAATCATTTTAAGTTGAAAACATTAGAGGAAAAAATAAAAAAAGTAAGAGCCTAAGTGTTGCAAATTTTAATAATTATATATATAACTTTCTAGATTTTTATCTTCACTTGTAAATAATATAATAATAAAATAAAACAGTTCTTAATTTTTTCTTCTTTTTATTCAATTCTATTTAGTAATGACTGAAATGAAAATTCATTTTTCAATAAATATATATAGAGTTCAAAGTTTTGGATTTATGAATTATGATGGTTTTCAACTCTTCCTCCAAATTTTAATTTTTTTAAAAAACTTTTTTATCCGTTTTAATAAGCAAAGCTTAAAAGTCAAACAAAAAGCATCGTTTGCCAAGAGCCAGAATCCTACATTTGTTTGGAATGAAATTAGTTATCAAGTAATGGGTTCTGATGAACAACGGGAGAGATGACTGCAAGTAAATTGCAGTTTCATGCAATTGACATTTGAACTTTTCATGCCTGTTGGTTGCCGCAACAGCCACAATCCTTGAAGGAAAGAAGAGCGAAGCTCAGACGTGCTTGGAGGAGACTTCTTGCACTCAATGGGATATGTAATTTTCTTGTTTGTATAATTTTCTTGTTTTCTGATGTATTAATGAACAATTTTTTCTGGGAAAATCTATTAGAAAAGCATCTGGTTAACGGGGTTCATAAAAACGACAGAAAATATTAAAATCCCATGTTCTCATAACAATAAGGAAATATCTCAATCTTGTACAAGTTAAAAGATTTCACAGTAAATATGATAATTCTATAATTTATAGAATTATCATGAATTTAATGATATAATTTATCTCTAAATTATTATTATTAGATTAAAATCTCTCATTTATTTATTAAATTTCTCTTAATGATGTAGGAATTCCAACTGATAAAAAAGTCAAAGATGTGAAGAATTTTAGTTCCAAATTCCATTCAAAGACAAGACTTTGTGGATAAAGCTTCATGAATGGATATCTCTACTTGCTGCCAAGAAAGATAAATTGTTTCATTTATCTTTTATGAAGATAAATTATCAAGATGGACTTTTTGCTAAGGATAGAAATAAACAAGAGAGTTGATAAAAGATAAATTTTCTTTGAAGATAAAGATCAAGCCTTATCAGCCAAGATTTTGAGCTAATCATCATCACCACTGCCTTTATAAATAGCCAGCTTCAGCACCATGAAAGGGGAATGCAATCCCACTAGGGGATATGGAGTAGTTTTAGTGTTATTCTCTTTATTTTAGTTTTCAAGTTTTTCATCTAAATTTCTTTCGGTTTTTATTTTGTAATATTTTAGAAGTCTTGATTTAAATAAAGATTTTTTTATTTTCACCATCCTGCTACTTCTATTTAAGAAATATTAGTGTTTTGATTAAAAAATTCTTTCAATTGTTTGAATAAAATTAGGGTGTAAAATTTTAGTACTTAGTAAACAACTCACAATTTCAATTTTCATGGGAACGATCTTGTACTCATCACTTTATTACTTGCTACGGTCCGTATACTTGCGATATACTCATCGAAAATTTGGTAACAAGTTTTTGGCGCTGTTGCCGGGGGATTGAAGGATTTGTTTTGCTAATATTAATACCAAGCATACCTAGTTTTAATTCAAATATTTTTTTCTCCTTCCTTGATACTAATATCTTCTCTTTCGAGGTACATCGGCCTAGTGCATGAGCCGTGCAAGGAGTGGTGAATTGGCTCCTCTTGACCCTGAAATTAAAAGGACTTTACAAAGAATCAAGAAAGAGAACAAAGAAGACCTTGTTGAAACAAACACCATGGAAGAAGCAGATACCAAGGCTCTTCGAGATTATGCAATGCCTACAGTGAATGGATTCGAGATGAGCATAAGATATCCAGCCATTCAAGTAAACAATTTCGAGATCAAACCAGCCATCATCCAAATGATCCAAACTTCTGTACAGTTTGGGGGCTCAATCAATGATGATCCTAATGCTCATCTAAAACACTTTTTACAAATTTGCTCTACTTTTAAGAATAATGGTGTTTCTGATAATGCGATAAAACTGAGATTATTTCCTTTTTCTCTCAGGGATAAAGCGATGGATTGGCTAAACTCATTGGCACCAGGATCAATCACAACATGGGAGGACTTAGTCCAGAAATTCTTGGCAAAATTCTTCCCACCAGCCAAAACGGCTAAGATGAGGAACGACATCACCACTTTCATGTAACACGATTCAGAGTCACTTTATGAAGCATGAGAGAGGTACAAAGAACTCTTAAGAAGGTGTTCTCATCATGGGATTCCAAATTGGTTGCAAGTGCAGATATTCTATAATAGGCCAGACCAAAACTACTATAGACACAACTGCAGGTGGTGCATTAATGAGCAAGTCTATAGATGATGCCTAAAACTTGATAGAAGACATGGCTGCAAATAGCTATCAATGGTCAATTGAGAGGTTTACACCAAAGATGTAACAACCCGTTACCACATTTTTAACCTTATTTTACACAATTCATCCGGTTGGGCTGTCTGTGATACTTCACTTTTACTAACTATTAAACAATTTAATAAAATATTGTTAACATTATACACATCCCCTATCTTACTTAATAAGCAAGTAGTACTGCATACATGTCTAAATACAGAAAATAAATGATCATACCTCATATAAATCAGTCGGTCTGTCACATTGTCCTTTATGTGCAGCCGTCATCCATAAATATTGGATCTCACCATCATTAAAACCTGAAATGTTAAAATTGGGGAGTGAGCAAACCACGGCTCAGTAAAAGAGTTATATGCTACACTTGATATTCAGCTATCTATATGCTGAAAATAATTTTTTTTCATTTTCTTTAAAATCTTCCTAGCTGGCTCTAGGCTCACACGTAGGAAGGATACTACAGTTGGCTAGGGATCCAGATAGAGTAAGGCAGGTATTTTAAAATACCTGACTTGTTTCGGAACCTAGAAGCAACTGTAGAGAGTATTAAATCCATTTTTCTCAAAACGATATGATCTTCGTTTTTTTTCCACAGAGTAAACCACTTATTTCTTTTCACTTCAGTACCCTTTAAAACACGTGACAGTACAGTGATTTGTAAATATCCAATCATTGGATAATCACTTCTTTGATTATTTCTATCTTAGAAATAATTCTTATATTATTCTTTTAGAATAAACATCTATTTCTCTTTTCAAATCAGTAACCGTATCGTACAGTTCAGTAAAACAGTATATTCAGTATTCAGTAAATCAGTATCTCGATACGGTTTAGTCAGTAACAGTAAACCGTAGCTACCAATTCAGTAAATAGTATACGGTAGCATTCTGTTCAATAAACAGTAAATGGTAGCTTTCCGTTTAGTAAAACAGTAATCAATGGCTACCACTTCAGTGCACAATACAGTTCTGTAAACACAGTATTTTGGTACGGTTTTTCATCAATAAACAGTGACCAGTGCTCAGTACAATAAACAGTGCAGTAAATAGGATTCCGTAAATCCTTTTTGTAAACAGTAATCAGTGTGTGAGACTAGGCATCAAATAAATCATGCTCTCATTGTTCCCTCAGGAACACAAGTCGTCCGCTTTTGGGGTGCACCCGTAGGCCATCGCCCCTCACGGCTATCTCTGCTAGATCTATGGCCATAATCTATAGGTGGTCCTCGGGTCCACTTGCCAAGTGACCTCAAGACCTCTGATGACTTGGCGGGTCCATTAGCCTTGTGACACCCTGAGGTGCACCCGTTGGTCCATCGACCCGAGCCACCGCCCCAGGTGGGTCACGCAATTACATGAATAATAATGCATGAACTCAGGGCCTAAAGTCTCAAAACAGTATAAACCGTACCATAGCCTTTATGGATTTTTAAACACCGTAAATCAAATATCCATAAGGCTCACATGTAAATATAATCACATTTATGAAATTTATAAAATAAATAACATTTTTCAAATTATTTCATAAAGGTATATATCATGTTTTTCATACGATGAAAACAGTTTGCAAAATCATCACTGAAAGTATAAAAGGGCAAAACTGTCTTTTCTCCACCGTAAAACACTTATGCACGTTTTTCCGTGCTTTCACTTGAAAACATGGTTTTTCAATAATTTATGAAAAATAAAATATTTATTTTTCCAAATTCATAAATTCCGTAACCATGTTTCTTTCTAAAAACACGTGTAGAGACCTCTAGTCTCGAAATCATAGTTTTTCATCATTTCTTAACATTTATGGAAGTTATATAATTATTTATCTCACAATTAAAACCATAAAGGTTTTATATTAAATCAAGTGAATATTTAAGAATATTTATAAAAATATTCACTTCAGTCTCTTTTTCATTTTTATCTCGTTTCACGTGAAATATCACCTATCGGGTAAATTTTCGGTGATTTCCTTTTCACCATACTCGAAAACATGAATATTTTAAAATTAAATATCACTATATTCATGTTTTATGAAATTTACTTGATTTCTCGATTTTCGTACCTGAAAATCGTTTCACATGAAAACAAATCATTTATTATGGTTTTCGGTGATTTTCGGTAAATTTTAGTAATTTTTCGATAATTTTTCGGCAGTATAACGGCTGCCGATTTGGCTAGCCTCCTGCACGAAAATACAGTTTATATTTGTCAACCAGTATTTCACCGCAATTTAAAACCGATAAATCACCAAAATTTCAAAACCAATCATTATAAATTGCCTTTATAATTTAAATGCATAATTTAAAACATGTGGCCGAATATCCTTACAGGCGGCACATGTCTCCCTTACCTGTTTCGGGTCGGCGACTGCCTCTCGAAGGTCGCGCCCGTGTTCATCTCTCCCGATTCCATCGTCTCGGTAATCGAGGATGATTTTCTGAAAATTAAATTCTAAAAATTAGAATTTTTCCATAATTATTTAAGTAAATAAATTATTTAAATAATTTAATACTTTTCGGGATTTCTTACCGATTCCTATATTTCTCGGGATTTTCCGTAATTTTCGAATTCTCAGGAATTCTCCAAATTCCCGGAATTCCATTTCTCTTTCTCTTCTTTTTTTTTTCTTCCTTCTTTCTTTTTCTCTTTTCTTTTCTTTTCTTTTTCTTTTTCCTTTTTCTTTTCTTTTTCTTTTTCTTTTTCCTTTTCTTTTTCTTTCTTCCCAGCCGGTTCGGTCACCTCCCTCACCGCCGGTTCTCCTCCGGTGGCCGGTTCTCCGGCGGTTCGACGGCTCCTCAGCTTGCCGACGGCACGACGAAGCTACCGATGGCCTTCGTTTGCCCTGGATCGATGGCACGGCGGCAGATCTGGCGGCGTGGGTCTCGGTTTCTTCTTCCTCTTAGCCGGCCTTCCTCCGCCGTCGTTGGCCTCACCGGTGGCTCTCTTCTCCTTTCCCTCACCTCTGCCGAGGTCGAGGTGGCTGTGGCGGTGCCAAGACCGGCCGGCACCGCCGTTTTCTCTTCTTCCTCCTTCGGTTTTTTCTTCCCGACTTTCTCTCGATTTTTCCTCTTTTTCCCGTTTCGGGCTACCGTCGGTCACCTTCCTCTTCTTTCTCCTTCACCGGTGTCGCCCTCCCTTCCCTTCTCTCTCGACCGACCAACCACCGTCGGCCTTCATCGGGAAGAATCGGGATTCTTCTCCCGATTCTTTCCTTTCCTATTTCTTTTTTTTTTATATCTTGTATTATATTTATAAACTATATTATAAATATAATATTAATATTATATTATATAGTATTCTACTATATAATATTATATAGATATGTATATATATTTATTTATTCCCACTGATTTATTTTCTCTAATATTTATTTCCAATAAATGAAAAATTTACGGTTATCACAAAAGAGAACAGCAGGTATGTATGAGTTAGATGCACTCACAGCCCTTACCTCTCAAATCTCAGTCCTGACCAAAAAGGTTGATTCTTTTGGAATCAATCAACCACCCAACCCAATCCATTCCATTCAAAACCCTTTCGTAACTTGTGATAATTGTGGGGATAATCACTCTAACGATAAGTGTCCTATTCGAGCTGAACAAGTCTAATATGTTTCCCATCCAAATATGAACCATAACCCATTCTCAAACACCTATAATCTTGGCTGGAGAAATCACCCAAATTTGTCTTGGAATAATAATCAAGGGCAATCATCTAACCCAAGACCTACCTATCATCATGGTTTCCACACTCAACCACTACCACCACTTTTGCATAATCCTCTACCACAAGCCCCACCATAAGGAAAGAAGCCTTCCTTATAAGAGATGTTCACCACCATTTTACAAAACCAAGCAGCTTCTATAAAGAACCTAGAAATTCGGGTAGGTTAGATTGCCAATACCATTAATAATCATCCCCAAGGTACCCTGCCTAGCAATACTGAACCTAATCTAAGAAAGGAAGAGCAATGTAAATCAATCACCTTAAGGAAGGGTAAAGAAGTGGGCTACATACCTAAAGAATCAAAGGAAGATGTTAGAGTTAAAGTCTAGGCAGCAGAAGAAGAAGATATGCAACAAAAGAACATTCAGCAGACTTCATCTCAATTTGGTAAGATCATTGAATCACCTCCTCAACCTATCCCTTTTCCTCAAAGATTCAAGCAAAAGAAGATAGATAGACAATTTGCTAAGTTCCTAGAGCCATTTAAAAAGCTCCACATCAACATCCCTTTTTCTGATGCATTGGAGTAAATGCCAATTTATGCCAAGTTCATGAAGGACATTATTTCCAAGAAAAGGCAAATTGAGGATTTTGAAACTGTTGCTCTTCTTGAGGAGTGCAACACCATTTTGCAAAGGAACCTACCACCTAAGCTTGAAGATCCATGGAGTTTTACTGTTCCTTGCACTATTGGTAATTTATTTTTTGATAAAGCTTTATGTGATTTAGGTGCAAGTATTAATTTAATGCCTTTTTCTATTTTCAAGAAACTAGGACTAGGAAAGACTAAACCCACCAAGATAACACTCCAGTTAGCAGACCGGTCTCTTAAGTATCCAAAAGGCATTTTGAGGATGTGCTAGTGAAGGTTGACAAATTTGTCTTTCTAGCTGATTTTGTAGTGTTGGATATGGAGGAAGATCGTGAAGTCCCAATTATCCTTGGGAGGCCCTTTCTGGCAACTGGTAAGGCTCTTATCGATGTGCAAAAAGGAGAGCTCACCATGTAGGTCACTGATCAAGGGGTAACATTTAATCTTTTCTTTGCAATTAAATTCCCAAGTGAGACTGATGATTGTTTTAAAGTGAATGAAGAAGAGAGTATAGTTCAGGGAATATTCATCAATCAACAACCAATGGACACCATAGAAGCAATACTTTGATGAAGAGAAGTCCAATTGTGCTTAACTCAATGAGTTGGATGAATTCAGAATGCAAGCATATGAGAGTGTTAGAATTTATAAGGAGAGAACGAAGAAGTGGCATGACAAGGAGATAGTGGAAAGACAATTTGAGCCTGGGCAACGGGTTTTACTCTATAATTCTTGTTTGAAGCTATTTCCAGGTAAGTTGAAATCAAGGTGGGTCTAGACCATTCATTGTTACTCGAGTATTTCCATATGGAACTGTGGAAATAAGAGCTAAATTTTCAAAGGAACCATTTAAGGTTAATGGTCAAAGATTGAAACATTATTGGGAAGGAGTGATCGATCGTGGAAAATCGGTCACTTATCTTAATGATCTAGCTTGAAATCAACAATGGTAGTCAAGCCGAAGACTATAACTCAAGCGCTTATGGGGAGGCAACCCCAACTTTCAATTCTTTCATTTTAAGATTTTGCTATTTATTTTTTTATGTATTTGTTTTCATTTATCTATTTATAGGTGATGATCTTTGCTGGCCGTGTGATGCATGAACTGTGGCATAAGCAAGAGGTGTTGTGGCTGTGCATTGAGGACAATGTATGTTTCAAGTTGGGGGTAAGAGCAAAATTTTTTTTATTTTCAAAGATTGGGCAAATTTTTTTTCTTTTTCTTTTGAAATCTTTGCAAAAATTCTGTGCTTTAAAATGGTTTTTACCTTGAAGTAATTATATGCTTGCTTGATAATTCCTTGATATTTAACCATTGATTGAGAATGTTATAGCAAAATGAAATTCATGAGTATGTGCAAAGTATGTGAATGAATTCTTTAGTGAATTATCTTTTTGATTGAGATTTTTCTAAAAATTGAATGCACTATGTTTTTATCATTGAAGTCATGCATATTTAGAGAAGATTTATGTGAATAGGAATAAACACTAGTCTTTAAAGTTTGTTATTTGTCTAGAATTTGTTCTATCATCTCTCAAGGTGAAATCTTAGAACACACTTAGCTAAAGAGGTGATTTGAACCATCTTTGGACTGTTTTAGCTTTTCAAGACTACCATGATATATTTTATCCATAGTCACCCAATTTGAGCTTAAAGTAGACCTTCTTTCTTGTTTTACCTACATTAATAATTAGCCTAGCCTATACAAAAAAAAGAAAAAAATTTCCCATACCCCGTTATATGCATGAGGACTATGTCAAGATATATTTAGAGCAACACATATATGGAAAAAAGGGTGAAATTCAAAAAAAAAAGTTGAAAAAAAAAAATTAAAAAAAAAAAGAAATCAAGTTGGGGGAATTATTTGAAAGCTCTTAAAAAGTCCAAGAAAAAGAATGCATGATTAGGGGTTGAGCCTAAAAAATCCTATTTCTCCTACCTATTACCCTAGCCATACATTATAAGCTTATAAAGTCCTATTGATCTTTGGCTATGTGTGTCTACATTAGTGGAAAGAAGATGAGAAAAGTAAACTTATGGAAGATAACTATTCTTTGAGATCTTTTGTTATGTTCATATTTGTATAAATTCATTCGGATTGCACGCATTGAAATGAAGAAACATTTACACACACACACATGGAAGAATTCAATTGAATTGATACTCTCTTTTGAATGAGTTTATATATATTTAGCTAATGTTTATGGATATTCATGGAGTTGTAATGTTTTTAAAATTCTTTGGGGAAATTAAAGGAAAATCATTCTTGCAAGTGTATTTGACCTCTAAGTACATTTCTTTTTGAATTTTATTTTGCTCGAGGACAAGTAAAAATTCAAGTTTGGGGGGTGTGATAATTCTATAATTTATAGAATTATCATTAATTTAATGATATAATTTATTTCTAAATTATTATTATTATTAGATTAAAATCCCTCATTTATTTATTAAATTCCTCTCAATGATGTAGGAACTCCAATTCATAAAAAAGTCAAAGATGTGAAGGACTTTAGTTCCAAATTTCATTCAAACATAAGACTTTGTTGATAAAGCTTCATGCATGGATATCTCTACTTGCTGCCAAGAAAGATAAATTGTTTCATTTATCTTTTACGAAGATAAATTATCAAGATGGACTTTTTGCTAAGGATAGAAATAAACAAGAGAGCTGATAAAAGATAAATTTTCTTTGAAGATAAAGATCAAGTCTTATCAGCCAAGATTTTGAGCTAATTATCATCACCACTGCTTTTATAAATAGCCAGCTTCAGCACCATAAAAGAGAAATGCAATCCCACTAGGGGATATGGAGTAGTTTTAGTGTTATTCTCTTTATTTTAGTTTTCAAGTTTTTCATCTAAATTTGTTTCAGTTTTTATTTTGTAATATTTTAAAAGTCTTGATTTAAATAAAGATTTTTTTATTTTCACCTTCCTGCTACTTCTATTTAAGAAATATTAGTGTTTTGATTAAAAAATTCTTTCGATCGTTTAAATAAAATTAAGATGTAAAATTTTAGTACTTAGTAAACAATTCACAATTTCAATCTTCGTGGGAACGATCTTGTGCTTATCACTTTATTACTGGTTACGGTCCGTATACTTGTGTTATCCTCATCCAAAATTCAGTAACAAAATCCATACAAACAACAAGCACACAACAAACTAATTTAACAAATACAGAAGTGACGAAGAATAAAGGACTTGTAAATAACGAATTACAGTCTTCGGATAAATATAATTTACGTTTTTTAGTTGAGAAGTGGATTTCAGTTAATCCAACCAAGTTCGCTTATTTTGATAATCGAAAGGAATTTTTTTTGTTGCTGTCAAGTGTCATATATCAGGAAGCATATTTAAAATCAAGGAATATTGTTCATACTATCATTGATTTAATCGTTAATTCGGCTTATTTGTAGCTATTAATTTCGTTTTAATATCGTAATTACCCTTCTTATTGTACGATTCGTTGCATCAAAATCATATAAAACACTCCAATAGAAGAACATTGGTTAACGGAATTTTGATGATATGGGTTGTATTAAATAACTTTAATTTTTATTTTTTAATTACGATTGCATTAAAAAAATGATTGTATCGGGTAATTAAATTATTTTAAATAAAGTTGTTCATATTTTTATTATATTAATTTTTACTTTTTAATTATATTTTGAATAATATGCTTCAATTCCAATATAGAATGAGACAAAGTCTGAATATAGTATATTAAATGTACAAATATGAGGCAGGACAGAAGGAAAGAATAGGAGGATAACAAGAAATATTACAACAAATTTATTTTCTCAATCCACTAACAAACTCTCTATTCTTCCTTCTCTCCCTGCTCTTGCATTTCAAGAGGCTGCAAAACCTGTGGATTCTGGCGTGAGCTCGAACTTGCTGAGTTCAAACTGCACTTATATAAATGACCACCTGTATCATAATAACAAAGAAAAATAGAGTTAATTAAGAGTCATAATACATTACAAAACAAAATAATTAAACATAATAAATTATTAAGATTACAGCACTAAGTAATTTTAGTCAGTAATACAGAACAAAGTAATTAAACAAATATAAAAGTAGACCAGCTAGGCCTGGCGCAGCAACTCAGAAATTTTAAAATAAAAGATACACTTATAATTATATTTTCAAGTGATATCCATAGAGTAAGCTTGAACAAAATTAATTTGGAGAAAAGTTGGACAGAGGAATAGAAAGAAAGAGTACCGATTTCCATGCGTAAGCCAGGAAGTGGGTTTAAGAGTCGACGAAAGCTGACCGGGTCATCCCGTTCAAAGCCTGCTATATTTAGACACTCGAGATGCTTCTTTTTGTGAAGTTTGACTCTGTTAACCTCATCCTCATCCACCACATTCCCCTCTAGTCTTATATCAAGAGATCCACAAAGGAGGTCCAAGTTTTCCAGATCTCCAATGCTGAATTCGTTCGCATTGTTGCCATCTGCTCTTGCTTTGATTGTGTCCAATTGCCTAAGAGATGTTAATCTCCCAATTCCTTTGGGGTAGTATTTTAGGCTGGGACAACATAACGTATATAGAGTCCTCAGATTTGTCAAGTTTCCTATACCATCTGGTAGTTTCTGAAGATCCTTACAACGATAGAGATTCAAGTATTGCAAATTAAGCAATTCAGACACTCCTTCAGGTAATTCTTTTAAATTCCAACTGTAACTCAAATTAAGGTATCTCAAATGAATTAATTTCCCTATTTCATTGGGAATTTCCTCTACCTTTAAATGAGTATAAAAAGTATAATAAAGAGATCTAAAATCTAGTACTCTTAGACATTTTGCTGCCTTGAATAAAGCTTGCAAGCCTTTACTAGTGACATCACACTCTTGATCATAAATAGTTCCAAGGCTCCGTAGTTTAAAAAAAGTTATAAGGCTCCGTAGTTTTTCTATACCATTTATGGACACAGGAAATTGATTTTTCTCTGCAATCATTACCCTCAAATGCTGAGCTCTTTCGGAAGATAAATCCAACCTCACATTTTCTCTGCTGTCAACCTCCACTCCTGCAATTTCTTCATTTGTCAAATATTGGACAAAGTCATGTACCATGTCATGCATCTTACAATTAATTATGTTACCTTGTCTATCTGTCACAAAATCTTGGAAAAAAGAACGGGATGCTAAGTAGTTAAAGTATTCTTTCCCTTTTTCTTCTTCCATCCCTAAATTCTCATGAGAGTTTAAATAACCATGTGCCATCCAGTGGCCAACTAATTTATGTGGCAGAAAATTAAAATCTTTTGGATAGATTGCACAATACAATAAGCATGGTCTTATATACGAAGGCAAATCATAATAACTTAGCAAGAGAGGAGTGAAAATGTACTCTTTTGTAACATTTAATCTCCATATCTCACTATTCAGTATGTTTTGCCACTCATACCAAGTTTTTTTCTCCCGTAACAAACCTCCCGAAGTCTTTGCAGCAAGTGGTAAACCTTTACACTTCTTTGCTATTTCCATTCCAATACCCTTCAACTTTTTACGCAACTCATTATCCTTTCCCATAAAGGCCGTTTGACTGAGAATTAACCAACACACTTCATCAGATAATTCTTTCATACGAAACACTTTAGAGGACCCCATCCCCGTTGTTACTGATTCTTTGCGAGTAGTCACTAAAATCCTACTTCCAAACATGCCTTGTTGGAAAGTAGCTTTTAGTGGCTCCCAAACTTCACCATGATCTGTCCACACATCATCTAGAACGAGCAAAAATTTTGCTGTTTTGATTTTTTCACAAATTTTGACCAAAACATTTTCTAAAGAAATTAGATCTTGAAAGTTGGGAGATGAACTTTGATCTAGGCCTTCTAAAATTGCTCTGGCTATTTTGTTTGGATCGAAAAGGTCTGAGACACACACCCAAATTACTTTGTTGAAATGTGGTCGAACTTGGTCATCTTTACAGATCAATTGAGAAAGGGCTGTTTTTCCCAACCCTCCCATCCCTAGTATAGAGAGGTTTGAATGCCATTCCCATCCAACAAAGTACTTACTATCTCATTTTTTATCTCATCTCGACCATGTAATGTGGAAACATCAACAAAAGATGAGCTTTCTAGTCGTCTTGGTCGTTTGATTTCACTTCTTGCTAGTAGATACATATCTTTCTCTTTGGAAATTGCATCTACCTCTTGATTGATTTCTTTTATTTTAGCAGCAATGTCATGACGCATAACAACCTGACGACTAGAAGAAGCAATGTTTGAAATGAGAGAACGTACCTTCCTAACATGAACGCTTTCACCTCCATCTATTTCCAACTTGCGGATTGCAGTTTTCCACTCATCTAGCACATCCTCCATTTCATAAGAGACTCTTTTGAGCCTTCCCTGTTAGTATATCTCCATAATTAGGGAAATAATTGTTTGGTTGACCAATTCCGGATATGGTCCATAATTTCACGCTGAATCTCAACTCAATATTTGGCTATTAAAACACGATTTTGTGATGGTTAAAACGTGATTTTATTGCCATAATTAGCATGCCCTCGTTAGTAATATAAGAGGGCTCCTTCCGGTCCCCAAGTACGTTAACCTAAAAAACATACAAACACCATCTAGTGAGGTTTTGAGTACTTGGAAGATTTGGAAGGTCTGTGATCGACACAGAGTAGACTGTCAGATTCGGCAATTGCTTCAACAGCAGAGTTACAGAGTGCAATGGCTGGAGGTTAGATCCTATCGCTTCCGCATTTTATTTGTTTAACATGTTTCATATTGTGTAGAAGCATGTTAGGCTTGTTTGATGTACTTACATTCCCAACCAATGCCTGACCCTTTTTTCTACAAGTTCCTTTTCCTCTGCATCTTCAAGCAAACATTGGATGGCCTCAAAATTGCTCTGAAGCATTTTAAGTTCTTCTTCGACACCTGTTACCAGCGTAAACTTTTGCATAGCATTTTCAGCCACAACTTGAACTAACTGCTCTATAATTACAGAAACAAGTACTTCTGCCATTTTCTTAGAAGAAAGAGATTCGGTTAAAGGAGAAATCAAAGGGAGATAAGATGATTAGCAAAAATAGGGTAGCAATAAGATGTTTAATAGGCAAGGGTATGAATGAGAGCTGAGCTTCTCTTATATCGTAGCTTGCTTCGGAAAAGTCGTTGTCTTGTAAAGACAATGACTTATTTTAACTTAGGAAATAACAAAGCTATGTTTTTGTGTGGTACAGAGAATTAATGGACTAATTTGTTTTCTCTGTATATCATGCTTCCTTGTAAATAACGAATTGCAATGTTCCGAGAATCAAAGTACACAATTTTTTTTAGTTAGAAGTGGTGTTCAAGTAAATCCAACCAAGCGCGGCTATTTTATTAATCACGATTCACGAGGAAGTTTTTTTGTTGCTATTGTATACATTTTTTTCGCTATTTCCTTTTTAATATTTTCCAAATTTTCAGTCGTCATTGTTAAAAATTAGTGCATATTACAGAAGACTATTTCAATAATATAATACTTCTTAGACTAAGTCAAAAGTCTTGGAGTATCTTTAGGATAGCTATCAGCTTGTTTTTTTATCTTCATTTATTTTGTTGAGTATTTTTAGGGAGTGGAGTTAGGAGTTAGTGGCTGGTTAGTTGAGTACGTTTAGGAGTTGGAGTCATCTTTTGTGGCTGGTTAGTTCTGTGTATGGAGCCTATAAATGTGTAATCTGTATATCATAGCAACTGTGAAAAATAAAACAGAACTTCATTTCTCTGTTTCATTTTGTTATATGGTATCAGAGCAAGGTTAAGAGTTCTAGTTCTTCATTCTACTTGTCTATCAAATAGTTATTTTGTTGGAGAAGCTTGAAGGTTGCTGAGAGAGACACTTGTGAAATGGAAGCCATGAATGGAAATTTTTACACATAATTTGGTGTTGAGAAACTTGTAGGTACAAACTACAAGTATTGGAGGATGTGCATGGAGTCTTACCTCCAAGGTGAAGATTTGTGGGAGATCGTCGTTGGTGCTGAAGCGGTTGTTCCAGCAGACACTCCGAAAAATGCAGAACTTCGAAGAAAGTGGAGGATCAAGTGTGGAAAGGCACTCTTTGTGTTGAGGACTTCAATTAACAAAGAGTACATTGATCATGTACGTAATGTAAACTCTCTAAAGCAAGTGTGGGATACTCTTGAGAAGCTGTTCACCAAAAAGAACATGGCGAGATTGCAATTCTTAGAGAATGAGTTAGCGACGTTAACTCAAGAAGGTATGACAATTTCAGAATATTTCTTACGAATTAAAAATATTTGTTCTGAAATTTCAGAATTAGATGAGAAAGAGAAGATCAGTGAAGGACGTCTACGTCGATATCTCATTCGTGGCTTGAAGAAGGAGTATATTCCATTTATCACCTCAATCCAAGGATGGGCAAATCAGCCATCAGTTGAAGAATTAGAGAACCTACTCTCTAATCAAGAGGCGTTAGCTAAGCAAATGACCAACAAAAGTGTTGAAATTGAAGCTGTCCTATTTTCAAAAGGCCAACCAAGTGGGAAAGCTGCTGTGACCAAAAACAAGAATTTTGCAAAGAACTCAAGTGCAAGGAAAGGAGATGGAAACGACTCTATTAAGTGCTTCAGATGCGGTAAGTTAGGGCACATCAAGAAGAATTGTCGTGTGAAGCTTTCAAAAGCAAACTTTGCATGCGAAGATGAGTAATGCAATCAGATTAAATGGGAGCAGTGTTTTGCTACTGAAGTAGCAAAAAGTGGAGAAGTTGTTGCTACTAAATCAAACTCGATTGATGCCTTTGTAAACTTCATCGACTATAAAGATGATTGGATCATAGATTCTGGTTGTTCGCACCATGTGACTGGAAATGATTTGCTACTGTCAGAGTTGCAAAAACATGATGAGGAGAGAGTGATCGTTACAGCTGATAACTCAATCTATCCGGTGGAAAAAGAAGGTGTCCTAAAGATCAATGATGAATCCAAGGCTAAGAGAGTTCTTCTAAACGATGTCTATCATGTTCCAGGTTTGAAGAAAAACCTTATTTCAGTTTCTCAGATTACTAACTCTGGAAAGTATGTTTTGTTTGGTCCAAATGATGTCAAGGTACTTGATAAAGTGAGAAATTTGGAAGCTGAAGTAGTTCTTACTGGTGAGAAGAAGGGTTCCTTATTTGTGATGACAGCAGGAGAAGCCTACATAAAGAAAGCAAGCCAAACTGACAATGCAGCAATATGGCATGCACGGTTAGGCCATTTAGGCTATCAAATGTTGAAGATGATCTCCTCAAAGAAGTTGCTAGATGGAATCCCAACCCTCAAACATGTACAAGAAAATGCGGTTTGTCAGGGATGTCAGTATGGTAAATCACATCGTCTTCCTTTCAAAAGTTCATCTAATCGTAGGTCAAATTTGTTTGAATTAATTCATACAGATTTGATGGGTCCAACGAAAACACCAAGTTATAGTGGTTATCACTATGCAATGGTACTTGTGGATGACTGCTCCAGATTCACTTGGGTATATTTTTTAAAAGAAAAGGGTGAAGCCTTGTCCAAGTTTGTTGAATTCAAAACCTCTATGGAGAAAGAATTTAGCAGGAAGATAAATTGTTTGAGAAGCGACAATGGTGGCGAGTACATGTCAGAAAAGTTTTTTGAATATTGTAAAAATAATAACATTCAATGCCAAATGACATGTCCGGGAACCCCCCAGCAAAATGGAGTTGCCGAACGAAAATTGGCTCATCTTTGTGCAACAAGTATATCTTGGTTGCATGATAAGAATCTTCCTCGAGAACTTTGGGCTGAAGCTATTCAATGTGCTTGTCATGTGATAAACCGACTACCTCCATGGCCAGGTAAAGAAAAGTCTCCTTTTGAATTTTTATATGGTATAAAGCCAAATGTAAATTATCTTTGTATTTGGATCCACTTGTTATGTTTATGTTCCTAAACAAAATAGAACTAAACTTGATCCAAGGGCAAAGAAATGTGTATTTGTTGGCTATGATTCTTACAGGAAAGGATGGAGGTGCATGGATCCAGAGACAAAGAAATTTACCACTTCAAGGGATGTTGTGTTTGATGAGGTATCCTCTTCTTATCTAGCTCCAAAACTCTCTAACAATGACGTTGTTCTTGATGATGATCCAGAAAACTTGGAGCCATTCCCTCAGCCAAACATGCAAGCTTTAAATGATGATGGTTCTACATATGAAGAAAGTGATGATCCTTTGTCATCTGGGCTGGAAAACACAGATCCTGTAAGTGTTGAACATAATACAAGAAGATCAACAACGGAGAGAAGGCAGCCATATTATCTCAAAGATTATGAAGTACAACTAAACCATTCTTTAGTTACTTCATGTTTCTTCACAGGAATACTAGATGGAGAACCAACATGCTATGATGAAGCTAAAGAATGTCCAAACTGGGAAAAGGCAATGCAAGAAGAAATTGATGCCTTGGAGAAGAATGAGACATGGGAGCTTGTACCAAAATTGAAGAATCATGAACCAATTACTTGCAAGTGGGTTTTTCGATTGAAGAAGAAACCAGATGGAACAATTGACAGACATAAGGCCCGACTTGTTGCTCGTGGATTCTCTCAAAGTTACGGATAGACTATGAAGAGACTTTCAGTCCAGTAGCAAAAATGGTGACTGTCAGACCAATATTTTCTCTTGCTGCTTTTAAAGGTTGGAAGCTATGGCAACTTGACGTAAAGAATGCATTTCTTTATGAGGAGCTAGATTGTGATGTTTTCGTGATGCAGCCTGAGGGATTTATTTCTAAGAAATTTCCTCATCATGTTTGTCGTTTGAAAAAGGCGATATATGGCTTGAAACAAGCGCCACTGTGTGGTATGGTAAGATTGCTCAGTATCTTATTTTTTGTGGCTTCAAAGTTTCAGACTCAGATTCTAGTTTGTTTGTTAAACTAGAATCGAATATGCATATGCTGGTTTTGTTGTATGTTGATGATATGATAATCTGTGGAGAAAATGAGTCTGAAATTTCTCATCTAAGAAAGGATCTTTCAATTCGATTTGAAATGAAGAATTTGGGTGAGATTGGATGCTTTCTTGGTCTTGAAGTTGAAAAATCAGATCAAGGGTATTTTGTGTCTCAAAGAAGCTATGCTAGAAGCATTTTGGAGCGTTTTAATATGGGGGAGTCAAAACCTATGGCTACACCTATGGAGCCATATTTAAAGCTGAAGAAAGAGGAAGGAAAGTTGCTGAAAGATTCAAAGAAATTTCGGCAACTTGTTGGAAGCTTGATCTACTTAACTATTACAAGGCCTGACATTACATACTCTGTTGGTGTTATTTCTCAATTTATGCAGAATCCTATAGCTCCTCATTTAGAAGCTACTAAAAGAATCCTACGCTATGTCAAGGGATCTCTTGATCATGGTCTTATGTACAAGAAGGTTAGAGAATTTCTCTTGAATGGTTCCACTGATGCAGACTGGGCTGGGGATGTAAATGATCGTCGTTCAACTTCAGGCTACTGTTTCAATATTGGTTCTGCAGCAGTCTCATGGTGCAGCAAAAAGCAGTCAACTGTTGCTTTGTCAAGCACTGAAGCAGAATATGTAGCAGCAACCACGGCTACACAAGAGTGCATTTGGCTTAAGTGTTTAGTAACAGATATTTTTTCTGAAGTCAACTATGCAGTGCAGATTTTTTGTGACAATGAAAGTGCTGTCAAACTTGCTTCAAATCCAGTATTTCATGCAAGGACAAAACATATTGAAGTTCGTCATCACTTTGTCAGAGAAAAAATGTTGAGCCATGAAGTAGAGTTGAAAGGTGTTGGAACAAATGAACAAGTTGCAGATATCTTTACAAAAGCTTTAGCAAAGTCAAAATTTGAGAGTTTTCGAGCTGCACTTGGAGTCATGGACCGAAAACATGCACTAAGGGGGAGTGTTAAAAATTAGTGCATGTTATAGAAGACTATTTCAATAATATAATACTTCTTAGACTAAGTCAAAAGTCTTGGAGTATCTTTAGGATAGCTATCAGCTTGTTTTTTTATCTTCAGTTATTTTGTTGAGTATTTTTAGGGAGTGGAGTTGGGAGTTAGTGGCTGGTTAGTTGAGTACGTTTAGGAGTTGGAGTCATCTTTTGTGGCTAGTTAGTTCTATTTATGGAGCCTATAAATGTGTAATATGTATATCACAGCAACTGTGAAAAATAAAACAGAACTTCATTTCTCTGTTTCATTTTGTTATATCCTTTCCGATAGAGGCAAGTGATCAATAAAAGCTGAGCTTCTGAGCTTCTTTAATTTTATATCATGGCATGCGTGCTTCGTAAAAGTCATTGAGTGACTTCTTTTAACTTAGGAAATAGCGAGGACTATGTGTTTGTCTAGTAGAAGCAATAATCGGCTAATAAGCAAAAAAAAAAGACGGGCCATAATCGGCTAATTTGTCTTCTTTATTGTAGTAGTAGTAAATACGACATTATGATTCCTCGTAAATAACGAATTGCAGTCTTCCGAGAATCAAAGTACACATTTTTTTAATTGAGAAGTGGTGTTCAGGTAATCCAACCAAGTTCGGCTATTCTGGTAATCACAAGGATTTTTTTCTTAATATCATTTTAAATGCGAGGCATTTATCATATTAAAACTCATAGATATCAAAACTGAATAAAAGTTTCATAAACCAAAATTTTTAGGTCTCCCGCAACATGCCATTGTCACACTTAATTCTTGTGACATAGGTCAGAATCAGAACAAAAATTATAATTACCTTTGTTGGTGTAACATCCCAAATACACTATATAACTAATTTTTATTTAAAAACTCCACTTACTTACCGGTTGGGCTGTCTGTGATGCTTAACAACTCCTAACATTTAAATAACCATTAAATCTCTTATTGATACTCTAAGATGTATATACATTCCCTTCTATTTAAAGTAGTACTGTACAATTTTTCTGAATATATAAAAGAAATAATATACCTTTGATATCAGATATCCACTAGCAGTCGATAATCTCTGGAAGGTAATTCTCTTAATCCAAGATCAATAATCTGTGGAATGGAAAATAAGGGGTGAGCGATAACATGCTCAGTAAGGAAGATGTACACAAATCTAACCTTATTCCCCAAAACTTTTATCTTTCTTTGTAGTGAACCCAGTGGATATAGAAAACAATTACAATATCATGTAATAAACAGTGAATAGGATTTAACAAACCCTTTCTATAACAAAAGTTAACAAGTTGAGACTAGGCATCACCCTATAAATAAATCATGCTATCATCGTTCCCCCTCCCCCTTGCGAGAACGGCATAATCATCCCAGTAGGGATAAAGTAGATCTATGGCCACAATCTATGGGTGGTCCTCGGGGTCCACTTGCCAAGTGACCTCGAGACCGCTGATGACTTGGCGGGTCCATCAGCCTCATAACAAATAGAAATGCATGAAACTAGGGGCCTATGGTCTCAAAATCATATTTATAACTCAAAATACCTTTAAGGGAACACATTATTGAATTTAAATCATTTGAATAAATAATAATTCCAAAAAGGTATTATTCTCATTCTCCTAGAAAATATAAATTGAAATCTGCTCGCCCATGGTCAACTCGCCCATTCTGGCTCGCACATGGTCAACTCCAAGGTGGGGGAATTAGTATTCGCCCGCCAATTCCTCAGCGATTAAAACATGTGAAATTGGCTCGCCCTCAATGGCTCGCCCATTTTATGAAAATATAGTCGCCCGCCCCAGAAAACATTGAAAAGGGTCCGCCCACAATGGCTCGCCCGGATTTTCTATTTAAAACAGTGTAGTTCGCCCAAAATTAACAAAAGAAAGTCCTTTGCTCAAAATCATAAAAGGTTTGGGGTCGCCCGACTTAACAGTTCGAAATATCATCCAAAAATACCAGGGCTCGCCCGCCCTGTACCAATTCGCCCAACAAGGTCGGCACTTAGTTCGCCCACAACAAAGCAATTTATCAAATAATATGCATGTCATAAATCAAAACCTTTTCTCAGTAATTTCATAAATTTAACTCCACAGGATATGCATTATTTTCACACACAACTCCCTTACCTCGTCTGAAGAAGCCTTACATCTCGTTCGCCTTTCTCAATTCCCGTCTGCACAATTACATTAAAACTATTAATATTCCTTTTTCGAATATTTTCTAAACTATTTATATTTTCTTAATATTTGGGACACTTTGGCGGGACTGAGTTCGCCATTCGCCCATAGAGCTTGCCCATCCATAATTGATCTACTCTTGGGAGCTCGCCCAATCATTCTCGCCATTCCTATGGCTTATTTGTTGGAGTTCGCCCAACATGGGAGCTCGCCCGACCATTCAACTCGCCATGCCCTGCATGTGAGTTCGCCCGACACTACTGTTTTGTTCATTGGCGGCTCACCTATGTATTAAACTTGCATGTGGTGGTCTCGCCACTTCCTCATTCCAGATTTTAGCTCGCCCATCCTCATTTTTTCCAGTATCTTCATTGTTTATTCTGATTCAGACTACACCTTATTCTAGTTCTTATATATTCTAGTAAGGTTTAGCTAACACAAGGCTACATCTATGTTTATTACGTTATAAAACATAGAAATCCAGTATTGAATATCAAGGAAACCATAGAAATTATGGAACTCACCTTAACCCAATTGCCCTTCCAAAAACAGAATATTTCTTGCCTCCCTTAGCTTTGTTTCTCTTGTTCCTTGGCTTTTCAACACTGCAGAAGGGTTTGGCTAGCTAACAGATGAAATTGCATGGCTCATTTATGATGAAAACGGAGGAATGAAAGATGGATATGCAGAAAACAGAATTGGGCGAGGAGGTTATTTGAGAGGATGAAGTTGACGACATCATCTTCCCTCACGTATTCCTTTATATAGCCATTTGATCCTGTTAGAAACTACCGACTGTTTTCTTATCACGTTTCTTTCATCATTACATGCATTAAAATTTGTGGAAAAACTGCAGCTAGTGGACGGTGGCAAGAAGAGATTTCTCTGCATATTTTGAAAATTTTCTTTCCTTTTTCCTCTTTTTCCCCCAGTCCACGCCACTGCCAATCACTCTTATTGGCTTGCTCCTCTTGCTATTAAATGCTTAGTCTCCTTTGTCAAATGAAGCAACCGGCGAGAAGTCCACTGCCGCCTCTTTCCTGGACTTTTTGTTATTTCCTTTTCTGCTCTTCTCTTCACCCATGTCTCTTCCAGCCAACGTTGATTGGCTAACTCCCCATCCTTTTCTTTGTTTTGTCTTCTAGTCCTTAATTCTTTTGTCATTCTTCTTCTTCTTCTCCACGCCAATGTTAGCCACATTTATTAATTTTATCTCATCTCATTTAATGCTTTCATACCTTATATATACTATCTTGACCTTTTATCAAGATTAATTCCCATATATTCCTTGTTACAATTGATATTTGTTTTTCTTTCTTTTATCAACCATACTATACATCATGACTTAAAATGCAAAGTGGAAATTCACATCCAATGATTCTTTAATTTCACTAGAAGAATTAATTTCCACCATCAATCATGTACAAATATAGTATATAGTATAATAAAATTCGGGTCTTACAGTTGGCTTGGGTCAGGAATATCAAAAGCAACTAATAGTTGCGCAGAATAGAACAAAGAACCAATATTCTTAACCAGTGGTATGGTTGGAAACTAGTTTATTTTAACAAAATACATGTCGATATGACTAATATTTAACCCCTATTGGTAGGGTCAGAGCATAACCATACTAGAAGGCAAAACAAATAATTTCAGATTACCCAATATACAAAACAATACTATAAATCTCATTATATATTTCATACAAAACGAATTTCATAAATTAATCAAAGTAAATCTCTATTCACAAAACACATAGCCTGTAGATACATTATGATGAATTCCAAAGCAATTTCATATTTTCAAAATATACCCTATAAATTTCAAATATCAGAGCGATTTAAAATCATACTCATGTACTTGAACAAAATCAAGTTTAAAATAAATTTTAATAATTGTATACACTTTGCATGCTTAATCTAATTTAAAAATCATAGGGCAAAAATATATTTGTACATAGTATGCGAAATATATCTCATATTAAAGTTAATTTTAAGAGTGTCAAAACACTAAGGGAATAACAAGTTACTTACCTGAATTCGCTTAATTGAAACCAAAACAAAGCTATAAGATCTCTCATAGTCTATTATTCAAAATATTTAATGTTAGAAAGATATATTATCTGGTAGAAACTGAAAATTTATACAATATTAATTAAACAATTATAACTCAATAAACTATAAATTTAGCATGAGTTACTTTATTTGACAAAAGCTAAACATCTGTACTCTTTTTAAATTACAGATTTTTTTTTCAGATTTTTAATGTCTTTTTTTTTACAAATTAATTTCTAACTACACAATATAACCATAAAAATTTAAAGAGGAAACTATACTCACCATGGTCTTCCCCTTGCTCTCACTCTATCCCGTTAACAAAATTCTTGAATCTTTTTTTTTTTGTTTTTGGCAACGCAGCCTTCGTTTAATTTTTTTTCCTTTAGCACCTCGGGACGCTTTCACGCCACTCTTTCAATCATTTTTTTTCTCCGTTAACCATTCTTCCATTTCCTTTTCTTTCTCGCATTTAGGCGCTACAGCCTTCACGCCACACTGCTTCGTTTCCTTCAATTTTTTTTTTTACCCTACGATTTAAGGCCGAATCCTCTTATTTGCTTTTGGGCTTTATATTGTGGCCCAGATATTACACCAGGCTCAGTCGAATCCCCTTACAACACTCCAAAACTCCCAATGGTCAGAAAACTCAAAAAGATCATAACAAAACATCCCAGCAGAACATAAAATCAAAGAACTAGAGGGAAACTAAAACACCTTATACAACATCATAAACCTGTAGGGAAAATAGAACTGATCACGACCTGTCCTCAAGTCACTACAAGACAAATCACTTTTACCGGCACTTATAAGTGCCGGTAAAAGGTCAATTAAACGCCGGCAAAGGTCTTACCGGCGTTCAACAAACCGCCGGCTGACCGCCGGCCAGGTGAATGCCGGTGAAGGTCTTCCGGCGGTTATGTACTCCAATGCCGGTAAAGAGGAAGGAAATTGGGGCAGTCCTTTTTCCGGCGCTTTTAAATGCCTTTACAAGCATAAGGCTTTTATCGGCACTTTAAAGTGCCGGAAAAATCCTATTGAAAATTTGAATTTATTTGAAATTTAAAAGCTTTTACCGGCACTTTAAAGTGCCAGGAAAAATCTTATTGAAAATTTGATTTTATTTGAAATTTAAAAACTTTTACCGGCACTTTTAAGTGCCGGTAAATGTCTTATTTGAAATTTAAAATTTTTATATTTATTGAATTTATTTTAAATTTAAAAATACAAACCCCCTCTATTCTTCATTCCCTTTTTTAAGTCGAAGCTTTAGAATTAACTTTCCAATTCTAAAGCCAATGTTTTTGAACCTAGCAATCAAATTAATCTCTCCGTTCAAAAATTGGGATTTTTAAACTTCATTATCAGATTACTGAAGTTTTAAAATTCATTAAAACTTATTTAAAAATAATTAGTCTCAAAATAGCAATAAGACATCATATCATCGTTATCATAAACTGATCAAGCAAAAATCATAAGCCATCCAACGATCATTCAAGAAAGAAGCTGACTACAAAAGAATAATATCCTCAAGAACCATGATGTTACAGCTAACACCTAATAGTCTTGCACCATGATGGTTCGAATAATATCCTCAAGAACCAATCACAATAGCCACAAAGTTTTCTAAACTTCTTAGAAGGCTAATACAAGCATAAAATTCCTAACTGAATTGTATACCGATTATTCTTGAACCTTCCATCTTCACTTAAGTATTTGCACGTAGTGACCCAAACGAACTAGATGCATCTGAAACCTGCAATAAGAGAGAATGAAACCACTTAACTATTATCACCATGCTATAAAAAAAGAGCCTTATGATCCACTTTATGTCAACAGTAGCATCTAGTTGTAAGGATCATATCCTGGATTATATCAACACACTACTTTTTCAACATGGAAGCGTCATGACAGAATGCTTGCATCAGTAAATGCATGAAACTCACCTGCTTGAATGCAAACACAAGCACCTGACCAAAGGCATTTAAATAACCAGCATGTACTTATATAAAATATATCATGGATGCAATGATCACTGAGAAATGATAAAGAAGTCAATCCACAATAACGAGAAACACAGATTTCTCAATCTTATCAATCAAGTATATAATGGCATAGGATTCCCCAGCACTTTTAACAAACATTCCTGCATCTATTTTCAAGTTTGGCTATGATTACAGTGAACGCATCAGATAAAAATGCTCCTTCATGCTTGTAAGAGCACCCCCAACACACCAAAGCATGCAACATATGCCACCAACACTAGCATAAGATGAGAGGGCAAGTTATAATCTATCTGCTACTAGCATTGCTCCTGCTTGCAATTTCTCAGCTACAGGGCTACCAAATCAATGTTCAAGCTACTGAATCAGGCAGTCTTCTCTCTCTCTGCCAGATGCATTGCATACAACTACTTGAAGCAGGCTTCTCATATAGTGTGAAGACAACTCAAATTAAGTTTTGGAAGATTGTGAACAAGTTGGGAGTTCTTTTGTTTAAGAGCGGTATGTTTAATTTATAGCAATTATATTAAAATTAAAAGTATCTTGACTTCGAACTTGACATACAGAGAAGACAACGACTTGAAGATGGGTTCCCAAGAGCATGCTATTTTTCCACTCAAGTACGTGACCATGTTGTCTTGTTTCTCAACAACGTACTCTTGCATACAACTTTTAAAAACTCTTAAGAGATATTTACCAACTTAAAGGTGATTATGGATTATATATAAATAAATAAAATTTTTGTTAATTACTTTTTTCAAAAATTAGAGATAAACAGGAAAGTATTACCAAAAAATTAGGCTATATATCTACTTTTTTATCACGACAATTCAACCATATGAAATGTAGAACTCAATTATGAAACATTCTAACAAAAAAAATCCAAACAGTAAATCTTAGAAATTGTCAACAAATTTCAGGCTGCTAATTGGAAGAAAAACAAACTATTCTTACCAGAACTTGCATTTTTCCTGCTCTTAGATGGAAACTTCTTCCTGCCTTCTTTTCCCCTTCTTTCTGCAACATCTGAAAATGAAGAAAAGGTTTGTTCTTTTTTATTGCTCTTGAACTTCTTAAGGTCAGCGCAATTCATCAATAATCTAACCAACCAATAATAAATCGGTTCAAAGGCAACTTTCAGAAAGGATTTCCCTTTCACCAACTTTCAGAAAGGTGGCCAAGAAAGAAAGAAAAAGAACCTGCATGAAACATATAATGAAATTGCAGTACCATGATCAGATTGAAGATCCTCAAATTCACTGGCTGCTGACGCGTGTAATACAGCAGTACAGTGACTTCATGTGAAGAATGAAAGTCTTTTATCAAATTGGAAAAGAAAGAAAAAGAAGAAACATTCACGGAAAATTTTTTAGTAAGGTCAATCTTATCGGACACGGCAAGGCTGCTATGTAAACAATGAAATAAGTCAGACATTTAAGGACAAACCAGTCACTTCCTTGCAAATATCTCACCAAATCTAGTTAAATTAAGAACTAAGTACCTAACAAAAGGATCACTGTACAGAAGCTGAAACTGTAAATCAACCTAATAATCAATGTTAGAAAGTGTTAAATTCACAACTGACTTGTTAAAACCAGATTAGTAGTAATACTAAATCAAACTTCCACATTTAAATTCAATCTAATATTGCCAAATCAGAAAGGGAGTAATTTAAGTGGTAGAGTGACAAATTAAATTTGATGAGAACTGATAGGCATGGTACTAGTCAGAAGTCAGATTCGACGTACATAAAATAAAGTCGGTCAAAAAAAAAAAAGACAGAGAGAATAGGAACCATTGGAAGTTTCTTTCCATTCCAGTGCAGGCAGTATTCCAGATACAATCCAAACCTGCAGACAAGGTAAAATTACCATCAATGCCATCTCCCATTACTTTCTTCTCTGTAATACACATTGAACCATGCATACGCATGCACGCTTGCACCGAGTTGTTCAAACTCAACAGTATCCGTAGAGCATCCTAGCCTATATAAATATGAATGGTAAATAGATAAACACAAAAATATCTTTGCCCATAAACACAGGAAACAGAAAACTCGTGTAGATTTACAATCTGAATTCATTTTTGTGGAAGAAATAAATGTACTAGCAAACATATGGACTATGACTAAACTCCATCCTCGGGCTTCGTTGAGATGGATTAAACTCCACTGAGACAGAAATCATTCTTACTTGAGACCTCATAAATTGTGACAGAAGGCAATGATCAAACATTAGTTGTAAGTTACAATTATTCTAATGACAGCAGGTTGTTCTTGTTCTGTACGACAGTTAATAGTTTAAACATACATTCAATAATGCCCACTGCCATCTTGTAGACTTCTTTCTTTGTTTTTCCCAGTTATTTTGCTTTTCTTCTCCAATTTCCGTTTTTTCGTTTTTCTAATAAAGTAATGTAATCCAAACATTCTAAGAACAACAGCAATTAAACCCTTCCTCATTGGAACTCACTGCACCAGCCTCAATCCATCGTTTTGAAATAAACCATTTTTCTAACAAGTCATAGAAAGTACCATGAATCAGTTACCCTTTCACATAATAAAAGACTACTGGTTCAAAGAGCAACATACAAAAGAATAAGAGAACAACAACAAGGACTTCCAGACAAGCTTAAATCTCACTAGATTTCAAAGTAACACTTAGCTCTTAACCATTTATGAAATCCTCACACTTAATCTACAAAATATTTTGAGAAATATTATTCGTTCTAACTAAAAATCTCACAATTTTATAAAGCACGAAATTATTAAACTTGAACAAACCTGGATCCCTGTTCTGCTCTGCTCACCAATCTTCTCTCTCCCTTTTGCTTACCCAACCGGAACTAATAAAAGAACGAGAAAGATACAGACAAACACAGCAAAGACGCTAAAAAAGAAAAGTCGAAAAGAGGGAAACCAAAAACTTAAAGCTTGAGCAGAAAACTGAAATCAAATTAATAAGTTATAGAGAGGAATAAAGCTCTCTTTACCTGTTCTTCTTTTAGGGTGTAACCAAGCTATGTCACCGGTGACGATGTGGGAGATCTGTAATGTGAGATCTGCAAAGATTTCGGTGACGATGTGCGAGATCTGCAAAGCTACCGGTGGAGCAGCGAAGTGGCAGAGGTGCGATGATGGTAGTGAGAGCAGAGGTGACGATTTGAAATTAGGGGGAAAATGAAAGAGGATTAACAGAGGCGATGGGAAAACTGAAATTAAGGGAAAAATGAAAGTAAAGAGGATGACAGTGGCTAGATTTAAAACTAAGGGAAAAATGAAAGTAAAGAGGGAAAACTGAACGAGCTTTCCTTTAAGGGAGTCGTGTAAAAAGTTTAGTGCCGTTTAAATCATTCTTGACGGCGGCGCTTGGTTTAGAGCCGGTAAAAAGTAAAATAAACGTAGAAATACCGGCGCTTTTCACAAACGCCCAAATAAAAATGCCCTTAAAAGTGTAATTTTTTGTAGTGAGTCATGATCAATTCCTGAACATTTTACTGCTTTCAAAGCCAATACAACCTACCACCAAGCCACAAACAATTCCTGTCGAACCACTCCACCAAACAACACAAAATGAAAGGTTAAAGGTTTACGATTTATTAATTATGAATTTTTTGGTATAATCATAGGTCTTTATCTGTTTTACTGTCTGAGATTAATCTTATTCAGACTTAGAGTGATAAACGATAAAACCCTCTCATTTAAAATGAAGTGAAAGGAAATAAACAATTAATAGATGCCGTTCCTATTTTCATACACTTAAATTCAACATTGGTGCCATTCTTACTTTTCTTATGTTCATACACTTAAATTCAACGTTCTCTCTTTTATTTTCTACCCCAACACGTGAGGATGATGAGTGGAAAGTCAAGTAGCCAGCAATTCATGAAGAAAATATGGAGGAAATCTAAGTATTTTAATGTTAAGTTGACTAATGTAGGAATTAGGCAACTATTTTAATAGTGTCCTACATTTACCTATTAATATTCATGCATTAAATTCAATATATTCATACTTTAAATTAATTATTCTGACTCCATAATGAACTTATATAGAAAGAAGAAATTAGGAATATCACAAAATATATATAATTTATTTTAAATAAATATTTTAGTTAGATAAATCTTTTTTATTAATAAATTTAATTTTATTTAAGATTATGTGAATTGAGTATCAAAGTTTTTGCAGTAATAGATCGAGTTCATGGAATGAAAATTTGTTACACATTTATACGATATGGATGCACCTACCACTTGCACTAATATAAAATTTGACCACATATCGTATTTTATTTATTTATTTATATTGTTTTTTAAATGATACGTATCACTATCTTAATTTTTCGTTTGTTAAATCTAAAAATTTTATTGATAATGTATTGGATAATAATTTATAAATTATATCCAAAATTTTATCACTGCCTTGCGGTGGAATGGCTGGTCATCAGAAAACGAAATTTTGATTGTATGGATTGTATTTAATAATTTTATTTTTTTAATTTTTTAATTATATCTTGAATAATATGCTCCAATATTGAATGAGACTAAGGAACTTAGTATATAAAATGTTCTCATATGATGCAGGACAGAAGGACGGAATAGGACGATAACAAAGATATATTACAACAAATTTACAGAAAAGAGGCTACAAAACTTTTGGATTCTGGCGCGTGACCCTTCTGAGTACAGGTGTATTGAAATTGACCTAGCCGAGTCAAATGCAGTCAATATCACCTGTATCATTATAACAAAGAAAAATAAAGTTTTCAATTCCCATGTAACCAAAAAAAAAAAAGTTAATTAAGTGTCATAATGCATTACAAAAACATAATGATTTATTGAGATTAGAGCATTGAGTAAATTTTAATTAGTAATATTAACATAAATAAAAGATAAACTTATAATTATATTTTGAAGTGACTTCTGTAGAGAAAGTTTGAACAAAATTAATTTGGAGAAAAGTTGGACAAAAAAAAGAAAGAAAGAGTACCGATTCTCATGCGCAAACTAGGAAGTGGATTTAAGACTCGAAGAAAGCTGGCGAGATCTTCCCATTCAAAGTCTGCTATATCTAGATACTTGAGATGTATCTTCTTGTTAAGTTTGGCTCTCTTAGCCTCCTCCTCATCCACCACATTCCCCACCAATCTCATACGAAGAAATCCACGAAGGAGGTTCAAGTTTTTCAGATCTCCAAGGCTGAATTCTTTAACCTCATTGCCATCTACTCTCGCTACGATTGAGGTTAATTTATTGAGAGAAGTTAATCTTCCAACTCCTTTTGGGTAGTATTTTAGGTTGTCACAAAAACGTGTATCAAGAGATCTCAGATTGGTCAATTTTTCTATACCATCTGGTAATTTCTCAAGACCACTACAATGAATGAGAATCAAGTATTGTAAATTATGTAATTCACACACTGCTTCGGGCAATTCTTTCAAATTCAAAGCATTACTCAGATTAAGAAATCTCAAATGAATTAGTTCTCCTATTTCATTTGTAATTTCTTCAACTTTTAAATGAGGAAAACTAACACTGACAGACGAAAAATCTAAAATTCTTAGACATTTCGCTACCTTGAATAAGGCTTGTAAGGCTTTACCAGTTACATCAAGCTCTTGCTGATAAAAAGTTACAAGGCCGCGTAGTTTTTCTATGCCATTTATAGACACAGGAAATTGATCCTTGTTTGCCATCGTTATCCTCAAATGATGCGCCTTTTGGGAAGATAAACTCAGCCATACGTTTTCACTGCTGCCAATCTCCATTGCCACAAGTTCTTCACTTGTCAAATACTGGACAAAGTCATGTACCATATCATGCATCTTACATACAAATATGTTACCATCTCCATCTTTCTCTAAATCTTGAAAAAAGGAACGGGCTACTAAGTATTTAAAATATTCTTCTCCTTTTTCTTCTTCCGTCCCTAAATAACCGAGTGCCATCCAATACTCAATCAACTGATTTGGTAGAATACAAAAATCTTTGGGAAAGATTGCACAATACAATAAGCATGGTCTTATTTGTGAGGGCAAATCATAATAACTTAGCAAGAGGGGTGTGAAAATGTATTCTTTTGCAGTATCTAATTTCCATATCTCGCTATTCAGTATATTTTGCCACTCATTCCTAGTTTCTTTCTCCCGCAACAAGCCTCCCAAAGTCTTTGCAGCAAGCGGTAAACCTTTACACTTCTTTGCTATTTCCCTTCCAATATCCTCAAACTTTTTACATGAGTCATTATCCTTTGCCATAAAAGCCCATTGACTAAGTATTGACCAACACATATTATCAGATAATTTTTCCAAATGAAACACTTGAGAGAACCCCATCCCTCTTGCAACTGATTCTTTGCGAGTAGTCACTAAAATTTTACTCCCAGACATACCATGTTGAAAAGCAGCTCTTAGTGGCTCCCAATCTTCATCATAGTCTGTCCATACATCATCTAAAACAAGCAAAATTTTCTCACTTTGGAATTTTTTACAAATTTTGGCTAGAAGATTTTCTAAAGTTGGATTTTGGAGGTTGGTGAGAAAATCTTGATCTAGGCTTTGTAAAATTGCTATCGCAACTTTGTTTCGATCAAGATATTTATGGTCCGAGACACACACCCAAATTACTCTGTTGAAGTGTGCTTGAACTTGAACATCTTTGCAAATCATTTGAGCAAGGGCTGTTTTTCCTAACCCTCCCATCCCTAATATAGAGATAGTTTGAATGTCATTCCCATCCAACAAAGTGTTTATCATTTTATTTTTGATCTCATCTCGGCCAAGAAATGTGGAAATATCAACAAAAGAAGTACTTTCTAATCTTCTAGGTTGTTTGATTTCACTTGTTGCTAATTGATAAGTATCTTTTTCTCTGACAATTGCATCAGCCTCTTCATTGATTTGTTTTATTTTAGCAGCAATTGGATGACCCATAACAACATCACGACAAGAAGAAGCAAAGTTTGAAAGCAATCGACATACCTTCTTCGCAACATGAACGCTTCCAACTTCATCTGTTTCCAACTTGAGGATTGCAGTTTTCCACTCATCTAACACATCCTCCATATCATAAGAAACTTCTTTGAGCCTTGCTAACCAGCGCTTGACACTGGTTTGTTCGATTTGCCTTTTCTCTGCATCTTCAAGCACACATCGGATGGCCTCAAAATTTCTCCGCAGATTTTTGACTTCTATTTCAACACCCGTTCCCAAACTCAACTTTTGCACTGCATTTTCCGCGATAACTTGCACTAGCTCTTCAATAATTACAGAAACAAGTGTTTCTGCCATTTTCTTAAAGAAAAAAAAGAGATTCGGATAAAAGAGAAATCAAAAGGAGTTCAGATGATTGGCAAAATTAGGTGGCGATAAGATGTTTAAGAGGCAAGGGTATGAAACTATGAATGAGAACCGAGCTTCTGAGCTTGTTTCAGATCGTAGCTTGCTTTGGAATACATATGGTCAAAAAACCTACAGGTTTAACGCGCAACTGCTGCTTGATAGAGAGAGAGAGATTTCAAACCCAATTCTCAAATTGATGGCCGCTAATTGTTGGATGGACGATAATGAGATCGAAAATAATAAAAATATGATAAAAAATATATATTTAATAAAATAATTAAAAAATTGAAAACAAGAGTAGGAGGATAATTTTTTCTTCCTACTATTTTGTTTTTAGCGCCTCAAACACGTCTCACTGGAGCAAATCACGCTCCCAAACTGAGCCTGAAACAGTTTTACTTAATGCACGTCATTACTAGATATACGTACTTTTCTTGCGCAGTTTTAGCTTTATAAATTATAACCGAGCATTGAATTTAACTTATGTATCAACAAATACAGTGTTTGATAATTCAATAAATGTTAATGTTGTGGATTGCAGCCAAAATCCTGAAATCAGAATAAATTATTTAGTAAGTGAAAAAATAAAATGATAATAATATAAAGATAAAGCACATAAAAATTTATATGGTTTAATTTTAAAAACCTATGTCCATGAGCCAAAACAATTAAAAAGAATTTTATTACGAGAAACTAGGAAATTTATAAAAAAAACACTTAAAATACGACTTTTTACTCAAAACTCAAAATCTCATCGTAAGTTTTATTTTATAGCTTACTCACTCTACTATCCCTTTATAACACTCTACTATGCTTGTTTTTACCTCATTTCTTACTTCTCACACTCTACTTAAAAACTTAGCAAATGCAAGTATTTATAGAGGAGGTTGCCGGGTAAATTTTCAACAATTGCCTCACAATTTGACTAAGCACAGTAAAAATGGTAGAGCATTAAAACCAAGGCTACATCAAAGTGGCCTCATAGTCAACTTTTACATGCTCTAATCGTCTTTGTCAAGATCTTTTGCATCACTGTAGAGATTTGCATGCATATTATCAACCTTTGTTGCACCATTAAATGTGGTAAAGACTTGCATGAAACAATACTTCTGCAAGCAAGATTTGTTTCAATTGTCCAATCGTGTAAAAGCAATTAATGCAAGTTTAATTTTTTCAAGCCATCTTTCAACAAATCTCCACTTGCGCTTGATAAAATTTCAAAGCCAACTTATAGCAAATTCCTAACATTGGATCACCTTATCCACCTGTGTCCTTGAAGGCATTCAAAACTGTGCATACCAACTAAGTCCAAGCAATGCTTGAACTTATTTGCAGGGATAGATTTTGTCATCATATCTGTCGAATTATTTGCTTTATGAATTTTCTCAACTCCAATATCACCTTGTGTTATGAAATTGTGAACAAAGTGATACCTGCATCGATATGTTTAGTTCTTTCATGATACATCTGGTTTTTCATCAGATGTATTGCGCTTTGGCTATCACAATACACAATAGTAGATTTTTGCTTTAAACCAAGATCACCAACCAAACCTTTAAGTCATAATGCTTCTTTCACTACTTCTATAACTACCATGTATTCTGCTTCTATTGTAGACAGAGCAACTGTGGATTGTAAAACAATTTTCCAACTAATAGCACAATTGGAGACAGTGAAAATATATCCTATCAAGGATCTTCTTTTATCCAAATCACCAGCATAATTGAATCAACATAGCCATCAACACTACAACTAGTGTCACTATCCCTTTGATAACAAAGATCGATATTTGCAGTACCTTTGAGATATCTAAGGATCTATTTCACTGCTTGCCAATGAGCGTTTCCAAGGTTTGCCATAAATCTGCTTACCACACTGACAGCATGCAAAATATCTAGACAAGTGCAGATCATAGCATACATCAAGCTCCCAACTGCACTAGCATAAGGAACATGCGACATATTCTTCCTTTCTTCCTCAGTTTGTGGTGATAGCTTTGAGGACAATTTAAAGTGTGTCGCAATAAGGGTGTTCACAGATTTGCAAGCTTGCATCTTGAAACGTTCAAGTGCTTTTTCTATGTACTTCTTTTGTGACAGATATAATTTTCCAGCACTTCGATCTCTGCAAATTTCCATACCTAATATTTTCTTGGTTGCTCCCAAGTCCTTCATCTCAAATTCACCATTTAGTTAAGCCTTTAAGCATTAATTTCTGACATGTTCTTTGCAGCAACCAACATGTCATCTATATACAATAGCAGATAGATGGGTGAACCATCTGAGAGCTTCTTGTGATAAACACAATTATCAAATTCACTCCTTGAGTATCCACTCTTGATCATAAATGTGTCAAACCTCTTGTACCATTGCCTCGCCGATTGTTTTAAGCCATACAATGACTTTTTTAGTATGCAAACATGGTTTTCTTTTTCTTGGACAACAAAACCCTCAGGTTGATGCATATAAATTTTCTCCTCAAGCTCTCCATGTAGAAAAGCAATTTTGATGTTGAGCTGCTCGAGCTCTAAGTCAAACAATACAACTAGAGCGAGTAATACACGAATAGAAGTATGCTTCACAACTAGAGAGAGTACTTCATTGAAGTTAATTCCTTCTCTCTGTGTAAAGCCTTTAGCCACTGGACGTGCTTTATACCTTGCATCTTCAACTCCTAGGATTCCATCCTTCCTTTTATAGACCCATTTTCATCCAACAATCTTCTGCCTTTTTGGTTGTTTAACAAGCTCGCATGTGTCATTCTTATGTAGAGACTCGATCTCCTCATTCATAGCAGTGAGCCACTTTGGAGATTCACTAGAAGAAACAACCTCCTTATAAGAGCATGATTCTTGACCGTTAATATCTTTAGCCACAGATAACGCATAACTGACTAAGTCAGCGTGTGCGTATCTTTGAGGTGGTCTTATTTGCCTCCTTTGCCTTCCGGTGGCAATAGTATATTGTTGTTCTTCAAGTGCATTTTCATTTATAGATTCTTGTGCTTGAATGTCTTCAATTTGAGCTATAGCCTTATCATGCACGGTCTGTGGAGTTTCTACTTCTACGTGCTTGTTGGTGCCTTCATCTCTATCAACATCAATGTAGTCCTTTTTGGGGTGGAGCATAGCAGACTCATCAAATGTCACATTTCTACTTACAATGAATTTTGGTGACGTGGGATCAACACACTACAACCGATAGCCTTTTATCCCATTTGCATAGCCTAGGAATATACATTTCTTTGCCCTTGGCCCAAGTTTGTCATGGGCGTATGCAGGACAACCAAATACTCTCAATTTAAAGTAATCAGCAATAGAACTGGACCATACCTTCTCAGGAGTCTTCAACTCTATTGCTGTTGACGGAGATCTATTTACAAGGTAGCAAGCCATATTAACAGCTTCAGCCTAAAAAACTTTTGATAGACCAGCATGAGAGAGCATGCAACGTGTTCTTTCTACGAGTGTTATGTTCATTTGTTCTGCAACTCCATTTTGTTGTGGCGTTTTTCTGATAGTGTGATGTCTAATAATTCCTTCGTTCTTGCAGAACTCATCAAACTCAATGGAGCAATATTCTAGACCATTGTCTGTTTTTAATTACTCTTAATGGCTCCCAATCTTCATAATTGTTTGTCCACACATAATCTAAAACAAGCAAGAATTTTGCACTTTAGATTTTTTCACAAATTTTGGCTAAAACAATTTGTAGGGAAAATGGATTTTGGAGGTTGGTAGATGAATTTTGCTCGAAGCCTTCTAAAATTGCTTTTGCAATTTTATTTTGATAATAAAAGTCTAAGACACACACCCAAATTACTTTATTGAAAACTGCTCGAACTTCATGATCATTGAAAATTAATTGGGCAAGAGCTGTTTTTCCCAACCCTCCCATCACTATTATAGAGATGGTTTGAATGTCATTCCCACTCAACAAAGTGCTTACTATATTATTTTTTACCTCATCTCGACCATGTAATTGGGAAACATCAACCAAAGATGTGCTTTCTAATCGTCTAGGTCGTCTGCGAAATTTCTTTTCACAATCTTTCTTTATGCATTGTCAAGCAACTATGTGATTCTGCGATGCATCTCGACCTCTTGGGTCCAAATGAATATTTTTCTACGGTAATATGAAAAATCTAAATCCTTTGGCTTTGGCAATGACTTCTATATCCTCTGAGTGGTAAAAATGAAGCATTTTATTAATAATTAACAAAAAAGCTAGCAAAATGCCTTACTAATGATTAATATAGAACCATATATCCCATCATTAGAATAAGTGATAATATCTTGACTTCTCTTTTAAGCCTAACTGTTTTTTTTTTTGTTTTTTTATGAAAGATTATATTTAAAGTTCGAATACTTTTTCCTCCATTGTATCTCTCTAAGAACAAAAAAAAAATTATTGTCATATTTTTATTTTAAAAATGTGCATCGTAATATCTGTATTATTACTTTTGTATTTCAATTCAATAGTCGAAATTAATCGTGTCAAATGGACTCGTTAATGTAATTATCATTCAATTAAATCATAATTTGTGATATTTTTGTCACTTCATCTTGCTATATCATCAAAATTTTAATTTAAATTGTACATATGTGATATTGAAGTAAAACATACGTGTCAATGATATGATAACTACATCATCTTGTCATATATTAATTACTTTAATGAATCTATTAAAATAAATATTCATAGTTCAATTATCATATAAAAATAATTGACTTTTTTTTAATAATGTGATTAAGTGATGTGATTTCAATAGAAAAATATATATTAACATGAAATAATAGTTTATATTTTTATATATTAATGAATCAAAATTTCGTCGGTATCAATAAATTTGCTCTTTTTTATTTTAAGTTTTGTAAATATCATTGATTTTGTGATGAAATTTTGAAAAAGCAGAACCAGATGCAGAAAATTATGAAAAAAGACCGTGTCAAAAAAATTACAAAAAAAATTACAAAGAGTTGATATAGCACTACTTTTTGTTTTTGTAATTTTTCTACAAGTCAAAAAAATTAAAAATAAAAGTAATTACAAAAATGATTATGACCATTACTTCTTTTTTTTTTTTGTAATGTTTCTATCAACCATCTGCCATATTCAATGACCTAGCATAATTTCTCTATTTGTCCCTGTAAGGATTCAATTTTCATAGCATGTTAATACAGATTAGCTTCTTGTAAGAAGGTATATTCTAGGAACGTTCATACAATTCATAATCTGAAATAACTACAGAAAAGACTTGTCCATAACGTCCATTGTCTTGAAACTAGAAAACGGAATCCATTGGACCAAATTGGAGAATTTTCTCCATCACGGTGTGGACAAAGAAGGAACAACCTGTGGTGTGTATTCTTTAACACTTTCTAATCTTTTTTTTGTCCCACATTTCTAAATTAATTGATTACCAAAAGTCTCTGTTTTCAAGTTTTCTATACATTAATTGCAAAGAAAATTCTAAAGTCTCCTCCTGCTCCAATTCTCTGTCTTGAGTTCCACAAAGTTCCACCCACGAGGTAGCTAATATCAGCGCTCTTGCAATGGTCCACCTCTGAATAGATAATTCATAAATGAGTTGCTGTAACGAAGACGGAATCAACAAGTATTGCGAACCAGCCTTGCTCCCGCTGACAACTGCAGCTAACATGGCTTTCAGAACAGGGGCAACCAGTCACGCAGTCCCCTGCATCCAAGCGCACAATCCAAGCAGCAACGCGTCTCGGCTCCAGCAACAAGTCCACAAAAGGATAAATTTGCAACAGGAATAACCAGAACAGAAAGAAAAGGAAACAGAAAAAATCAAACTAAACTGTCAGCCCATTTTATTAAAATATAAAATTGCCAATTAATATTAGTCCTCTAAAATTTTTCTAACATTTACATAATTGGAAACAATCACATACTAAATGTTCTTAAAAAATATACAGGCAAAAAGAGGAAGAAATCGGCATCTTCTTTTCTTGCCATGGATAACAGCTGCTCTAATTTTTCCTTTTTATTCATCAAACTACTAGAAAGATCAATGTCAAAGGGCATTCTTGTAATATCAATTTCATTCAGAAGATAAAATTATAAATACTAGAAAAGCCCCGCGCGTTGCGCAGGTGGGGTCATAAAATGCTTTATTAGTATTGAAACAGAGCATGTAAAGGTATTGCATATTAAGTTTAACAAAATAAGAAAAATGTATCATTTATATTTGTATATGCCTGATCTTGATATCAAAATGTTAACATTGATTTTTGTTGGGTTGATCAAGGCAAATTGGCATCTGTCTCCTCTTTTGACGTCATTGTTGATTGTAAAATCTTTCCAGCCATTTGTAAAGTATCCGTTCTCTTGTGTTCTAATGTATTTCACTTGCCAGCTCACAAAGAACTTGTCTTGGATAACAAAAGTCATTTGAGTTGATTGTGGAGGCATGCACTTATCATTGAATTCTTTGGGTATATCCTGACAAAATGGACAAGTGAGATTGTATAGATACAAGTAGAGTTTAATGTTAGGAAGTTATAGAAATTACCACAAGGTAGGGATACTGGACATGCTGGTTGGTCATCTTGGTGCCAAACAGTGGTGGGTCATTATGGGGCAAGCATTGGATAGCATTGTCTAGGATAAGTTGATAGTCTGGTTTTTGCTCCTCTTCTTCTTCAAATTGATCAGAGGATGAAGGAGTGATAATTCCATATTGAAGCATCTTGCATAATTTTTCTGGTGTTGGTATTATAAGTCGAAGGGAATAATTGATAGATATATAAGTCAATTTTGTAAGCGTGATAAAATAGAAGCTTTACAATCAAATGAAATAATTTAGGTCAACCTTGCTAAGGATGCACATTCTGAGGGAAACCAAAAGATAGGTCCATTTTTTGACGCAAATAAACACAAACAAAGTTGAAGAGCTCTTAATGTTCACAAGTATTTCATGAATGGTAGTTAGCCACGAAATGAGAATCACAACTTAGAACAAGAAAGACAGTCTCATTAGGTTTTGCCTTCCCATTTTCCCAATTCTCGTTTTCTCTCCCAATTGAAAAATCAATATTTCATAATCAGATTTCAGAAATTAGAATAATATAAGACTTATAGATTTCTTGAAATGATCTTTCTAGATAGCAGTGCAAATCTTATAGGCAGACATCAAGTAATGCTCATTTTTTTAGTAGATCTTTGCAAGCAAAAAGTAAAAAACCTAGAACCTATTTCATTAATGATTTAAAAGCAAAAGGAAATCAATATGGAAGCAAAAGTAGAAAAAAAATTAAGAGCTAAATTTAGGATAGACTATGCAACAGTTTCCTTTTTCCCTAAGGTATAAGTATGAAGGTAATCCTGACATTCATACAAACTGCTTAAAAGAAGCAAATCTTCATTGAAGGTTTAAGGAAGAATATAATCATTGCACTCATACAACTAAGCTGAGTATAAAATTAAAAAAGAAAAGGATCCGTTCTTTAGCATCAAGTTGATCAAGAGATCAGAATAGAAAATCTGAATTGAATCAACCTCGTATCAGTCCAACATCAGAGCATTAAATTATCACATAAACAACTACTGTCGAAAGAATTAGTGGTAAGAATCAACTCATCAAATAATGAAAGGGAACAAAGCATTCACACTCATTTTACCAACTTAGAGCTCTAATGCTGTCCTACTAAGAGTCTAAAAGGGGTAATTTTTCTAAGTACTAACTATTCATGATGCAAGATCATGAAACTCCTATCTTGCATCTATCTTTCAACATCGGAGGTTAAGTTTGAAAAAGTCATTGGTACATCCAAAATGGATCCAAATGTTTGAGAACCTTTATTTGAGGATTCTCATAAGACTACCAAACGCATTAAACAATTGTACCCTGCACACACCTAATTAATTGACTTTGTTATCAAATTTGGATGGTTGATCAATGGTAGTAACAAAAACTTGTTTTAACAAATAGATCGTTCTTGGCCATCTGCATGTGCAATGCAGACTTTGACTCAGCATCAGATACCATTTTGTATATACCCTGAAAGCAAACACAATGAGTGGTTCAAAAAGAGGCATACGAGAGATAAATAGATAAAAAATGCTAATTCAATAAATTTATATACCAAAATGGAATCTTTGGAAGCAATCACAAGGTGCAAAACCCATAAGCTTTTTTCCACGTTGTTCATTTGGTCTATTAGCCTATACTTGTAAAAACATAATAATTGAGATTAAGAAAACATAACAAACAAAGTAAAAAATTAAGGGAAAAAAATGAAACTTTAGTAAATCACAATTGGAATAAGTATACGTATAGCAATATTGAAGCTCAAATAGAAGTTGGAATTAAGTTTAAAGAAATAAAGAATGACTATACTTATAAACAGACACAGACACACCCCTTGGCTAGCTTATGGAAAGGAAATTATGATAACCGTAAATTTTTCAATTATTAGAAATTATAAATATTGGAAATAAATATTGGAGAAAATAAATCAGTGGAAATAAATAAATAAAATTGTGAGAACGGGATATTGGTGAAAATCCCGAGAATTGAGGAAGTGATAAATCGAGAAATACGAGTGAAGGAAAATTAAATATGGAAAATAATTAAAGGAAAAAATTTAATTTGGATAAATGGAAATCCAAACTAAATAAGAAAATGTGAAAAGAAATGAAATATATTTATAGAATTATATATTATATAAATGTATTTTTATATACAAATACATATGTATGTAAATACTATATAGTATATATTAATATACGTTAGTATATACGAATATATATACTATTTCATAAAGTTAAATAATACATATTTATACAATTATAATGTTTTATGTATATATAAAATATATATACATATATGAGAATGTAAAATATAAATTTTACATTAAAAGTTGTATATTTATATATTGTAAATACAATATATAAATATGTGTAAAGGTTATTAAAATTTTTAAGTATATAAATATACATACATATATATATACAATACATAATATACATATATATATATATATATTGTAATACATAATATACATATATATATATCTTTTTATATATTACATATATATAGTACAATACTATATATAAATTAATATTATTATATTTAAAATGTATAACATAAACATAAAGTATATATATTGTTATATTATATCTATATATATATATATTATATAAATATAATATATATTATAATATAGATAAAAAAATAGAAAGGGAGATAAAAAAAAAAGAGGAAAGAAAACAGAAGGGATCGGGACAGACCCCGACCCCTTCCCAGCGGAATCCCGACGGCGGTTGCAGTGGCCACCGTCGGCGAGACGAGAGAGAAGAGGAGAAGGGACGACGCCGGCGACGTGAGAAGAGGAGGCCGGCAACGGGAAAAACGAAAAACAGAAGCGAAATAGAGGATGCGAACCGAGAGGAAAAAGAGAAAAGTGGAACGGCGGTGCCGGCCCGTTTAGGCACCGCCACCGCCACCGCCACCAGCACCACAGCCGAAGGGAGATGAAGGTGAGAGGGGCCACCGGTGGTGAAGGAAACGGTGGAGGAGGGAACAAATAGGGAAGAAAGGAGCCGAAACCCATCATCCTAGGTCCGGCACCGTCGCCGGCGATGGGGAAGAACGGAGGCTGGATCCAGCTTCGTCGCCACCTCGGCTAGCTGTGGGAGGCCAGAACCGGCAGGGAACCTGTCACCGGCGAAAGACCGGCCATAAGGGAGGCCGAATCGGTTTGACTGGTCTGAACCGGTCAGATCAGGAAAAAGAGAAAGAAAAAAGAAAAAGGAAAAAGAAAAAGAAAAGAAGAGAAAAAGAAAGAAAGAAAAGAAAAGAGAAAAAGAGAAATTTCCGGGATTCGAGAATTTCGGAAATTACTAAAAATCCCTAGAATTCGGAAACCTGAGAATTACGGGAATCGGTTAGAAATCCCGGAAAGTGTTAAATAATTTAAATAATTTATTTAAATAATTATGGAAAAAATTCTAAATTTTAGAATTTAATTTTCAAAAAATTCCCTCGATGATCGAGACGACGGAATCGGGCGAGGTGAACACGGGCGCGACGAACGAGGCAGTCGTCGACCTGAGACAGGTAAGGGATGCATGTGCAGCACTGTAAGGATATTCAGTCTGCATGATTTTAATTATGAAATATTTTATGAAAATATTGCGATGAATGATTGGTTGGAAATTTGTGGTGATGTACTGGCTAGAATTATAAACTGTATTTTTCGCGCAGGAGGCTAGTCAATAGGTAGTCGTTATGCTGCAGAAAATTTTTAGAAAATTACGTAAAATCATAATAAATGATTTTATTTCACGAAATACGATATTAAATCACAAAAAACAAAAAAATTATTATTTTTCATAAAACATGAATATAAAGAGATTGAATTTTAAAATATTCATGTTTTCGAGAATGGTGATAATGAAATCACCGAAAATTCTCTCGATATGTAAATTACTGAATTTCCTGAAACGATTTACATAAGATGAATTACTTGATTTGATTTACATGAAGTGATTTATCCGCACTGAGTTACATGAAATGTATTTAATCGAAAATGATTTTTTTTACTGTTAATCGCTATTTGAAATTGATATTTTATTGTTAAATGAATGATTTATGGAAATGTTTTGAGACAGTCGTATGGTAGTGACCATGCATAGTGTTACATGACTGCGAGGCCTGATCAGTCCGCAGATTTATTGTATTGTATATGACCGTGGGAATTATGGTCAAACCCACAGGTTTACGCAGTGAGCACTTGACCAGTGCGAACTGTGAGTGTTGACGATGCCATTCGTTTTAGTGATCGTCCCTTCGGGGATAGTGATAGTGATAGTGATAGTGATAATGCATGATTCTATTTAATAATGACTGTCTCCGTCGATTGATTATTGAATTGTTTATATATCGATTTAACTGAAGTGAAAAGAAAGAAAAGGTTTACAGTGAATGACAGTAAATGACAAATGATTTGATTACTGAATGATTTGAATACTAAACGATTTAAATATTGAATACTTTAAATACTGAATGATTTGAATACTGAACGATTTGAATACCGAATACTTTAAATACCGAATGATTTGAATATCGATTTAACTGAAGTGAAAAAGAAAGAAAAGGTTTACAGTGAATGACAGTAAATGATAATTTTAAATAAAATGATTTTATTGTATTGTTGCTATCTACTGTTTACATGTAATATGATTTGGAAGATGACGATTTAAACTAATATTTTTCTAAAAGAATAGATAATATTAGTTATTCTTTCAAAATGCTTTAAATTATAAAAGCATAAAATTTAAAGTGACATGAAATGAAAAGGTAAAAGGATTTAAATGTCAAACGAAAGGAAATTAATTTCTCTCTACAATTGTTTCTAGGTTCCGGGACAAGATAGATATTTCAAAATACCTACCTTACTCCATCCGGATCCCTAGCCGACTGTAGTATCCTTCCTACATGCGAGCCTAGAGCCCATAAGAAAAAAAAATATGAAAATTTTTTTTTCAGCATATAGATAACTGAGTATCAAGTGAGGCACACAATTCCCTTACTGAACCGTGGTTTACTCACCTCTTAATTTTAACATTTCAGGTTTTCGAAGACTGAAAGTCTGACACATAAAGGATTACGGCTTCGCATTTGGAGACGATGCGACAACTTGATTTATTTAATAAGGTATGATCATTTATTTTCTGTATTTAGACATATCTACAGTATTACTTCCTTATGAATTAAGATAGGGGATGTAATTCATATTATAATTTTATATGAAATTGTTTATATGTAAAAAAAAAGAGTAAAGTATCGCAGACAGCCCAACCAAATAAGATGTATAGAATAAGGTGAAAAATATGGTCACGGGCTGTGACAGAAATCCATCTAGCAAATAGAAGCAAAATCAAGAGGCATGTTACCCTCCCTGCATCAGCCATCTTTCTACTTTGGAAATTAATGGAACCAAAATAGTTAAAGAAAACAGAAAGAAAGGCTTGTGTACCAATGGAGATGAGCAAAACAGTTCATGTATAGATTTCAGCACCTATATATAATCAAACCTAAATCAAAGCTATCTTAGAAGTGCTTATATAAGGGAACTGATTATTTGCTTTGAAGCATGAAGACCATAGTGAAGATAAAGATATGCATGCCGTCAGGAACAAACTACAACAACCCTATAAAGCAACTCAATATTTACCACCATTACTTAATAAACTGAAAAAAACCTTAAAACTCTCAAACTATTAATCAAGCACGAATTAGATTAGCAAACATGAGCAATGCAAAAGGAACTAAGCTTAAAAAGGGAACTATTCTTGCTATGATTCCAGACCTATCATGGCAAACTGAATCATTTGGCTTCTAAGTCTTTATTTGTCAAAACATAATAATTGAAATTAACAAAGCATAACAAAGAAAGCTTGTTATTGTTGACAAGTATTGGAAAACTTTGGACCATTAAAAGAAAAAAAATTAACCCTTAAATGTCAATTTCTTTCTTTTATTATCGAAAAAAGAACTTAGCAAGAAAATAAGAGAAATAAAAATACAAAGATAATAATTTAAGTTCAACAAATGATAAAGCTATTATATAGGTAAATATTATTCTATTTGGTAGCATGCTTTTAAGCAAATATTAGTGCTAGGCATTAAAAATCAAATAAAACTGAAATTCAAAACATATACAATGACTGTTAAGGATATCCAACAACGAACCAATTGATATGATGAAAAATTAATAGAGGAAACCAATAAATATTAGCTCTCTTCTTTTCATTTCTTGTCTCATTCCATCATTTATAACAGGTTTCATATACTTCCATAATTAATTATAAGATTATAGGATTCACACCATAAAAAAAATATACCTGGTATAAATTTCATAACCTCCCACAACTTTAGCAACATGACAATCTGATATGTTATGGTATTAGCTGTAAAAAATGTTAAATAAGGATTAAAAAAAATGTATAATTAGGTATCATAACTAAATCACATCTTATAAAATGAAAAACTTTAATTCAAATTCGTTTAAATACCTTTAAAACTGACATCTAACAAATGATGTCATAAAAATAACAAATACAAACATAAAGATATGATAAGGTTTAAGTTTTGGCTAGTGGTTTTTATGCTTCCTTAAGAAACCTTATGTGATAATCGTAAATTTTTCATTTATTGGAAATAAATATTGGAGAAAATAAATAAATAAATAAATAAAATTATGAGAACGGGATACTAGTGAAAATCTCGAGAATTGAGAAAGGAACGGATGGTGGAAATCCGAGTGAAGGAAAATTAAATTCGGAAATAAGTATAAGATGAGAAATTATGGAAAATAATGAAATGAGGAAATTTAATTTGGATAAATGAAAATCCAAATTAAATAAGAAAATAAGGAAGCAAATATATATTGTACATACAATATATATTGTATTATTTCATTTATATAAATATATAAATGTTATGTAATTTAAAGTGAACAAATATATATACATATATATACTAAATATGTATTTTGTTAATACATAATACATATGTACTATACTATATATAATAATAATATTATATGTATTATATATATAATATAAATATAATATATGTTATATTATGAGTATAGTATATATTATATAGTATATATTATATGTATATAATTAAATTAGAAAATAAAATACATAAAAAAGAAGAAGAAAGAAATAGAATCGGGAAGACTCCCGATTCTGTCTTCCCGAGTGGCACCGGCCACTGTCGCCGGAGAAGGAAAGGAGAGGAGAAGAGCGATGTCGCCGGCGAGCCAAGGGCTGGAAGAGGAGGCGACCGGCGACGGAGAAAGGAAAGAAACAGAAGGAAAATTGAAGGAAAAGACCAGCGGAGGCCGGGAAGAAAAAGAAAATGGATCTGGCAGTGCCGGCCAAACCGGCCACTGCCACTGCCATCGAAGCACCGCCGGAGGGAGAGGAAGACGATGGAGGCCACGGTTCAGGCGGTGAACGGTGGAGGAAGGCCGACAGAGGAGGAAAAGAAACCGAGGTAAAACAGAGTAGATCCGCCGCCGTGCCGTCGATTCGTGACGAACGGAGGCCAAATTCGGCTTCACCGTGGTGCCGGCTAGCTGCTGAGCCCCTGAGCCGTCGGAGAACCGACCGCCGGCGAGGAAGTGATATGGAAACAAGGGTGAATGATGGAAATGCTGGAGTGAAGGTGTTGATAGAATGAAGAACAGATAAAGACGGTTACCAAGGACAGAGAATGAGAGCAGAAATTGAGGGATAAGTAGAGAGAATAACAAACAGGAGAGAGAGAATATTTGGTGTCATAACCTGTCCTCTTTTTCCCATCGTATTGATATTTATAACACCTTTAATTACATTGTTCAAATAGCCTGATGCATGATTAACAGAATTAACAAAGACAATTAATTATATATATATACTTCCTGTGCTATATAGACCTCTTGCGATCATAACAATACCCCCATTTGCAGAACATCCTTGTCCTCAAGGATGGAAGTCAGGATACTTGGCTAAAAGCTGAGGTAAAGCTTCCCAAGTTGCATCCTCTGGGAACGTGTTCTTCCATTGGACTAATACTTCTGTAACAGCCTTGCCATGATGCTTGCTGAGTCTTCTATCAATGACACTAACTGGTTCCTTCTCCAAAACTCCATCTTTGTCCAGCAAGGGCAATGGAATGTGGCTCACTATAGGGCCAATGTGCAGTTTCAATTGGGACACATGAAAGACCGGATGAATCCTTGATTCAATTGGCAATTCCACTCGATATGCCACTGCTCCGACTTTCTCCAAGACTTTGTATGGGCCAAAATACTTGGCAAAAAGTTTAAGGCAACTCCTTTTAACCACCGTAGACTGTCTATAGGGTTGTAATTTAATATAGACCATATCCCCTACAGTAAACTCTCGATCCGTTCTCTTCCTATCTGCCTGTTGCTTCATTCTAAGTTGTGCCCTCTGTAAATAAAATTTGATCATTTATAGTGTTGTTGCTCTGGCTTGCAAACTACGATCTACAGCCTCCACCGAAGAAGTTCCAGCAATATAAGGTATTTGAGATGGAGCTTGCTGCCCATACACCACTTCATAAGGCGTTGCATTGATGGCTGAATGGTGTGAAGTGTTGTACCACCATTCTGCAAGGGGAAGCCACCGTGACCAGTCCTTGGACTTCTCAGATGCCATACACCTCAAATATGTTTGAAGTCCCCTATTCACCACTTCAGTCTGTCCATCCGTTTGAGGATGATAGGCTGTTGAAAGCTTAATTTGAGTTCCCAGCAGCTTAAACAACTCTTGCCAAAACTTGCTAGTGAAGATTTTATCCCTGTCAGATACAATGCTATTAGGCAGCCCATGAAGCATGTATACATTGTCCAAGAATGCTTGAGCAATAGTAAGAGCAGTATAAGGGTGAGCTAGAGGGATAAAGTGATTGTATTTACTAAGGCGATCAACAACTACTAGGATTACAGTAAACCCTCTGGAGTTTGGAAGGCTCTCAATAAAGTCCATGGAGATATCACTCCATAATTTATCTGGTATTGGCAATGGTTGCAATAGCCCAGGATTGGCAATGGTCTCACTTTTAAACTGTTGGCATGTCTGGCAAGATTTGACAAAGTTCCTCACATCATTCTTTTGCCCCTTCCAATAAAACACACTTCCAATTCTCTTTGTAGTAGCAGAAATTCCAAAGTGTCCTCCCTCACTTGAACTATGAAAATGTTGCAACAGTTCCATCCTGAGCTGTGGATCATTTCCTACCACCATTCGACCTTTTCTTTTCAGTTTTTCACCCTACCAAGTATACTTTAATTGCTTTTCTGGATTATTCTTGAGCTTATGGATCACATGTATAAGGTGAGAATCCTGAAGCCAAGAATTTTGGACCCTTTTCCAAACATCACTGTGTAAAGTGGTTATGGCTTGAAGTTGCACCTCTGGCCTCCTTGAGAGTGCATCTGCGACCATGTTGGACTTCCCTTTTCGAAATACCACTTCATAATCATAACCCATCATTTTGATAATCCAAGCCTGTTGAGCAGGCGTTGTTGCTCGTTGATCCAAAAGGAACTTGAGACTATAATGGTCGGTCTTGATTTGGAAATGTCTAACAACCAAGTAGGAATTCCACTTCTTCACTGCAGCTAAGACTGCCATCATCTCTTTCTCATAAACAGAGAGTAGTCGATGTTTAGGGCCAAGAGCTTTACTGAAATAAGCTAAAGGGCGTCCTTCCTGGCTAAGAACTGCACCGATACTGTTACTACTTGCATCAGCCTCTACAACAAAAATTGCCTCAAAGTTTGGAAGAGCTAGGACTGGGGCACTTGTTAAGGCTTTTTTCAACTTTTCAAATGCATGTTGAGCTTCTTCAGACCATTGGAACTTACCTTTCTTCAACAACATTGTTAAAGGCTGGGCAATAGCTCCATAATTTTTTACAAATTTCCTGTAGTACCCAACCAATCCCAAAAAAGCCCTGAGATCTTTAATACTATGAGGGATTGGCCATTCCGTAATAGCAACGACTTTAGTCTCATCGACAGCAACTCCCTGCATACTAATCACATGCCCCAAATAATGAACTTTGTCTGTGCCAAACTCACACTTGAACAACTTCAGAAACAGTTGATGATTAATCAAAATTTGAAACACCTGTTGTAGATGCTGCAAATGGGACTGCCAATTGGGTGAGTAAATTAAAATATCATCAAAGAACACAAGTACGAACCTTCGGAGGAAAGGCTGAAAAATCTTGTTCATTAGACTCTGGAATGTTGAGGGAGCATTCGTGAGCCCAAAGGGCATCACTAAAAACTCGTAGTGTCCTTGATGCGTTTTAAAAGCCGTTTTTGCTATGTCTGCCTCCTTCATCCTTATTTGATGATAACCTGAGCGCAAGTCCAATTTTGAAAACCATTTGGCATGATGAAGCTCGTCCAAAAGCTCCTCCACCAGTGGGATGGGAAACTTATCTTTGATGGTCAAGCTGTTAAGTTGCCTGTAATCAACACAGAATCGCCAACTTCCATCTTTCTTTTTAACTAAGAGCACTGGAGAAGCAAAAGGGCTACAGCTATATCGAATTATTCCAGCCTCCTTCATTTCTTGAACCAGGCGTTCGATCTCATCTTTTTGCATAGCTGGATATCGATATGGTCTCACCCTGACCACTTGGTTTTCATCTTTAAGAGTTATGTGATGTTCATGATCCCTTTTTGGAGGTAGGTCTGTAGGCTCTCTGAAAAGGTCTGAATGCTCAGTCAATAAGGCCATTAATTGCTGTCGTGCTTCACTGTTCAAGTTGTGGTTCAAGGGCCATGCCCAGGGACCCATGATACCACTCTCAGTCAACATTAGGCTACAGCTTCTTTTCTCGGACACCATCGCCAATTTGGACAACTCCTTTTTTGAGGCAGGCTCTAGTGCTCCCTCTTTTAATCCTTGCAATTTAACCTTCTGTCCAATGACCTCCATTTCCATAGTAAGTGATTGAAAATCCCATAATATAGGTCCCATGATGCTTAGCCACTGCACCCCTAGCACCAAATCACAGCCACGTAAAGGGATTACTAGAAAATCTGATTGTTGGACAACTCCTTGTACCTCCCATTGTAGTGCCTTGCAAACTTCATGGGTGGGCAAGGACTCTCCGTTTGCAACTACCACCTGTAATTCCATCGTCGTTTGAGTCTTACATCCCAATCTCTTGGCCACACTTTGATCTATAAAATTATGAGTGCTTCCGGAATCCACTAGCAGCACTACTGTTTGGTTTTTAACCTTCCCCAACATTTTCATAATTTGAAACCCAGGTAACCCAAACAGAGCGTGGAGAGAAATGGTAGGAGGTTCCCCTGAATCTTCCAAGATGGGCTCATTCATGATTTCCACCAGCTCTGGGTAGTCCGTGTTGGATTGATCGTGGTCTTCACCACCTTCTACTAACAACTGATAAAGCTGAGATCGCCTACATTTATGGCCCACTTCAAATTTGGACTCACACCACATACAAAGTCCCTTTTTCCTTCTTTCATCCCTTTCCTCTTTGGTTGGATTACGGTTTGGATTAATGACATTGTCTGGTTTTGGTGGTTGGTTTTTGGAGTGTGGAAAAGTGATAGGTCTCGAGTTGGTCAAATATGGTAATGGTTGTGCTTTTGGGGTAGGGAGTAAGCCGGCCATGTTGTTGGTAGGTAAGGTAGGGTTTGATTTGTAAGTGAGGAGGTTGTGCGAGTGGAGATGTCTATTCTGTTGGTAGACTTTAGATAAATAAGTTGGTTTTCTGGGAACGTTATACAGCATTAATTCCGTTTGTTTGGCGAGGGTATATACATGACTCAGTGTTTTGGGGTTGAACAATCGCACAAAGTTGGCAATATCAGGTTTTAGGTTGCTTACGAATATGCTGATGGCCTGGTCCTCTGGCAGTCTTATCAAACTGACAAGCCCTTCGAATTCATCATAGTATTCCTCCACTGTAGCTACTTGTTTGAGAGAGACCAAGTCTGACATAGGATCTGCGTAGTCACCTTCTCCAAATTTGTTTTGAAGCTCTTCAACATATTCCTTCCAAGAGGGGCGTCGCATTCCCCCTTTGATTTGCATCAATAGTTGGTGCCATTGTAGGGCTTTGCCCTCCAAATAAATCATGACTGTAGGAACTTTCTCTTCTTCAGGAGTGCCTATGGCTTCAAAAAATTGCTCCACTTTCATAAGCCAACCCAAAAGCTCTGTTCCATTAAACCGAGGACATTCTAAATAGTCACGTTTGGAGGTGAACTTCACCACATTTTCTTGGTTTTGCTGGCTGTTGGGCTCTTGAATCAAAGGTCCTTGGATGGGTCTCGGGGCTATCTCAGTCGCGGAAGAACCCATGCCGCTCTTGTGTCCGTAACCAGGGGTTTGAGCCATCTCCTGAGGACTCTTGGGTTTGGCTTCCAATGTGTCTCCGATTCGAAGCACCATTTGTTCAAATAACCTCCCCATTTCCTTATGGATGGTGTTTAAGCCTTCTTGAATCTCGCCCTTGAGTTCAGACTTAAGTTCCTCCTTGAGTAACTCAGGTAAGCCTCCCAAAATCGCATTGAGCTTTTCCTGCTCCTTCTGTAGCTGGGCCACATCTCGTTGCAGTCGGGTTTGTATTCCGTCAACCATGATCGACGGCTCTGGTACCAGATGATATGGAAACAAGGGTGAATGATGGAAATGCTGGAGTGAAGGTGTTGATAGAATGAAGAAAAGATAAAGACGGTTACCAAGGACAGAGAATGAGAGCAGAAATTGAGGGATAAGCAGAGAGAATAACAAACAGGAGAGAGAGAATATTTGGTGTCATAACCTGTCCTCTTCTTCCCATCGTATTGATATTTATAACACCTTTAATTACATTGTTCAAATAGCCTGATGCATGATTAACAGAATTAACAAAGACAATTAATTATATATATACTTCTTGTGCTATATAGACCTCTTGCGATCATAACAGGAAGGAGGCAGACCGGTCCGGCGGGAAAAGAAAGAAAAGGAAAAAGAAAAAGAAAAAGAAAAGAAAAAGGAAAAAGAAAAAGAAAAGAAAAGAAAAGAGAAAAAGAAAGAAGGAAGAAAAAGAAGAAAGAGAAAGAGAAAAGGAATTCTGGGAATTTGGAGAATTCCCGAGAATTCGAAAATTACGGGAAATCCCGGGAATTACGGGAATCGGTAAGAAATCTCGAAAAGTGTTAAATTATTTAAATAATTATGGAAAATTTTAAATTTTAGAATTTAATTTCCAAAAAATATCCTCGATGACCGAGCCGATGGAATCAGGCGAGGTGAACACGGGCGCGACCTTCGAGAGGCAGTCGCCTACTCGAAACAGGTAAGGGAGACATGTGCCGCCTGTAAGGATATTCGGTCACATGTTTTAAATTATGCATTTAATTTAAAAATACAATTTATAATGATTAGTTTTAAAATTTGTGGTGATTTATTGGTTTCAAATTGTGGTGAAATACCAGTTGAAAAGTATAAACTGTATTTTCCGTGCAGGATGCTAGCCAAATCGGCAGCCTTTATACTGTCGAAAAATTATCGAATAATTACTAAAATTTACCGAAAATCACCGAAAATCATAATAAATGATTTGATTTCACGTGAAATGATTTTCAAGTACGAAAATCGAGAAATTAAGTAAATTTCATAAAACATGAATATAACGATATTTGATTTTAAAATATTCATGTTTTTGAGAATGGTGAAAAGGAAATCACCGAAAATTCACCCTGTAGGTGATATTTCACGTGAAACGAGATGAAAATGAAAAAGAGACTGAAGTGAATATTTTATAAATATTCTTAAATATTCACTTGATTTCATATAAAATCTTTATGGTTTTAATTATGGAAATAATTAATTATGAAAATTCTATAAAGGTTAAGAAATGAAGAAAAACTATGATTTCGAGACTAGAGGTCTCTACACGTGTTTTTAGAAGAAAACATGGTAATGAGAATTTAAAGTTAGAAAATAAATATTTTATTTTCATAAATTATAAAAATAATTTATTTGAATTCCGATAATTATAAAATCATGTTTTTTTAAATGCACGGAAAAGCGTGCATATGTGTTTTACTGTAGAAAAAGACAGTTTTACCCTTCTATACTTTCAGTGATGATTTTGCAAACTGTCTTCATCGTATGAAAAATATGATTTATACTTTTATGAAATAATTTGAAAAATGTTATTTATTTTATAAATTTCATAAAGGTGATTATATTTACATGTGAGCCTTATGGATATTTGATTTACGGTGTTTAAAATCCATAAAGGCTATGGTACGGTTTATACTGTTTTGAGACTTAGGCCCCGAGCTTCATGCATCACATATACTGTTACTGTCACGTGGCTGATTGACCAGCTAGTCATCAGCGTCCCGGATTGTCGCCTAGCAAGCGTACACCGAGGACATATTATAGATCATGGCCATAAATCTCATTACTGTTACTGTGTCCCTTAGTGGACGATGATAGCATGATTTACTTGTAGGGTGTTGCCTAGTCTCAATTACTGTTTACTGAAAGGATTTACGGAATCCTATTTACTGTACTATTTATTGTACCCCACTACTGCTCACTGTTTACTGTTTACTGATGAAAGACTGTACCAAAACACTGTTATTACTAAACTGTACTGTTTACTGAGATGGTAGCCACTGATGACTGTTTTACTGAAAAGAAAGCTACTATTTACTGTTTACTGAACTAAAAGCTACCTTATACTATTTATTGAATTGGTAGCTATTGTTTACTGTTACTGACTGAACCATATCGAGATACTGTTTTACTGAATACTAAATATACTGTTTTACTAAACTGTACGATACGGTTACTGATTTGAAAAGAGAAATAAATATTTATTTTAAAAGAATAACTTAAGAATTATTTCTAAGATAGAAATAATCGAAGAAGTAATTATCCAATGAGTGGATATTTACACATCACTGTACTATACTGTTTTTACTATACTGAAGAGAAGAGAAGAGAAGTAAACCACCGTTTTTATTACTGAACTGCCATGTGTTTTAAAGTATACTGAAGTGAAAAAGAACAGGTGGTTTACTCTGTGGAAAAACGAAAATTATATCGTTTTGAAAACAACGAAATGAGTATTCTCTACAGTTGCTTCTAGGTTCCGGAACAAGTATGGTATTCTAAAATACCTACCTTATTCTATCTGGATCCCTAGCCGACTGTAGTATCCTTCCTATATGTCAGCCTAGAGCCAGCTAGGAAGATTTTAAAGAAAATGAAAAAAAAATATTTTCAGCATATAGATAGCTGAATATCAAGTGTGACATATAACTCTCTTACTGAGCCGTGGTTTTGCTCACCCCTTAATTTCAAACATTTCAGGTTTTAAAGATTGTGAGATCAATTGATTGTGGATCACGGCTGTACACAAAGGACAATGTGACAGACTGACTGATTTATATGAGGTACGATTATTTATTTTATGTATTTAGACATGTATGCAGTACTACTTGCTTAATAAGTAAGATAGGGGATGTACGTAAAATAAGCAATATTTCACGAAATTGTTTAATATAAGAAATTAAGTGAAGTATCACAGACAGCCCAACCGGATAAATTGTGTAAAATAAGGTGAAAAATGTGGGAACGGGTCGTTACAGATTTAATGGTATCAGAGCATGGTTGGCCTGATGTCTGTGGATACTTTTAGAAAGAAAAGTGTTAAACATCCCCAGTAGTATTGTGTCGTCTGAATACATAAAGAAAATAAATGATTGTAAATTGAAAAAATAAATTAAAGGGAGTGAGAAAGTATAAATTAAGAATGTTAAAGAAATAATAGGCTCAGAAATTAGCTGAAAATTGGTGATTCTTATAATCTAAATGAAGGCCTGTTCGGTAAGGAACCGAAAGGACTCGGTGAGGGGCCCACCAGTACTTTACGGTCCGGATCGAACTGAGACCTGAAAATGATGGTATGAAGGAGGGGAATGACATATCATCATTAAATAGACCTTAAGATCACCGATTGAGGGTAATTTGAAGAGAGAGAAAATTTTTGACCAAAAATGACCAAAATACCCCTGACTCTAAAATTTTACTGGGAGTCAGAATAAACCAACAGAGGTTGGAATTGATTGATCTGACAGAGAAATTGATGATATAAAGCTGTATTTTGTGCAAAATAATCCAATTGTGGATTTTAGTGAACTTCTCTATCGAAATCGAATGAGATCTAAATTGCTGATATAAGTATCAGAAAGGATACTATCAGCACATAGATGATCAGATCATTGATTTAAATATATACTGAGGAGAAAGAAATAAATGTCGAAATGACAAAAATGCCCCTGTGTTGGGCGATGATCCAAATAGTGATAAAATCAAGTTAATCTTGAATCCATTGATAGTAATGGAATTATTAATGGCATAGAGGATGTCATAGGAATATAACGATCCCTATTACTGATTCCACTGACACTTAGAATACGGACGCGAATGGTGAGTGACCTAGTGAACGGCTGGGCCTCACGATAGATCCTTGAAGGGTGACCTAGTGAAAGGGCTGGGCATTCTCAAAGAGGACAGTACAAATGTGTACAGGCGGATGGCGGACGGCGGACGGGCCGAGGCCTTATATGATGTGGTCCGATAAAAGTGTAGTGGAATGTCATTAGAAGATTGGCCCGAATATTGATTGTAAGGGCCTGAATTAAGAGTGTATTGAACGGGATCGTTGAATACTATGAAAAGTGAAATGATTATAGGAATTGACTGATGAGGTGAATAGTACAGATGATGAAATACATATTGGTGTGGTTAATTACGGTTCTATATATTTTACTACTTTGAGGTATCAAACAGATAATTTTATATAGAACCGAAATATCTTGAAATATGTGCTACAGAATGAGGTACTGTGTGGAGTATTGGGAATTGGTGAATATATAAGAACAGTAAAGTGATAAAAAGAAGATGACAGCTAACCTAAGTTCTTCAGGACCCTTGAGACAGAACTGGAATGGGCGACCCAATGATGGGCGACCCATAGTGGATTATGTGTTGTGAGATGCGGGCGAACAATGTTATCGCCGACTCACTAGTAAGGGTAAACCTGGGGCGAAAGGATCGCCTAGGGGATGCTCGCCGACGGCCAATTCGAACGGGCGGGACTCTTACAAGGAGCTTAATGATAACATGAGTTTAAGGAACTAGGTACGTAAGGGTGCCAGGGTTCAAACCTCGTGGATAATATACTCAAGGGAATTAAGCTTGAATTCATTAAATGGAAATGATTTTGAAGTGAATAACTGTAATAAATTGGTTAGCTGTAACATGTGTTGATAACTGTTGTACTTACTACAGCTTACTGGAATGAGATTCGTAAGGCTGTAAAGTATGAGTAAACAATGAAATCAAGGTAGAGTATGAGTCGAAATGAATCGAATAGTAAATGTCTCTGCCTTGAGAATACACAGTGTAAATGAAAGGACATGAGGATGAAAGGTCCGAATTAATAAGAAATATGTGATTAAAGAAAGTATCGGATTTGATTTCCGATAGAACTTCTAGAGTTATATAAATTGGAGGAATCGAGATAACATTGACTCGATTTTGAATATGAAATCTGATTCTAAGCTTATATCGGAGAACTTAAGAAAATCCGAAAGCTTAAGAAACCTACTCTGAAAAATAAAAGAATAATGAAGTGCACGTGTATAAGATGTGATTGATGAAATACTGATAGAGTCTAAAGTATAAATGGAAAATGAGCAGCATTGTGGTATAACCCTTAAACTCTTAAAGACTATGGAATTATGTTAAGATTGGCAACTAAGATGTTTGGCTAGACAGTATCTCTTTCTGAGATATATGATCTCAAAATGATAGAATGACAATGAATCTATCTATAAAAGAGATAATAATTGAGATACGGAAGTAATGAGTCTAGCTAGATACTAATGCCAGTCTATAGAAGAGTGATGGGGCTAGCTGTTCTACTAATGTGATATAATTAAAGGAAGAAGTTAAAGTCGGTAAATGGATAAGTGTAAAGAAAAGATGGTATGCAAGATTTTAAAAGATCTTAGCAATATAGTACCATACCAATCGAGAAAACCGACTAAAAGGATGAGAATAAAAATATGAAAAGATAAAAGTAGGAATATGAAAACGAAAATGAAAATGGAATAAGAAGATAAGTTGCATGATGAGAAGGGAACATCAATACGAAACAATTCCCGAAGGTAAGACTGACAATGATTAGTGTTGGTTATCACATAACTGTGGCAAGATGAAAAATCAAGCCAGATTTGATAAGTGAAAGTAATGATACTCAAAGGAGTAAAATGAATGACACGTGTTATTTTACTACCAGTATATAAATGAAAAATGATTATACATATAACCACCGTAACATGCTAGAAACGGTGGAAGTATATAGATGATGTGGTGATTAAAGATATAAATTGAGGATTCAATTGTAGAATCTAAATTATGAAAAGAGATTTAAAGACCATACTACATGAAGAGAACATGATTGTCTCATGATCTATGACTGTAAGAGATGATCAATAGTAAAGTCTGCAATGAGATGCAGCCTTGGTAGAATAAATGTGTGAATAATAAAGAGTCCAAAAGAGATATGATGATATGGAAGTGATTAAAGACTGATGATCTAAATAGAATCACTTTCCATTATTAGAATTCTAGATTCTTTAGTGCCTTAGTCAAAGTATAAGTGTTAAACGGTGGGAATGTGTATGTACAGTTCCAGTGAGCCTTACATGTGATGGGAGTCTCTGAGTTGCCATAGGCTAATGAGAGATAGCAAAAGGCTTTGAGATCCCAAGTGTACTGATAGCACCGCTCCATACTAATGTATACATATATGAGCGTGAGATGTAAACGCTCCATGATATTGAGAGAGCGTGTGCATGAGATATGAAAACTGCTGGGACACTTACATACAACTGACTGACATATGTAATTGATAGTTTTAAACTATATCGACTTGGCACTAAGTGAGAAAAAAAATGGATGATGAACAGCATAGATCGGCTGTGACATGAAAAATACTGTGCATGAACTTTATGTGAAAAGAGTGGAAATGAATAACTCCCGATTTGAGAAATGAACTTACGGGAGTATAGACATATATGATGAAATATAGCATGTAGTGGTCTAAAGTATTCTTGATGTTGAAAGTGTACTGGCAGTATTACTTGGAGGATGACCTAGAGGTCAGAAGTCGTAAGTATACGGCATGTACCACCTTTGGACTTAAGTTAAATTCGGAGGACCGAATTTCTTAAGGCGGGGAGAATGTGATAATCGTAAATTTTTCATTTATTGGAAATAAATATTGGAGAAAATAAATAAATAAATAAAATTATGAGAATGGGATACTAGTGAAAATCCCGAGAATTGAGAAAGGAACGGATGGTGGAAATCCGAGTGAAGGAAAATTAAATTCGGAAATAAGTATGAGATGAGAAATTATGGAAAATAATGAAATGAGGAAATTTAATTTGGATAAATGGAAATCCAAATTAAATAAGAAAATAAGGAAGCAAATATATATTGTACATACAATATATATTGTATTATTTCATTTATATAAATATATAAATGTTATTTAATTTAAAGTGAACAAATATATATATATATATATACATATATATACTAAATATGTATTTTGTTAATACATAATACATATGTACTATACTATATATAATAATAATAATATTATATGTATTATATATATAATATAAATATAATATATGTTATATTATGAGTATAGTATATATTATATAGTATATATTATATGTATATAATTAAATTAGAAAATAAAATACATAAAAAAAAAGAAGAAGAAAGAAACAGAATCGGGAAGACTCCCGATTCTGTCTGCCCGAGTGGCACCGGCCACTGTCGCCGGAGAAGGAAAGGAGAGGAGAAGAGCGACGTCGCCGGCGAGCTAAGGGCTGGAAGAGGAGGCGACCGGCGACGGAGAAAGGAAAGAAACGGAAGGAAAATCGAAGGAAAAGACTGGCGGAGTCCGGGAAGAAAAAGAAAATGGATCTGGCGGTGCCGGCCAAACCGGCCACTGCAACTGCCATCGAAGCATCGCCGGAGGGAAAGGAAGAAGATGGAGGCCACGGTTCAGGCGGTGAACGGCGGAGGAAGGCCGACGGAGGAGGAGAAGAAACCGAGGCAAAACTGAGTAGATCCGCCGCCGTGCCGTCAATTCGTGACGAACGGAGGCCAGGCTGCATCCGGCTGCACCATGGTGCCGGCCAGCTGCTGAGCCCCTGAGCCATCGAGAACCGGTCGCCGGCGAGGAGTCGGCGAGGAAGGAGGCAGACCAGTCCGGCGGGAAAAGAAAGAAAAGGAAAAAGAAAAAGAAAAAGAAAAGAAAAAGGAAAAAGAAAAAGAAAAAAAAAGAAAAAGAAAGAAGGAAGAAAAAGAAGAAAGAGAAAGAGAAAAGGAATTCCGGGAATTTGGAGAATTCCCGAGAATTCGAAAATTACGAGAAATCCCGTGAATTACGGGAATCGGTAAGAAATCCCGAAAAGTGTTAAATTATTTAAATAATTATGGAAAATTTTTAAATTTTAGAATTTAATTTCCAAAAAATATCCTCGATGACCGAGCCGATGGAATCGGACGAGGTGAACACGGGCGCGACTTTCGAGAGGCAGTCGCCTACTCGAAACAGGTAAGGGAGACATGTGACGCTGTAAGGATATTCGGTCACATGTTTTAAATTATGCATTTAATTTATAAATGCAATTTACAATGATTAGTTTTGAAATTTTTGGTGATTTATTGGTTTCAAATTGTGGTGAAATACCAGTTGAAAAGTATAAACTGTATTTTTTGTGCAGGATGCTAGCCAAATCGGCAGCCGTTATACTGTCGAAAAATTATCGAATAATTACTGAAATTTACCGAAAATCACCGAAAATCATAATAAATGATTTGATTTCACGTGAAATGATTTTCAAGTACGAAAATCGAGAAATTAAGTAAATTTCATAAAACATGAATATAACGATATTTGATTTTAAAATATTCATGTTTTTGAGAATGGTGAAAAGGAAATCACCGAAAATACACCCTGTAGGTGATATTTCACGTGAAACAAGATGAAAATGAAAAAGAGACTGAAGTGAATATTTTATAAATATTCTTAAATATTCACTTGATTTCATATAAAATCTTTATGGTTTTAATTATGAAATAATTATTATGAAAATTCCATAAAGGTTAAGAAATGAAGAAAAACTATGATTTCGAGACTAGAGGTCTCTACACGTGTTTTTAGAAGAAAACATGGTAATGGGAATTTAAAGTTAGAAAATAAATATTTTATTTTCATAAATTATAAAAATAATTTATTTGAATTTCGATAATTATAAAATCATGTTTTCGATTAAATGCACGGAAAAGCGTGCATATGTGTTTTACTGTAGAAAAAGACAGTTTTGCCCTTCTATACTTTCAGTGATGATTTTGCAAACTGTCTTCATCGTATGAAAAATATGATTTATACCTTTATGAAATAATTTGAAAAATGTTATTTATTTTATAAATTTCATAAAGGTGAATTATATTTACATGTGAGCCTTATGGATATTTGATTTACGGTGTTTTAAAATCCATAAAGGCTATGGTACGGTTTATACTGTTTTGAGACTTAGGCCCCGAGCTTCATGCATCACATATACTGTTACTGTCACGTGGTGATTGACCAGCTAGTCATCAGCGTCCCGGATTGTCGCCTAGCAAGCGTACACCGAGGACATATTATAGATCATGGCCATAAATCTCATTACTGTTACTGTGTCCCTTAGTGGACGATGATAGCATGATTTACTTGTAGGGTGTTTGCCTAGTCTCAATTACTGTTTACTGAAAGGATTTACGGAATCCTATTTACTGTACTATTTATTGTACCCCACTACTGCTCACTGTTTACTGTTTACTGATGAAAGACTGTACCAAAACACTGTTATACTAAACTGTACTGTTTACTGAGATGGTAGCCACTGATGACTTGTTTTAACTGAAAAGAAAGCTACTATTTACTGTTTACTGAACTAAAAGCTACCTTATACTATTTATTGAATTGGTAGCTATTGTTTACTGTTACTGACTGAACCATATCGAGATACTGTTTTACTGAATACTAAATATACTGTTTTACTAAACTGTACGATACGGTTACTGATTTGAAAAGAGAAATAAATATTTATTTTAAAAGAATAACTTAAGAATTATTTCTAAGATAGAAATAATCGAAGAAGTAATTATCCAATGAGTGGATATTTACACATCACTGTACTATACTGTTTTTACTATACTGAAGAGAAGAGAAGAGAAGTAAACCACCGTTTTTATTACTGAACTGCCATGTGTTTTAAAGTATACTGAAGTGAAAAAGAACAGTGGTTTACTCTGTGGAAAAACGAAAATTATATCGTTTTGAAAACAACGAAATGAGTATTCTCTACAGTTGCTTCTAGGTTCCGGAACAAGTATGGTATTCTAAAATACCTACCTTATTCTATCTGGATCCCTAGCCGACTGTAGTATCCTTCCTATATGTCAGCCTAGAGCTAGCTAGGAAGATTTTAAAGAAAATGAAAAAAATAATTTCAGCATATAGATAGCTGAATATCAAGTGTGACATATAACTCTCTTACTGAGCGTGGTTTTGCTCACCCCTTAATTTCAAACATTTCAGGTTTTAAAGATTGTGAGATCAATTGATTGTGGATCACGGCTGTACACAAAGGACAATGTGACAGACCGACTGATTTATATGAGGTAAGATTATTTATTTTATGTATTTAGACATGTATGCAGTACTACTTGCTTAATAAGTAAGATAGGGGATGTATGTAATATAAACAATATTTCACGAAATTGTTTAATATAAGAAATTAAGTGAAGTATCACAGACAGCCCAACTGGATAAATTGTGTAAAATAAGGTGAAAAATGTGGGAACGGGTCATTACACCTTAGGTCCAAGATTTGATTTCCTATTCCCCTTGTACCTCCCTACAAACAAAATAAGGGAATGATAAAAAAAGGGATCTATTCATATTGAAACACAGAAAAAAGAATCAAAGAAATCAATATAGGTGATAAAAGAGGAAAAAGAACTAAACCATGCAAGATATATTGATTAGAAAGCGTTAGACTTGTAGAACCTGTATAAATAATTACAAAGCCAGACAAAGATTCCAATTAAGATCAATGGTCTTTTTTATATGAAAAAAGTATACACTCCAATTAAAAGGCTTCATTTGCACTACACCTTTTCAGAAATAAATTCCTTAATTAGGGAGTATAGGTTCCAAGTTGCTCAATCTTGCACTTTAGAAGTCAAATGATCAAAGAAATTATTATTAAGCAAAGGACTTTAAGTCAAGCTATAGGCAAAAACTAAATAGAGTGCGGGATAAAGGTTAGCCATACATAGCTTCCACTCATACTTATTTTTTTGGACATTAGATTCAAACTTTTTTGGATTATATTCCAACATTATTACATATGAAGAAGTTATATTGCAAATCGTATTTCACTAACCTCAATCTATTTAATGTCAACCTTTGAAGTATCAATTCTATTGTTGACATGCGTCTTAAGAACTATCCACTATATTCAAAGGCAAAAGTGATGAGATCAATAAAAGAAAGTAGATTATGCTTATGCCTATATAAAATCAGTAAAAATTAAAAAAAATCAAGAATAGAACATCGTAATATGTAAACTCACCTGATAAAACAGAACAACAGCACTTATTACAAAATTAAAAAATTAACTTTATTTACAAATCAAACCATCAAGATCACAAACTAAATTAAAGGAAACAAACAATATTAATACTAACAATAAATGAATTAAAACCTTACTTTTTGTGTCAATTAGCCAATTAAATTCAAGATAATCATGAAGTTGAAAGATATAAAACTAACGACAAAATGAAAGTTTACGAATAAAACAGGCTAAATCGATATGCTTAAGTGATGTAGAAATGCATCAGAATTGATAAACAAAATAAAAAAACTTTATTTAAAATACTAAATCATGAACCCAAGTCAGTGAGATACATGAATCAATATCAAAATATATTTTTCCTACATTAGGATTATTAAAATAAGATGCACTACTTAAATATTTGTCCTTGAATCTATCAAATCATGAAAAATTAGGTTCTCTTGAAGATAGCAATGCTAAGAAGCAGATTGCAAATAGAATTTCAATGTTTTTCCCTATTTAATCTCAATATCAGACTATTCTAATTTTGTTTTGCCTAAGACAATCAATATTAACTAATAAACATTCTAAATAATCAATTTAACTGAAAAAAAAAATAAAGACATGAGTTTTTAATAAGGCATATGTCTCCACGTAACTTCTAGGAAAGTAATTGGATTAAAAAAAAAAGCTGTCAAAGGTAATTTCTTTTTGTTTACACATAGCAGCAAAATCTTCTAATGTTTGAATTCACTGAGGACAACCTGGCAACAAATCCTCCTAGGCAAAGCTGCAACTAAAAGAAATTTGGGCAACACAACATTGAAGCAAGGAACCAAAGGGTCAGAACAAGCAATTAGGCTAAAATTTTGAAGTATATGGCATCAACATCAAATAATTAGATTAATTATTCAGTCTCATAAAAAATTTGCTCATAAGATCTAGCTATCTCATCTTGATTCCATCAGGAATACATGTAAAGCAGAATTAGCAAAAAAATGAATCATACCAACAGAAAAAGTGTCAGATATACCAACCAATATCATATAGACAAAATCTGTTTTGTATTAATCAACTGCTTCAAAAGCTAATGCTCTTCTGGCTAACCTCTTGCAACCTCTGATCGCATGCTAGCTATAGAGAAAAGCAATATCACAGATGTTAATTATAAATAAATAATTAAAATCCTAAGATTATGCAAGTTAATTATAACCTTCTACATACAAATCACCTAAGACTTAAAATAAAATTTATTATAACCTATTTACCTCAACTTAGTTAAACCATCCAACTTACTAAATTAAACTAACAAACTATATTAAATTAATAGTACCTATTATAATGCTAAAGTAATCATAATACTAATACAGCATTATAAGAAGGTAGAAAGAAAGTGTTTTAAAATTATAAACTACTTAAGAACTCATGCTTCAAACCATGAAAATAGTAAACAAACAAACTAAATTGAAACCCTTGAAGAATTTCCTTCCAGCATGCTCTTCATGAAGTTCATTCTTCAACAACGCCCTACTGTAGCTACCTTCAGTCCTGCACGTCATACATAGCAGTACAAGTAATGCCACGCTTCACAGCAAAGGAATTCCAATGGCAAGACCTTACACATTTACTATAAAATATGTATATTAGATTAATGAAAAACGTTTAAAAATGAAGAAGCCATGTGTAGTAAACTGAAGTTAGATTTGACCTGTCTATGGCTGAAAATAACTCATCTAACTTAGATCTGGTCTTGTCAACAGGTAACGGCTTTCCTTCTGTATGAGGTGAAAGATTTTCATCACATGACAGACAAACAATCAAAAAGTTAAATTGCACAGAACATGGGAGATTTTCATTAACAAAAAATAAAAAATTACTTTGTATCTCCCAAAAACAAAGGAATCCCAATGGCAAGACCTCACACATTTATCATAAAATTTTTTTATCAAATTAATTAACAAAATGAAGGAAGAAACCATGTCTAACAAATGAAGATTAGATTTGGCCTGTGCATTACTCAGCTCTTTATCACCTCCGTTCTTGAATATCCTTTCACTTTTGCCAAATTCCATAAAGGTCAAACCTTTAACTACATTAAATCAAGATGCAAAACCCATATCATGCAAACAATTAAAACTGAAAATCTTTTTGCAAGCTGCTACCACACAAGATTCCTCCCCTTGTCTTAACTCCCTATTTTGATTCCATAGGCATTGAAGAACAAAAAGGGAAAACAAAGTTAGACTTGTTATTTGTTTTTCAATTTTGGGTTTTGTTGGTATTATTGTGGTTGTCTTGGCAAATAAGAAAAATAAATAATTAAGAAGAAAAGGAAGAAGAAATTGGAACCTTATAGTGTTACGATCATGTTATTGGGTGTATGATAAGAGACGTCATTATCAACACAGCCAACGGTATGATTTCGACATCATCGTCATCAGTGGATGTCCACTCTCTGGGTTCGAAGACTTATTTTAAAAGCTCGGTAGGTCGATATAAGGTTCACAATGAGAAGACTCACCCTTATGATGATAGCAAGTTCGCCTATATTTTAAAACACCCATGTCACTTAGGATTTGGACTTTTTTTAATATTTGGTTTAGTTTGGTGATGCGCTCAGATACAAATTTTGTTTTTATTTTTTTGTTAAAATTTGATTAAATAAAGAAAGAATTAAAGAGAACATAAAAAATGGAAAAGGAAATGCAAGGTTGGGACTTTACCTAGTTAGAGAGCTTTGGATCCAAAAGCTTTTGGGAGAGAAGGGAAGCTTCGATGTAATCCAAAGACTACTCTTACAAAGCAACAATTGCTATAACCAAGCAGAAAATCAAATTGCATTAAATAAATTTATTACAATCTATAAAAAACCAAAACCCAAGTTACAAAAACTAAGTTTTTAAACCAAAAGAATAAAAAAAATAACGAAGCCATAGACAAACTTTTTTAATTAAAATCTCAATGCAAGAGCTTGGTTTTTTTTCCTTAACAAAATCTTAAAAGGAAAACTCCGTTCATAAGGGAAAAAAGTGTTATTTAAATTGATTGAAAAAAGAATCCATCATTGAAAAGGATGAACACCATTATTCAAGAATGGAACCATAGAATGATCTCAATTAATGATATAGAATATGCAAGAGCAATAAAGGGGAAAAAAAAGACTAAAAGGAATTAAGGGATTGCATAAACACCTTGGACACTTAATTTCCATTGCAGGAATAACTGACTGTTTACATAGCAGTCTATTGTTGCCACTAACTTTATCTAAAAGAACATAAAGAGAAGCACAATTGATATGTAATCGTAAAATAGAAATTCCATCAAAAAAGGAAACTCAAAGATTTAGATTTTTAAGGGACAATACCTTCATTTTCCCATATGGGAACCATGCCAGAATCAGGGACACAAGCACCCTACATGAAAACAAATAAAAAATCAATTCTTTTAAGAAAATACTTCCATATATATATATATATAAATTAACAAAGTTTAGGTTCACTTAACATACCCTGGGTTGTTGTTGAACGACAACAATGTTTGTAGTTTGCAAACTGTTGAAAACAACTGAGCAGTATTTATGCCGTGATTAGGACTATATGCCATTATATATGAAAAGAAGGTGAACACACAGTCAACCAAACAATCAAATAGAAGTAGTGTAATGCATATACTTATGAAAGAGAAGATTAAGAACTGGAAAATGGAACATCTGAACCTAACGCAAGAAGAAGTTGTCTAACAATCTAAATGTAGCACAGGCATTGAGCACGTTTACAAATTACAATGTGCACGGCACGGGAAGTAGCAAATGCATAGTCATGGTAACTGCAATTTCCAACACCACACCCACTTATTAAAGCAGAGCACCTTGCCATAATAACAATTCAAACAAAGTGCCAGGATATTCGTAGCTTAAATATTAAGCATGATCTAGATTAAACCCAAAGTAACTAAACCACAAAACAAAGATAAAATAAAACCCGAAAATAATCCTCTTAAGCTAAAAACTAAAAGCCACCAAGCAGCCTTACCTGGCCTGTTTCTAATCCAGGTAGGCAAATGGAGAATTAAATTAAATAATATAACATGGCATGACTAACGGCAATGGAAGAAGGTAAACTATTAGCGAAACATGAGAACTGTAATGTTCAAAAGCTTGCTTGACACGAGGCCATCAGTCTCTGCTATTAGTGCAGATGGGGTCAAAGAAGGCCTCGATCGTGATCATGTCCAAGTCAACTTGGTGGTCCATGTAGACGAACCATTGTGCTTCACAGCAGTAAAAAGTGAGTTCCGTTAACAGACAGAATCTCCAATATAAGTTACCTTAGAAATTTATGGTTAGACCCTTAGAAATCAAGTTAATCTCTGTACTGCGACCACTACAACATCCCCGAGGAAGCTCTTGAGCAAAGCTATGCCCTTGCTGATGTGCACAAAACTTACATGCAATCGCTCAAGATTCTAGGCCCTACTATCCACCATTTCTTCGATCAAAGTCTCAAGTCTACGTCCAGGTGATGACTCTGCTGTCTCCACAGAGAAACCACCCAAGCAACCTTCACTCTGTCCTTGCCGGACCATTTTTTTTTCGAGTTCAAATTCAGATTCGCACATTCAATTCGATACTGATTCAAAAGAGGAAGAAACAGATAGTTTTTATGCTTGAAAGGGAATGCTGTAAAAGCAAATCCACTCACCTTCTGACTACCATTTTTTATTGGCAGAGACGTTATATGAAACCAGGCTTATAAGACTTCTACGGATTTACCGAGCACACAGTTTAAGAAACAAAAAAGTACGGGACTAATAATTCTAGTTTTCTTCAAAAACTTTTTAGATCTTCTTTGATGAGAGAAGAAACGAAAGCAATTATTTATTTACAGGATTTAAGAGGAAAAAAAATCTCGATTTACAGGATTCGAGACCCACACAAATATCAATCGAACCATTAAAAAAAACCAAGAAAGATTTAGAAAAAAAAAGAGAAGCACAGTGAATATGAGATGGAAAGTCCCTGGTTTTTTTTGTTTTTTAACCATAGAAACTCTTCATAGCTGGAATCAAAACAGAGTAAAAAGATAGGCTAGAAAAATGAAAAACATGATAAAGATGAAAGATTTGAAAGGAAAAGACACACGGTGCTCGACTCGAGAAGAGTTAAAAGACTCAAGACTGCAACAGCCAGCTTAGCAGACAGAGAAAACACGCGGCAACAAATGAGTGGAAAAACGTGTTCATCAACCAGGCTTCATCGCGGCTTGACTTGGTAGCGAGATTGTCACCAACTTTTACTTTTATAATATACCAAACAGGAAACTTTTTGTTAATGGGGAAGCGTTGATTGAACTTATTATAATGTTATTACCTTAAACGCCTATCGATGCTTGACAAAAATAGACTTATTTCAGCATTAGATTCTGAACCCATAAGTGGCATGCTCAGTACAACACAGGGTGTGATGCATTCACAAATAACACGATCAATATCTGCAAAGAAAATGGGAAAAAAAAATTGTTCAAGATCCCAAAACTTGAAACTATATTCTTTAATTAAGTGAATTAGCTTTTTTCCATTGATAGCTCCATGCCTTTGTGGATGGATCAGTTTAAGCATTCAAAACGTGGACAGCCAAGCATGAATAGTATGGTTAAAAAAAAAACTGAACTTACTCATGAAGGAATTGAATGTACCCACTGACTTCTGTTAACATAGAAACTGTCATGTTCTTATCCATTTGGAAACTCTGAAGACATGAAAATACACAAAAATAAAAGTGCTCATAAGACCTTTTAGTGTCACACAAAGCTGAGAAAGAAGCTAAATACACAAAGTTAACCAGTCAATATATTCTTATTTAATAAATAACCAATTGATATGTTTATTAATCAATTAACATAAAGGTCTAAAAAGGCTCAGTTTCATTAATAGTAATTGAAGATGAAAATAAAAAAATGTAAACAATAAAGAATTAACTATTTGATTTACATGACTTGAAGTTGATTTTAAACTTTCATTCTACTTCAAGCATCTTTACGTACTTCAATTAGATTTTGCAGCTTCCATGGTGTTGACACCTAATTTTGTCCTATTATTATTATTATTTTTTAATTTTTATTATCTGTTTTTTTATTATTACTATTTCTCTCTATATATATTTATTTTATTTGTTTTATTTGTTTTCATTTATTATTATTATTTGTTATTATTATTATTATTATTATTATCTGTTATTATTATTATTATTTGTTGTTATTATTATTATTATTACCTGTTATTATTATTATTATTATTATTATTATTATTATTATTATTATTATTATTATTATTATTATTATTAGTTTATTTCAGTCACATTAAATGCTTCAGATTTGCCAGATTTGTCGGCCAAACTCTCTGCCCTAGCCGCCGGTTCTCCAGCCTCTCCCCCTAGGTTTCGGGTTCCAGCAAAATCTCCCCTTCCCCATGCTGTCAATCCCATCCCAGAGTCAGTAGCAAGAACTTATTGATTTTGAAATGCTAGAAGGGGGTTCCAAAATCGGTTTAAGAGGACCCAAGCAAAAAAGAAGATTGGCAGAAGCTATATCATTCACCATCACTGAAACCTAAACAACCAGCAACCATCGAGCACCCCCAAATACCATCACCAAAACCACAACAAACCCGCTAACCCAGATCTGGAAACCCCAAACCCGAGACCCTTAGGATCCCAGATCTAAAGCCTCAACCCTGAAAAATCGATTCCCGGATACCTGCAAACAAAAAGAAAAACAACAACAACAACAACACAAAACCAAGAAGATTTGGAACCAAAAACAAAAACCAAAAAAACAACAAAAAAACAAAAACAAAAAAAACGGAGGAAAAGGTCTCAGCCTAGGCTAGATCTAGATAGCTAGAGTGGGATTTGAGGGAAAGGGAGTTCAGATCTGAGGAGAGGGAGACGAGGGGAGTATTTTTAGGCTTCAGGAATACGGCGGCGTCTGGAGTACGGCGGCGTACGGCGGTCGGCATGGTGGTAGCTATTCGAGAAGGCTGAAGGGGTTGAGAGGATTTTTGAGTTTTTTTTTTGGGTGAAGCCGGTGGAAATGAGGAGAGACCAAAAAAATGGGGCTTTTATAGAGGACTAAATGCAGCGTTTTGGGAGCCCCTGGGATCCGCGAGCCGCCCCTAACCCGACCCGAGATCCGCGCGACCCGCCTCTGCCACCCGCATGCTGACCCGGCTCCACCTTCCACACGCAACCCGCGTGCGATGCCCGACCCGATCCCTCGACCCACTCGCGACCCGTTTTCCTTGGCAGGCTTTGGTCCCCACTGTTTGGGCTTGGTCTTGGGCTCGATTTTGGGCCTTTGTGGACAGATCTCTTTGGGTTCTAAGCCTAATCTGTGGGTATATATTTTTTCTTTCATTTATTTATTCATTTAGTATATATTTATTTATTTATTCTGTTAAATAATTTATTTTATGTATTTTTAATATATTTGCATCATATTTATAAAAATCAAAATTTAAATAAATATTTTTTCCGATGATGGGATGTCATGAAACTCACAAGTAGTGATTTCTTAACTGATCCCTAGGTGAGAAGAGTCTACTAAATGTTATCAGAGTATTGGGATATTTAGTATGATTTTTCAATAATTTAAATTTTTATTAAAAATGAAAATAAATAATTTATTTTTTTATAAAAAAACAAAGAAAAATAAATAATGAAATTTAATCATTAAATAATCGTTCGATGATGGGATGTCATGAAACTCACAAGTAGTGATTTCTTAACTAATCCCTAGGTGAGAGAAGTTCACTAAGTGTTACCAGAGTATTGGGATACTTAGTGCAATTTTTCAATAATAAAAATTTTTCTTTAAAATAAATAAAAAATATTTATATAAAAAATTAAAAAATTCATTTACATCATTCATTATCTGTTTGCATCATATGCATTCATAATAATTTTCGAAGCGAGTGTGAATCTTCCGATGATGAGATTCTATAGAACTCACAAGTAGTGATTCTTAAGAAATCTCTAAGTGAGGAAATTATCCGAAATGCTATCAGAAGTATTGGGGTACTTCGGAAGAATTTTCAATATAAAAGATTTTCACTTATTTCAAATAAAAAATAAAATTTAAATGTTTCAAAATTAATACAAATAAAAAATGATTTCAAAATAAATGGAGTTCTTTTTAAATGTTAAATTAAGACCATTTTATTAAAACCAAAGGATAATACATGGTTGCAATGGTACCGTTTTTTAACGAGCGTCGTAGGGGTGCTAAGCCTTCCCCACGCGTAACCATACTCCTGGACCCAACTTTGTTTTCACAGACCCAAAATGTCTTTTTAATAAAACTTAATTAATTTTGAGATTTTGTTAAAAAGATAAATATTTTTAGGTAACCGATCACACCTAGTCAAAAAAGATTGGTGGCAATTCTCTTTGTTTTTAAATGTTTTCAAAATTCGTCGAGCAGTCGAGTTTTCCGACGAAATCGTTACGACACATGATAGGCGATCAACTGAGTCTAACAGCAGACATAAGCTCTAAATGCTAATATATAGAAAAGAAGGTTGAAAGACCTATGGCCACAAAAATGTATGAATGGTACAGTTGAAAACCATTGTAAATGAAGCAGAACAGGGTTGCAAGGCTGTTGTTAGGCAAAATTTTCAGGAAAAGACAAAATAAGGATTTCTCTTTTCAATTTTCAGCTTGTGCTCGTTTTTGTTTTTGCAGAAAGCCAAAAATTCTAAACAAAACACACCAAGTGGACCACAGTAACAAAACATAAAGAGAATACACAATCATTACATAAAAAATGAACTTACTATCAAGGGCAAACAGATCACATTCACCGCAAGAGGTTCAAGCTGAATGAAATTAAAGCTAATTTTAAGGTAATCAAGATGTTTGTTAGCACTACTTTCCAAATAAAAATAAAAAAACAAAAAGCTAATAATAAACATAGAATTCCTCTCTTGAGATAAGCAATCTACTTGATCTTCTTCTTGGGCCTCAACTGTGATAGAAAGAAATATATAACCATGAATTTGGTGCAATGGGAATGTGCAAATGCAGGCAACGTTTACATGCTAATATCTTATAAAGTCATGGGTTCAATCATATTTAACTTAATAGAAATAGGATTAGCACAGCTTATTTACCTGATTGCCGTGTCCACACTTCTTTTTCCTGCAGTTCACAGCACAGGGGTGTAGACGAGCATAACACCTACATCAAAGACATCCGCAATATGATTTCCAACATGGAAATAGATAATAGAGAGATTGTAATATTAAAAGCTAGCCCATTTATGAAGGAAAAGAAAAAGAATGCAAGTTCACTGACATGATATTGCATGCTTTGGGGCCCATAGAACAATTTACATAAAACAATTTTGATGCTTTGGGGCCCATTTATAAACTCTATAGCCTCATCAGCTTAATGAGCCAGTTCTTGGTACCTGCTAAGACAATACCAATTGAAAACCCAATACAACAAAGAAAAATAAGAAAGCATAGATCAGACTATCAATTGATCATTAAAAATTAATCAACATCATCGAGATACAAAAGCCAACAAACAATTCAACAAATTCATAATCCTCATCGAGCATTCCATTCATCAAATTTACACCCCAAAATCCAAGACACATGCAACATAGACAAATCCAATTATAGGAATCAAAATCCATAATGACCATACACATGAAAAGCAGTAGAAATCAGATTTTAAGAAAGGACATAATAGAGTATCAAATGAGAAAGATAGAATTTAAAATACAAAAGGATCATCATCTTTTATCAGTTCTTTCTTTCCCCAACTTTAATGTAGTCAAAGATTGAAGGTTCATAAAACTTACTCGTATTTGTTTGAATAATAGTCTATATTTCTAGAAAAAGAATGTTGAAGATGAATCAGTTGATGAAAGACCAAGATTTGTTAAATTCAATGACAATACATAAATGATATTGATATCAAGGCAGAAATTTAAAAAAAAAAGAACAAAAGTTTTGACAGAGAAGAAAGCAGCAACAGTAGTAGCAACGGTGGCACAAATTGTAAAAACTTGGATCGGTGAGGATTAAACTCACTCATATTTGTTTCTACCCATCATTTGAAAAGACAAACTGCAATAACATGAAAAATGTTGTAAAAAGGGAAAAAAAGGATTAGAAAATAGGTGTTAAAAAAAACTAAAAAATTCTCTAAATTGAGCAAAAAAAATATAAATAAAAAGAATGAGCAAAAGGGTTCATCTAGCCACAAAAAGCATTATGAGCTTTGTATCACCAAGGCACATGCTAAAGCAAAGAACAGAGAGTCACCATGCCTCCAGTAGCTTCCCCGTAGCGAAATTTATTTGTTGACTTTGGAAAATTATAACCACACTGAAAAGTAAAGGCCAATATTAGACTGCAAATCACAAAACTGATATTCCATAATTTCGAATAGTAGACAACAAATCAAAAAATTGGTATTCCACGAATTCAAATAACTTCACAAATTTAGCATTTAATACACATTAATCCACCTGGGCTACTCTAGCCAAAATATATAGTGCAAGTGCACGCCTTTGGCTTGAATCATCCAACGCTAAAATAGACAACCAAACAATCAAAACTGCTAAATTTCTGTTCCATCACCACCTTAAACTATGTCAAAGATAGGCATAAATACCAGCATGCATAAAAAAAATAAATAAATAAATAAACTATTGAACAAACATTTAGCATAAACCACAATGACATATGAACTGGAAGAGATTAAGATATTTAAAAACAAAATAAAAGAAAAAGAAGCCAAAGTAAGGCTTTATATAGCAAGCTTATGCATTCACAAGCGTCTCTTTCTCTCTCAGCATTCTTAGTAAACATCTAAGCTCATGGTACGATGCTATGAAGCCACCCAATTTGCAACACAAATATGAATGTATCATGAGCGGAACCAACGATGCGAATTTCATCACTTTCAAACTTTTTGACAATCATATGCGACAAATATTCAAAATAAAGCCAGAAATATAAACTACTTTTTGTGAAATTATTAAATCAAACGAAAAGAAAAATGGGCAAAAAAAAAACCATTACATTTGAAAATTGGTGACTATCTAGAGCTTAAAGCAGAATCCTTTTGGGACTTGTTTGGAATGACAAAAAAAAAAGAAATGAGAAAAGCAATAATGTCAATGAATCTAACAATAAAAGAAATGGATAGTTATAAACTTCATTGGTGAAAGTAGAGCTAACAACAACGATGGTCTTTTCACTCGTTGTTTTGCTTTGCTCCCAAAAAAACGTGGCTTTGGGGAAGGGCACGGAGGCAACGAGAAAGAGGGAAACCAGAAAGCCACAGGACCGAGAAAATGGTATGAAATTTGTATAAACAGGCAGGAAAAGAAGAGGCCCAAACATAAGGGAAACAAACAACAGGGTTTTTGGGAGGGAAAGAAACACAAAATGTTATGTGTTTTGACATTTGAAGATCGAAGCAAGGAATTTATTCGGTGTATACAGTAAACGTATCAACGGAAAAAAACCTTAATCTGTGCAGTTCAATATATAAACCATAATTTGATAATTAAACAATTTTCTTCTCCTCCAACGTATCCAAGAATCCAAATCAATATCTTTTTTTGTATTGATTTCTATAAGCTTATTAGAATTATAAGCTTTGCACCAAACAAAATATGTCAACTTGAAAAAAAAAAAAAATGAGCAAAGGAAATTCTCGACACGGTTTTTGTTACATATTACCTTAAAAAGTTGATTTTTGCTTTCTGATATTTTCATGACCGATGCATCTATAAGCACAAAAATAAAAAAAAATAAATATAAGAACAAATACCAGGAAAATGGCGAAAGGAAAAAGCATTTTTCTTAAAAACTTCTACCTATAATGAAATAAGAAGGCCTGCATCGGAAACTTCTTGGATCTATCCTAACACAGTAACCCCTTAGATCTAGGAGATTCTTGTGCCTAACCCCTCCAAGAACTTCAACTTCCACTACACATTCCATCTTAGCCTTTGAAGTCATGGTTTTCAATTTCTTCAAAGTTACCAGCGTACATCATGCAACATCAAAAAAAATCCTCACAAAGCTGAAAAATATAGAACTTCAACAAAAACACAGAAAAATCACTTGTTTTACCCTTGGAGGAGGCTTAGAATCAGTCAACTTCTTGACAAGAGGCGTCCTCATCGAAATCCTAAAAGCCTTAGCCGCCTTCTCTTCGGGCTTGAGCTTGGCTACAGTTATTGACTCAATTGGCTCTTCTGCCTAGTCTCGAAGCCGATGCACAGCCGAGTGTACCCAAGATCGACCTGACTGATGAATGAATAGGGGCATTCAAATGCATAGACGATGCGATGCCTGCCCTTGGAAGTCAGTTGCAGTGGCCACTTTTTTAGTCTAGTCGTCATCCGGGACGAATCTCTAGCGGAAGGCTTTCAAAATGCAAACTGAAGTGAGACCATGGCAGCGGCAGGTACTCACACACAAAAAAAAAAAACGAGACCATGGCTTCTTTTTTTTGGGAAAGGGGATTCGGGGTGGTGAGGTTAGAATTAAAGCAGAGAGGGAGAGGGCAGTGGAGGTGATACTATGCCGGGCCATCACTCACGTCTCCTCCCTCTTTCACTATTTTCATTTTTGGATTTTTTTTAATCTCTCATTCACTCTTTCACTCTTTTCATTGAAGCAGAGAGAGAGAGAGGGCGGTGGCGTTTATTTTTTCAAGAGCCACCGCCCAATTAATGTTGAGTAAAGAGAACAGAGCAAAAGACTGCAGCACAATTCATGCTGAGCAAGAGAGAATAGAGCAAAGCAAGAAAATTGGGAGAACAGGAAAAAATGGACATGCGGCATTCCGAAAGCATAAAAACGCGTTCATCGGAGAGAGGAAAAACATGGCTTCACCTGGATTCAGGATTGTCACCAACTTTTACTTTTATATAATACTTGATGTGATTTTCTTAAAGAAAGTTTGTACAAAAGTTATTTGGAAAAAAGTTAGAGAAATAGATAAAGTACCGCAATAACAATGCATAAACTAGGTTTTTCTGATTACTGTATAGAGATGATTTGAATGTCATTCCCATCCAACAAAGTGCTTATCATCCCTTTTTTTTAACCTTATTTCGACCATGTAATTTGGAAACATCCGCAAATAATGTGCTTTCTAGTTGTCTAAGTTGTTTGATTTCACTTGTTGCTAATTTATACGTCTCTTTGGCAATCACACCTACCTCTTCATTGATCTCTTTAATTCTAGTAGCAATGACGCCTAACAACCTGACGACAAGAAGCAAAGCTTGAAATGAAAGGACATACATTCTTCCCAACATAAACGCTTCCAAATCCATCTATTTCCAACTTGAGGATTGTAGCTTTCCACTCATCTAGCACATCCTCCATATCATAAGCAACTTCTTTGAGTCTTCTTAACCAGTGCCTGGCCCTTTTTTCTATCATTTACTTTTCCTCTGCATCTTCAAGCACATTGCTTTGAAGCTTTTTGACTTCTTTTTCAACATCAGTTACCAGCTTGAACTCCTGCATGGCATTTTTTGCAGTAACTTGTACTAGCTCCTCTATAATTACAGAAACAAGTGCTTCTGCTATTTTCGTAGGAGAAAGAGATCTGGTTAAAGGAGAAATCAAAGGGAGATAAGATGATTAGAGAAAACAAGTCGCATTAAGATGTTTAAGAGGTAATTAAAAGCAGGTGGAAGATTCTAAGATCAATGAGAGCTAAGCCTGTTTCATTGAGAACAGAACCCAATATTCCAGTTGAGTTATATTTTCTTTGACTTGGGAAATAACGAGGAACATCTCATTGCCCGCTACAAAGTATAAAGGTGTATTGCTCGCCTAATTTGTTTTCTTTGTGCGCACTGGGTAGTAATGGTAACGGGTAGGACACCATGCTTTCATTAAATAATGGAATTGTAGTGATATCGAGCTAATCCAATCAATAGTTTACTCTTAAACTTTAATTGCTACCAAAGAAATTTAAGTAGTTTAATTCCGGCAATTAATTCAAATTAAGAAATGTAGTGATTTTACTTGGTGGAATGGAAAGTAACTTGTCATTATCTGCTCTTTTCTCATGGAAAACAGAACACATTTCCCCATTTGGAGAATTTCACACATGGAGAATGTGGATAAGGGAATTAACAAGAAATCAGAAATGCATGCGACCAATCAGTTGATGGAAACAACAAAGAGATTGTTTCACATTCATTTACATTCTACAGTTCACAAGTTGCAATAAAGAGACTGTTCGCAGGGGGTTCTTTAATGACCGTTGACAAGAAAGAAATTCCTCTGAAACATGTTTCATAGGTCGCAATTTCGGATCAGCATGCAGACATGCTAATGCTATTGTAGCAACATGAACAATATTTTGTGCGACCATCTGGCTTGTTGGAGGTGAGAGACGCGCATCTAATATATCGGTTAGCATTATATTTTGCAAAGAAGATGGTGCTGACACCATTGATGAAAGTTCTCCAGGATGCTTCCCCATCAATGTTTCCAATGCCAAAACTCCAAAGCTATAAACATCACATTTTTCTGTTACAACCATTGCATAGGCAAGTTCTGCATAAACAAACAATGCACATGAAAATATATTAAAAAATTATAGTGATAATAAAATAATTAATGACCCTTTTTTGCCTAATGGTTTTTTTCCATTATTAGTCATATAATACCAAAAAAAACAATCATTAGTCATATGACCCAAATTTGACAATGCTGGCCAATTTAATACAACATTAACTACAAAATTTAAAAAAGTAAAGTTGGAAAATAACTTAAGATAATTGGTAAATGAAGCAGTAGATAGCATCACCTGGAGCTATATAGCCACAAGTGCCAACAAGCGTTGTTTGATTTGAAGAATCAGGATCAAGGATTCTAGCAGTTCCAAAGTCAGAGACAAAAGCCTCCAAGTCTGAGTTTAACAGAATGTTGTTACTTGATATGTCTCGATGAAGTATTATTGGTGTGCATTCATAGTGCAAGTAAGACAAAGCGTAAGCTGTGCTCTTGATGACGCTTACTCTTCTGGTCCAATCCAATTCCACAGCTTCATCATCATCACTTAGAATGCAAAATAAGCTTCCTCTCTCCATGTATTCATAAATCAAAAACATGCATCTTTTGTGAAGACAGTAACCATGCAGCTTCACAATATTTCGATGTCGGATTTCTGTTAAAAATTTTATCTCATTTTTGAAACTCCTATCGAAAGCCGGTTCTTCTGCTTCAAGTCGATGAAGCTTCTTAAGAGCCACCACTTTGCCACTGGGTAGCTGTGCTCTATAAACACTTCCATAACCACCTGTTCCAATACAATATCTGATGTCAAAATCTTGTGTTGCTGTTATGATGTCTTCATATGCTATCTTTCCATCATAGTTCCATATTGAGAATAGATCTCCATTCTTAGGAGTTTGAATGCTGATCGGGTTGATCTTGACCTTAGAGTCCAACAATAATGAACACCCACAAGTAAAAAGAGCAAAAATACAAGAAACAAAGATTGGTACAATGATTAAAAGAAATATTTGCAGGGCCTTCATTAAAGAATTGGTTGGCGGAGAATACGAGTTGCATGGTGTTATATTTTTGTTGCTGTCAAATACTTCAGCATCTAATTTTCCTTTAGAGCTAGAATGTGTTTGCCAACAAAGATTGTTGGGAACGACACCTGAAAAATCATTTTTTCTGAGATCTACTCGGCATATGGAAGAAAGCTTAACGATTTCATCAGGAATTAGACCTTGTAACATGTTGGTGCTTAGGTCCAACTCTTTTAAATTGGAGCAATTACCAATTTGTGGTGGAATGGATCCAGTCAGTTGGTTGTGAGACAAATCCAACACAGTCAACGCTTTTAAGTTCCCAATTTCCTCCGGTATTGGACCTTCTAAATGATTTGATTCAAGGGACAAAGCACGCAGAGCCTGCAAATCTCCAATTTCAGAAGGGATGGTCCCGTTGATTCCATTGAAGCCAAGAAACAATTCTTCCAACTTGTGTAAATGACCAAAAGTTGAGGGGATTGGCCCAACGAGATTGTTTTCAGAAAAATACAAATAGACTAGATTCTTGAGTTCTTCTATATGTGAAGGTATGGAACCATTGATTTGATTATTGGCAAGGCTAAGATATTTCAGCTTTGTCAAGTGATTCAAATTGGTTAATGGACCAACAAGCATGTTGTTTGATAGATCGAAGGTGACCAAATTGGGTAATGGACCAAGACTGGAGGAAACGTAACCATCAAACTTGTTATTAGACAAATTCAGAGACACTAAATTGGTTAAGCGATCACTTAGATTCTTTGAAGGAATTGAACCCACAAGCATATTACCAGACAGATCTAGAGTCACCAAATTTTTTAACTTCCAAATTTCTACCGGTATGGATCCATTGATTTGGTTTCCCGCAAGAGACAAGGACACCAGATTGGTTAATAGACCAAAAGAAGAAGGTATTGGACTGATTAATTGGCAATGACTCAAGTTTAGAGTCGTTAGAGCCTGCAAGTTCCCTATCTCCGGAGGGATGGAACCCCATAAATCTCGGTTATATGAAAGATCAAGGAACTCTAATTGGGTGAGATTGCCAAGGAGAGGAGATAACTCACCATACAAATAATTGTCGGACAAGTCGAGGTGAGTTAATGTTGATAGATTGCCTATTTCGGACAGAGTAAAGCCCCCCGAGTAGTCGTCTATCGCGATTTCTTGACCGCTAAGACTGAGAAAAACAAGGTTTGGGAAGCAAAAGAAATTCATATTTTCAAGTTGAACACCAACCTTAATAACGTCAGAAGGTGGGAAAATCCCAGTGATGCTTCCAGCATCGTTGCATGAGATACCTATCCAGTTGCAACGTTGCGAAGTGTCGTTGCTGTAGCCACTCCACCAACCGCTCTTCAGCAGAGCCTCTGCCTCTTGTTGTAGTGAAAACTGTGTTGCTGAGATGGTAGCGGCAGCTTGAGCAGCTGTAAAGTAAGAAAAAAGGACAATAGTCCAAACCATTATCATCATGAAAGTCGTGCTAAAAGATAATTCTTTGTCTAAGTTCAAATAAGATCAAGTTCTTGTTGTTGTAATGTTAATGTCCAGGATAACGATTTTAAAGAGTTATTTCCGGACTCAAGGTCTTCATTCTTCAATCAAAAATTTCTTCGTTCACATGGACTCAGCTTGTACCGTGGTCTTTACTTCTATTTTTGTTATCTCAACTTTCTGCGAAATTTCTTTTCCTACAGTCTCCTTTCTTTTTGCATTTTCAAGCAACTATGTGATTTCACGAGGCATCTTGACCTCTTGGGTCCAATTGAATTTTTTTCTACGGTGATATGAATCTAAATCCTTTGGCTTTGGCAATGACTTCTATATTCTCTGAGTGGAACAAATGAAGCATTTTAGAAATTAGGAAAAAAGCTAGCAAAATACCGTACTAATGATTAATATAGAACCATATATCAATCATATCATTAGAATAAATGATAATGTATTAAGTCTAAGTCGTAATCCATTTTTAGAAAAGATTAAGTCCAATGATCGAATCCTCTTTCTCCTATTATATTTCTTTATGAACAAAACAAAAAATTCATTATGATACTTTTATTTTAAAAATATGCGTAGTAATATTTGTATTAATTTTTTTTGTTTCAATTCATTTCGAAACTAATCGTGTTAAATGGACCTGTTAATGTAATTAACATTCAATTAAATGACAATTTGTGATATTTTTGTCACGTCTTGCTATCTCATCAAAATTTTAAATTAAATTGTACTTATGTGATATTGAATACATAATTCTCTAACTTAGCAAAAAATAAAAACAATGATATTGAAGTAAAACATGCATATCAATGATATAATAACCTCGTCATTTATTAATTACATTAATAAGCCTATTAAAATAAATATTCATGGTTCAATTATTATATGTAAATGATGACTTTTTTTTCAATAATTTGATTTAGTGATATGATTTCAATGAAAAACTTATATTGACATGAAGTAACAATTTATATTTTTATATTTATGAATCAAAATTTCGTTGATATCGATAAATATGCTCTTTTCTATTTTAAGCTTGGTAAATATCATTGATTTTGTGATAAAATTTCGAAAAAGCACAATCAGATGTAGAATACGAAAAAGACTATGCCAAAAAAAAAGACAACGAGAAAAATTACAAAAGTTGATATAGCAGTGCTTTTTTTTTTTTTGCAATTTTTCTATAAGCCAAGAAAATTTTTAAAAAAATAATTGCAAAAGTGATTATAACCATTACTTTTTTTTTGTAATTTTTCTATCAATTAGCTGCCATTCAATGACCTAGCATAATTTTCCTATTTGTCTCTGTCAGAATTCAATTTTCATAGTATGTTAATAGAGATTAGCTTTTTCGAATGTATATTCTGGGCGCATTAATACAGATCATAACCAGAAAGAATTACAGAAAAGACTTGTCTATCACGTCCATTGACTTGAAAATAGAAAAGACAAACCGTTGGACCAAACTAAAGCAGTTTCTCCGTTGCGGCATAGACGAAGAAAAATCTGTGATGCATATTCTTCGACACTTTCTAACCTTTTTTTTGTCAAATTAATTGATTCCTAATGGGTTGTTCGGCATTGTTTTTGTTTTCTGTTTTCTATTTTCTTTAGAAATAGCAACAAAAAACATATTTAACAACATATTTTTGTTTTCAAAAAATGAAAACAAAAATAAAAATTTTTAAAATTGTTGGAAACAAAAATTTTTTGTTTTCGTCATTTTCGAAAATATGTTTTTATTTCTGATATTATTCATAAGCAAGTGAACAGTATTTATATATTAATATAACATTGATATATTTTCATAATAAAAATATAAAATAAAATTAATTAATTTTTTAAAATTAAATAATATTAATATTTAATATTAAACATTATTTAATTAAAAATATATTTTAAAATTAATATATTTATTTTATGGATAATTATTTCATACACCGCTGATAGAATTTTTTTATCCATAAGCAAGGTTAAGATCATGACACATGTACTACAAAAATATTAAAAAATAAAAAAGATAAAATAATACATGTGTTATGATCCTAACTCCGCTTGTGGAGTAAAAAATTTTCACCGGCGGTATATGAAATAATTATCCTTATTTTAATATAAAAAAGTTGAAAATGTAAAATGAAATTAAATATAAGTTATATTAAACCATAATATTATTTAGTTTAAATTTGTACAATAATTTATCGAATATATTATATATTTTAAATAATATCCTTTAATAAATTTTGAGATGTTAATAATTAATGTTATTGCTAAGTAATATTATCTAATATAATTAATTTTTATTTTACCAAACAATATTATTATTTAATATTATATTTTTCAAATAAATTTAAAATATATCACTACTACTATTAAATACTTTAATATTATTAAATAAGTGAATACTTAATTTTAAATAATATTATTTATATTAAATATATAATTTATTATAAATTAATTAGTTCAATATATATTATTTAATAATTCAATATTATAACAATTAAATTAAATTTAATGATATTATTAAATAAATTTATGATTATTAATTCATATTATTATTTAATATATAAATTTAGAATTTTGCTAATCTCAATTATTATCTAATAAAAATTAATATTAAAAAATTATTTATTATTATTTTTAATTGAGTTATTTTATTTAATATTAAATTAATTATAATATTATTTAAATTATATTAAATTTTAATATGATTAAATGAAAATCTTTAATAATATTATTAAATAGTATAAAATAATATTATTTAATATTATGTACATAATATTATTTAATGAATATATTATTATTTTTTATTTAATTTTTAAAATTTTATTTTATGAATTGATTTATTGTATCTGAATCAGTTTAAATATTTGTTTTCAATAATTAATAATATTAGCCAAACATATTTTCTGTTTTTAGAAAACAAAAACAAAACAAAAACAGCAATAAAATTTTTTAAAACAAAAAACAGAAAATAAGAAACGATACCAAACAACCTTTAAAAGTCTCTACTTTCAAGTTTTCTATACATTAATTGCAAAGAAAATTCTAAAATCTCCTCATGTTCCAATTCTCTGTTTTGAGTCCCACTTCCAAGTTCCACCTCACGGTAGCTAATATCGGTGCTCTTACGATGGTCCAGCTTTGTATAGATAATTCATGATTGAGTTGCTGTAACGAAGATTTTAGGCTTAATAAAATAAGGATTCATTTGCACTACTTGCCAGCATGATGTGAAGAATATGATTCATTTGCACGCTTTGCCTTTGTCATTTATTTCATTGTCCATGAGTTGCAACAATAAAATTTCTCCAACGGGCTTTGCTGTTTTTTTTTTTAAAGCCAAATTCATATTAGAAGATGTGAAGCTAACAATAACTGGTAAACAGAGCTGGGGTACAATCCATAGAAACAATAACTACATTAAAATCAAACCAAAAGATCAAACTATCCTAGATATCAAGATAAAACACATTATTAATATGACATAAATCAAATGGACCATGAAAAAACAACCACAAAAAAAAATAACATGATATTGTTTAACATTATACATGATCTACTTAAAAAAAAAAAACATTATACATGATCATGTATTATTCGTCTGCTTTGTATGCATTCATTAAATCAAAATAAATATGGATTTCCGATGATAAGATTATATAGAAATCAAAGTAGCGATTCTTGAAAAATCTCTAAGAATATTATTTCAAATATTATTGAAAGTATTAGAATATTTAATTTAATTCTTTAATACAAAAGGTTCACATTTACTTTTGAAAAAAAATAAATTTAACATTTTTAAAATATAAAAATAAAAAATGATTTTGAGAAAAGAACATAAAAATTGATTACAATAAAAATAGGAATTATTTTTAAATATTAAATTAAGACTGTTTTATTAAAACTAAAAAAACACATGATTAAATGGTACCTTTTTTAAACGAATATCGTGGGGTGCTAATTCTTCTCCACGCATAATCGTACTCCATTGGTGTAGCCAGAAATTAGTGTCAATGGAGTTAATATAAACCTTTTCAAGGGCTGGATTATTCAACCAAGCTTGAAGGCCCCTCTCCCCTAGCCCTCCTCTAGCAAATTTTAGACAAGTTTGGACAAAAATATTAAGATAGTTAATTAAACAAGCCTGTGCTTGAAAATCAAAGTTCGATAAAAGATTGGATTGGGTTGGGTTCACCATTTCAAGCCCAAACTCGGCCTTACCTAATAATCATAATATAATTTTTTTTCTTTTATATTGAGATTATATTTATATTATTGCATAACTATTTACGTATAAAAAAAAATCACTGCATCAAGAGCAACAAACCAATTATTTTTAGATCAAACTCATATATATTATGTATTATAGAGGTAATTAAGATAAAAAGCTATAGTCCAAAAGTGTGATAATAACAAAGTGAAGAGATAATTTCAATAAGAAACAAGTAATAAATCAAAATTAAAATGAGACTAAAAATATGTTAGCAAAAAAAATAGAAATACATGTTAATTGCTAAAGAATTTTTAAATTTCACGAGTTAAATTTATACTCGTAATGAAAAAAATTGTTAAATTTTTTAAAATAAAATAAATGTATAAGTGAAAATAAAATTTATTTTTGACCTCTTTAATAACTAATTTTAACAAATTTAGTGGTGTCAATTTGGAAAAACATTATATATTTTTAGCTAGATATACATATATATATATATATATATTAATTTATGTAGTTTTCAAAAGTTGAGTGGGTCAATTGACCATACTCAACTCCAAGTGGCTACGCCGGTGCTATACTTCCGAATTCAACTTTATTTTCGCAGACCTCAAAATTATCTTTTAATAAAACTTAATTAATTTTGAGATTTTGTTAAAAAGATAAATGTTTTTAGATAACCAATCACAGCTAGTCAAAAAAGATTGATAGCGATTGTCGTTTTTTATGTTTTCAAAATCGTCAAACGATCGAGTTCTCGAACGAAATTGTTACAATAAATATTAATATATCATTTCTTTCATGGGATAATATAATTAAAGTATTAAATTAACAACTATAAAAATTATATTTATCAATAAGTATACTAAGCGGTACAATTGAAATTGCTTGAATCACGTGTATGGAATATAATCATGGACAATTCAAAGGTAAGGCATTTATTCAAACGTGTATATGACGACAACTTCTTTGGTGGGAGAAGACTTGAGGTTCAAAGTCTTGTTCGTTAGACAATGAAGAAATGCATTGATTGCGGGACAACTAATTGGAAAGTGTAGCAAGTCGCGTGGGACCTCAAACTTACGTAAAATTCCGGAGCCTCATTGTCGTCCTATAAATTCAAGAAGGCTTGATATTAGATTTGATAATTTTAGGCACTGATATGATATAAAAATAATATAAAAAAAAAACTAAAGTGACAAAAGTTAGAAGTTGATAAAAACTTTATATAAATTTGAGAAAAGAAAAAAAATTTTTGACGTATCAACATGAGTTTTGATACAATAATTTTTATATTTTACATGATACGAATACAATTTAAGAGGATACAATCACAAATTGCTAGGTTAGGCCTACCTAATACACCACAAAACCTAAAGACTATCAAATAATAAATGCCTTCTTGCATACTAACATATATATATATATATATATGATGCATCAAATATAAACTTATATATATGAAGGATCTACTTATATGAGTGTAAAATTATTTTTTTTCCATTTCTTATATGAATTTAATTTTGTTAATTCAATTATTAAATTTGATACTTTATTCACATAGATCATGCATATCAAATTTAAAGTTAATTAATAATATATAATTATTTTTTTGATAATAATAAAATTTTAATCATTTTATATACATTAAAAATACACTATTCTCAATTAAAATGAAAAAGATATAAGATGGAGTTCAAATTTTACATCTATCATGGAAGTATGTTGTTAAACCTAATGCCGATTTGTTAAAAGAAAAAAAAAGAGATAAATGAAGTTAAAAAGGGTGTGATATAACTTGATTCCTTCCCTATATATGTAAATAATATATATATATATAAATAAATATATATATATATATATATATATATATCTCCCAAAGCACAAAATTAGGGTTTAACAATAGTTGGTCCTAGCTACTAGATTCAACATAAGGTTGTTAAGATGGTACATACTATATCCATTTTCAATACAAAGAAATTTAGTTATTGTTTATGTAGGTAGCTCTGTATAATCAAGTTTGAAAATTAATAGTTACGGATATCTTCTTAGAGTATGTTGATAGTGAAAATGAGTTTGTATATGATGCACTGACAGTGTATAGTCTTCATACTCTGTCAATGCATTAGAGATTAACATCATCAATATGCAAGCTAAAAAAATATTAAATCCTTAAAAATAAATACAAATAAACTTTTTCAATTTGCTAATAAGAACTTATTGATGAGATGTCAACCTCTAATATATTGATAGTGTAGTTTGTATCCATTGTCAATGCATCATATATAAATCCAATGAAAATTATGATAATGTTAGAATATCTTAAATTATGAAAATTTTGGATCTTGTTTATAAACATTTTTTTTAAGTTTATGATATTTTATATTTAATTTTTATATTCCTTTCCTAATATTTCATATATGTGTAAATCATTATACAGATTTAAACATGCTTCTACAAAATATGAAACATGTTAAAACAATCAAAAGCAGAAGCGACAGTATCTAACCTCTATCCATTGCAACTCCTTTGCTGTTTATCTATTTCGTGGTTGAACAATCTACTCTGATCAATCACAAACCTTTCAAGCACTCGAATGCTCACTAGATGGTGTATAACAAAGCAGATGACTCTCTGTTCGTAAAACTTGGAGCCTTAAATCTGTTGACCAAACTTAATCCCGTTTAAACCATCATAGAACTGTGTTTTTATATACACGGTCAGAGAATCAGTGAAATAATGGACCATATATTTAGCATTGATTATCACATGTTATATATGACAATAATCAGATTTTGTCAACCTGTGATCAAGAAATTTGCCAACAATATGTATTCAAATCAAGATACATCAATAAAATTTTAACTTTATTTGGAATAAAATACAATATAATAAAAAAGGTAAAAATGTAAAATGAATAATTTTTAAAACTTCATATTTAAATTACCAACAATATATTTATATTCAACACTTTAAATAAAATATTGAACAGTTTTTATTATTCAAGTTCAATACTTATCAAATCTAGTACTTATGATTTAATTTTTCAGCATTTATTTTTTTAATTTGTTAAACAGAACATAAATGTTTTTTTATATAAATAAACAGAACATAAATTTAGTGATCCGTAATAGCATTTTTCAAAAAAAAAATAAAATAAAATAAATTTATTTGATTTTCTATTTTAAGCAAAACTTCTATGTAGTGAAGTGGAAGCCAAAAGTGGAAATAAAGTTCAAACAAAAACGCCACGTAAGTATGTTCCCGCGGAATTCGCTCTCTTTCTACTCACGAACATCACAAAACAAAAAGAGAACAGAGAAAATTACAGAGAAAGCTTCAAAAATTGATTTTCTTTTTCGAATTTTCAGATAATCTATATTGAAATTTTCATTTAATTTTGATCGGTAATGGAGTCTGAAACGATTGGTACATTAAGTTATGGAATCAAAGATCCTATTTCAGTCCAATCCAACGGCTCCGATTGTCCTCAGCTCCCTCAAAAGCAACCATTCATCATCGGTCGGTTCCGATCTCTCTTCGTTTTCTTCTTCTTAAATTCTTTTTTTTCTTTAATTTTTCTTAATTTTGCTGAATTTTTGTTCGATCTAGGAGTTGCAGGAGGAACCGCTTCAGGCAAAACGACAGTTTGCAATATGATTATCTCGCAACTTCATGATCAGCGCGTTGCTCTCGTTAATCAAGTAGATCTTCTAATTTTCTTTTCTTTTTTTTATTTTTGGTTTTTTTTATTAGTGATAATTTCTTTTTTTATCTTTTAAATTACAAGGATTCGTTTTATCGTTCACTCAACGAAGAACAATTAGAGAAAGTTCACGAGTACAATTTTGATCATCCTGGTAAAGCCTCCAAACAGCAATTTTTTCTTATAATTTTCGTTTTTTGAATTCATTTTAATTTGATTTTGCAGATGCTTTTAATACTGAGCTTTTACTTTCATGCATGGAGAAATTAAAACATGGAAAACCAGTTAGCATTCCTAGCTATGATTTCAAGACCCATACAAGCATTGAAGTACCGTCACGTTTGGTAATTGAACACTAAACATTTCTTTCGTTAAAATGAAATCAAAATCGGAATCACAATCAGAAATGTCTGACAAATTATGGTTTGCGGTAATGTAGGTTAATCCTTCGGATGTTGTCATTTTAGAAGGAATTCTTGTCCTTCATGATCCTAAAGTTCGCAATCTTATGAACATGAAGATCTTTGTTGATACAGGTTTACAAGTATTCTCACTGATTTTGGTTACTTGGATCGCAAGTTAAGCTGGTAGTTTTTGAATGGCCATTAGAATTGAATTCAGGGTTTAATCTAGTTGGCATATACAGTTTCTTTAAAAAATCTAAGTTTCTAATCCCAACACTTGCATCTCTTTTCTGTGTCCGGATATTCTTAGGATTTGCGACTTCTTTTGTATAAAAAAAATATTGCATACATATACGTAGGATTCATTTATTAATTTATGGCTAAATTTTGTCAGAGCAGATTCTGATGTGCGGCTTTCAAGAAGAATGCAACGGGATATAGTCGAAAGAGGGAGGAACATTGAAAGTGTGCTTGATCAAGTTAGTGAACCCTTTTTCTATCACTAGTTATTAGTTCTAGCACTAGTTTATCTCCATCATTGCTACATTTTTGACATGCAATTAACCAGGCTTTGTGTATAAACTTTGCAGTATGCTAGATATGTAAAGCCTAGTTTCGAAGAATTCATACTGCCATCGAAAAAGTTTGCAGATGTAATCATCCCGAGGGGAGGAGATAATGATGTTGCAATTGATTTGATTGTACAGCATATCCTTACCAAGCTTGGCCAGCATGACTTATGCAAAATATATCCAAATGTTTTCGTTATAGTTTCAATATTTCAGGTTGCATTGCTTTTTACTTGTTTTCATTCTTTATTCTTTTGAAATTTGAACTCTGAAATGGCTTCAATGATGCTTTGGTATTGAGTTCAGATTCGGGGAATGCACACCCTTGTGCGGGATGTTAAAACAACAAAGCATGACTTTGCCTTCTATTCAGATCGATTAATCCGCTTGGTAAAGAAGTTTACTTGACTAGGAATTGTAAATCAAACTTATCAGCATGCTATGGAATCATTTGGTCTCAAAATCCATGTTTCAGGTTGTGGAGCATGGTCTTGGGCACCTTCCATTCACTGAGAAACAGATCATTACTCCCACAGGTAAGAGGTAACACATTAATGATTACTTTTCTGCAATTATACATTTCTATTCTGTTTTTCTGGCAAGACTGAAAGTTGACATCCATGATAGTCTCTCTTAGTTTCATGCCACATGCTTGACACTTATAAATCTCCTTGATTCCTTTATGATAAATCGATGAACTTCATTTCTTCTTTGATTGCTTGCCAGGTTCTGTATATCCTGGAGTTGTTTTCTGCAAAAGGTTATGCGGGGTCTCTATTATTAGAAGGTGGGCATCTGAACATAATTGTTCTCTCAATACTTCGCAACCGAGCTCTTAAGCAGTTGGGCTTGTAAACGACATACCCAGCAAACTTCTGTTGCACATCATTTACCAGTTATTCTTGCTGTTGTTATTTGCATCTTTAATTTAGTTGTTATTAAATGAATATAACTCTAGTTTCCTGATGCCAGTGGAGAGAGCATGGAGAATGCACTAAGAGCATGCTGTAAGGGAATCAAAATTGGCAAAATTCTCATCCATGCGGATGGAAAAAATGGGCGGCAGGTAGGTTGAAAAACTGTGTCCAACTGGACTTTCTTCCTCTCACACAGGCATATATGCATACAATTTCTCTTTTTTTTTTTTATTACAAGAGGAATATTAAATAACTGAGGATAGGATTGCTTAGATTCAAACCCAAGATTTATAATATATCACAACTCATCTTTAACTACTAAGCTAAGAGATTGTTGACTTACAATTTCTCATGTAGCTATCACATTGCTGCAGTTAATTTATGAGAAGCTCCCTGCAGACATCTCAAGCCGTCATGTCTTATTACTAGACCCTGTTCTGGCTTCAGGTTTGAGAACATAAACTTGTCATTATTCTTCCAATTCCATGACTTTTCTCACATCAATGGATGGTTAGGAAATTCTGCGGTCAAGGCCATATCTCTGCTTCTTAGTAAAGGTGTCCCAGAAACCAGCATTATCTTTCTTAACCTTATAGCAGTAAGTTGTTACATTACCTGCTATTTCTCATCTACTCCCTAATTCTTGTGCTTATTCTATCAGTTCTGAAGCAAGAATTTTGTTAACTGCAGGCACCTGAAGGGATTCATACTGTCTGTAGGAAATTCCCAAAGCTAAAAATTGTGACATCTGAGATTGATTCATCACTAGACAGGAACTCGGCAGTGACTCCAGGCATGGGGGAGTTTGGCGACCGATACTTTGGCACAGATTAATGATTTTGATCCAAGCGACCGATTCTGACTGGCATGCGTGCTCAAATCACACTCCAATTGTGTGAATGTTTCTTCTACATGCAGAGGACAAAGATTCCTGCGAAAGAACAAATAATCTTTGCAAGTACAAGTATTAACGCATGCATCTTTTGACACATACCATTAACCTAAAGGAGTCTTCATTCTAGGAAGGGGCACCGGGCAAAGTAGAATGGTTTTCCCTAAAACTTTTGCTAAATTGCAGTGTATTTTTAGGATAATGGAATTCATTAATGTTCTATACTTCAAGTTCTTGAACAATATGGGAAGATCCGACGAGGGAAAGCATCAAAGCACCCACAAACTAGCAAAATTAAATCAAGGACAAACAAAAACTGAAAGAATTGTTGATAAATTACAAGCAAAAAACTCTTTCAGAAAGCAGAAGCGCATATTAGCTGCTTGTGTTTTTCCGACTCTTCTTCTTCCTTGAGGCAAAGCTGCTTGGTCCAATTTCTATGGACATTCTCTTCGTTCTGCAACAAGAGATGACAATCAAGTAATCCCCAAATACAAAATTTCTATGCATTAATGTGAAGAAGAAAACACAAAGTTCTTCAGAGATAACAGACTTGGAAGATCATAAAAAAGATAAAACAAAGCATTATACCTTGAAGAAAGCTCTTCTGACTCCTTCCCACCATTTTCAACCACAGCCTCTGATGAAGGAAATACAATGAAATTAAGGGACCACACAAAAAGTCATATAGCTCAACAGAAATTTGCAAATTAGCTCATGGCAGCTGAAAGAAACCAGATTTGTGAAACCTAAAAAGTTATGCAATTAAAATAAATAGTGCTTGAAAAAGGTAGTTCAATAAAATCTTATGACATAATAGTTGTTCTAAACTCAAATAGAGCAGAATAAGTTCTAACAAATTACAGAGAAAGTGAATAAAAAACTTAGCGCACACACATAACATCTCTTTGAAGAACTAAATCCGGTTATTTAAATGAGAGATTCTCAGAACAATCATCTAATAGTTTGGGATGACAATTTTGTTTCCTGTAAAAGAGATGGGCAAACAATCTCTCTAATGTGATGGCATGTATCACATTTTGATTGCAATAAACTTGACTGTAGGCGAAGTGAATTTCACCAGATAAACCTAACTCAGAAGTTATCATTTACAAAGAAAAAGTATCTAGAGGTGCACTCAGATATTCAACATTTTTAGCATGCAGTTAGCATTGGCATCCAAGCCATTTAATCATAATCCTAGAACACAATGGACACAACTTCATGCTCTCTCATAAGTGTTTCAATTCATCATTCAAACATTTAACAGTTAGATGTTAAAGTTACTTCAACCAATCCGTGTTATTCATCATTCTTATCCTTACTGCCCTCGATTCCAAATTCATGCTAAAGATGGACATCATGAATGTAATATAAATTATGAAGTGCAAAATTTTGATCCTAGAGTATTTGAAAAAGTTTATCTCTGCTCTATACAGAGGCCAGACACACCTGTTTCGTTTTCTTCATCACTTTCCTCCAACTCTGAACCAGAACCCCATCGATCTCCTCCCTCATCAAAGTCCCAGCGCTCGCCAACTGGGGGCATCCAGAACTCAGGTTCTTCTGAATCACTTTCATTTTCTGCAGAATCCCTAACTTCGGAGATAATTTCTTCAACTGCCTTTTCCTTCTTCTTGTTTTTCTTCTTTTTGTCTTTCTTTGGCTTCTGCTCACCTTCCTCAGACATAGTTTCATTCATTAACTCCTTGTCCTTCTCCATTTCCTTTTGCTCTGTTCACATGAATTCACTGGGAATTAATACAACATATGCAAATGAATCTACAAACCAAGTAATCACAGATTATATGCTAACCTAATTTGTTGAGAAATCGTTTCCCATTGATATGCTTCCAAATATGTGCTTCAGACTTATTGACAGTATCACCAGTTAGTTTACAAATCAACTTCGAACTGAAAACAATCAAACAGAAAGTTAGAATCATATCAACAGAAAACACATGAAACTAAACCAAGTAGAAAATTCACCCTAACGTACTGCTCAATTTAGGCTAAATTCTTAATTTTTTTCGGAAATTGGAGTCTCAAAACAGAAACTTGGCATCTGCAATCAACCAAGTTCCCCTTAAAATATCTAGCTTTCCAGGCTTTGACCGTAACTATCCAAAACCATTATTTCTAACTGAAAAAACTTGGGAATGCTTCCAATTTCTAACCAAAAACATAATTTTTTTGCTTTTTTGATCCTCGGTCTTCAGGAAATAGCTCCTTTTTAGCCACAAGTTCCAATCTTTTATTACCCTTTTCTTTATTTAACTTAAACAAATAGCTGAAATAATTTAAAAAAAAAAAAACGGTTCTCTATTTCACTACAAAGCAAAGCTAAAATTCAATTCATCTAATGAAAGAAAGAGGAAAGCTCAGGCTTTTGTTTTACCGGGAAAGGGTGTCTTGTTCGAACATGTTGAGAGGGGGCTTAGACTGAGACAAAGCAAAGTCGATGAGGCCTAAACGACAACGCTTGCTCTGAGCATAGGAATCTTTGTCTTTAACAACCATCTCATGGCCTGTCTCTACGCACTTGATCCTGCCGTTTGGGAGCTCCGTGAAGGTTGGAGGCCCCAGCAAATCGGTCCCTTCTTTTTTGCTGCTGCTGCCGCCCATTTCTTTTTTTCCTTCACTTGCCTCCTCCATTGCTGTTTCTATTGCTGCCGCTCGCTTCGTTCTTCTGTTTTATAATTTGGGTTGTTGCCGTTGATCCCTTAAAACGACATCCCTCTTTGTCGCTTTTAGTTTGCCTAACGCCGTCGTTTAACAGATTGGTTGCTTGCATGAGAGGTGTCTCAATTTCTATTTTATTAACATTGATGCTTTGAATTTCGTTTCTTGTTTCAATTTCATCCTACCGTCAATAAAGAATACTACATTTTTTAAATTGGCTAAAATTAAAAAAAAAAAAAGTCTCTAAGTTTTACCATTTTATTTAAATAAACTTTTATATTTTTATTGCATTCAAGTAAATTTTTAGTTTTTAATTTAAACTCAAACAAATCCTTAATTTTTAATTCGTATCTAAATATATAAATCAAATTTTTGTTTTAGAAAAAAATTTTATTCAAATACAAATTAAAGACCAACAATGTATTTTATTACAGTAAAAGTAAGAATTTCTTTTAAGAAAAATAAAATAATTTCCCCCTTTTTTAGTATTGGAACCTTTTGCGCTTGAAAGGAGTTTCTGAAGGCTATGAAGATCCAATGTTTACTTTTGAAGAGGTTCCTATTGATGCTTTACTCATCTTCCATCGCAAAGGCCTTTAACAGAATTGTATATCAGAAAGAAGCCCATAATCTTAAAGAGAATATGGCGGTATAATGGGCTGAGCTACTCTCCAAGCCCGTTAGCTAGACACCTAGTTGGGCCGACCGATGGCTTAGTTCTGTCGGAATTTGGATTTGCTAACAGCACCCAAAATTTTTTAAGGTAGTGTTTCGTGATGATAAATTCACCGCAAGAGGATGTGGTGGGATCTTTCATGTCCACCGCAGCCCCATTTTCCAAAAAGATCTTTACTTTATTTCATGTGTCATTCAAATAACATGGATGTTATATCTTGAGACATGCAGGTACATATACTTTATTTTATGTGCCATTCCAAGAACATGTCCGTTACATAGAGACGTGCATCTCTCATTTAATCTAATATTATATAATATGATAAGCTTGAGGACAGAGTGATGAGTTACTGCATTAACAAATGTGGAAATGTATTCTGCAAAGTATGAACTGATTGACAAAGGAAGGTAAATTACGTGGAGAATCTTATAAAGTTGTTCAAGGACACTTAAATCTACTAATGTTAAAGGAGTTAATTTTCTTTTGTTTTGTAGGATCTGTTGATGCTGCAGAGATTTGCTTGGGATGTCATGAAGATGAAATTCAAGTATATTTTGGCCATAAAGAATACATAAATGGTACTGAAATCTATGCTGGTTCTTGTGAAAATCCTTCCAAGTGCATCAGCTGGGATGGTGTCCACTACAGTGAAGCTAATCGATGGTTTGCTAAACATATAATCAATGGTTTGCTAATCATGCATGCCATAAAGCCTAGTCTTGAGTAATTACTTGGACAGATTAAGTTCTATAGCTGTGTGATTTAATCAATATAGCTCTGTTAGCATAACAATGTTAGAACTTAATCTGTCAAAGTAATTACTCAAGACTAAGTTTTGCGGCATGCATGTGTAATTGGCAGAGGCGGATTGCTAAATGAACCATTGATTATATGATGGCAATTCGTGTTCATGTTTTATAAAATTGTGTTTGTGTCGTGTAGAATATAAAAATTTCATTTCAAAATTCGTGTCGACACAAAAAATAAAAAAAATTTATTTTTAGTTTTTACCATATTTATATATAATTTTTATTTAATTTTAACTCGTATCACATTCATGTCTTTTATTTGTGTTCGTGTTTTATAAAATTGTGTTTGTGTAGTATGAAACATAAAAATTTCGTTTCAAAATTCATGTCGACACAGAAAATAAAAATCTTATTTTTAGTTTTTACTATATTTATATATAATTTTTATTTAATTTTAATTCGTATCACATTCGTGTCTTTTATTCACATCGTTTTCGTGTCGTGTTATCGTATCATGTCTAATATTACCAGATCTAGCAGCTTCACTCTAGTGGACACCATCCCAGATGATGTACTTGGAAGCATTTTCATAAGAACCGGCATAGATTTCGGTACCATTCATGTGTTCTTTGTGGCCACAAAGCATCTGTCAATTACAATATATAAACTGAGTTAAGATTTTTAATTTGTAAACTTAAAATTTCTCTTTCAGTATTGATATATAAGATATTAATGTATTATTCATAATTACTTATTTTAGCTTTAAAACAATTTCTAAAATGATCAATGTATATAATAACAATGGAAAAAATTAAAAATTTTAATATATATAGATGTAGATATAGATATAGATATTATCTTTTAGACAATTAAAAAAAATGAACGATTACATGCAATTTATATAATAACAAATAAAAAATTAAAAATTTCAATATATATAGAGAGATATAGATGTTATCTTTTAGATAATTGAAAAAATCTAATTGGTAAAAACTATATGTAGATATAGATGTTATATTTTTTAATATTAATGGGAAAGTAAAAAGAATAATTACATGTTACGTATTAATTAAAAAAATGATGTTATTTTTTAGAAAATTATAAATATTTAATTGGTAAAAACTATAGATATAAATGTTATATTTTCTAATCTAACGTAAGTAGAGAACTAGAGATAAAAGATTTGTGATTTATATTTAATTTACATTTATATATAGATACAGATATCTATATTTTAGAAATTAAAATAGATAATTAATTTAAAGAGGTAATTGATTTATTTTGTAATTTTAATACATATATTTTTTCTATTTTTTTAAATTTGAAAAAGCATAATTTTTTTTATTTTAATATATTACAGTTATCAAATATATTTTTTTTTTGGTTACAACAGTTATCAAATATTTAGACTATATCCAACAGCTCTGAAATATATATATATATATAAAAGATTATATGGTATGATATGATATAAGATTATCTATTATAATTATCCGGATATTGAAATTTGAGTTTTAAATGGGAATGGATAGGATACGGATAATATGATTACTTAGTAAAAATTATCAACTAAATCTTTGGATTTCATATATTTGTTCGTATGCACTGTATTCCTAACTAAGGAGGTAAAATCCTAAATCCTCAGTTTTGGTGTAATGGAGAATGTAGAAGTCTTTAGCGTTATTGTTGTGTTTTCAGTTTTTTGTGTTTTGGCAGTGCAAGGTGTGGGGTTGAAGGAATTGCCAGCCTGCAATTTTAGAGCAGTTTATAACTTTGGTGATTCTAATTCTGATACTGGCGGTGGATCAGCTGCATTTTGGCCTGCAGGACCTCCATCTGGTCAGACTTTCTTTGGCAGGCCAGTTGGAAGGGGCTGTGATGGGCGTTTGATGATAGATTTCATTGGTAAAATCCATGTTCATTTGTTCTTATTGCTTTCTGCAATTAACACTTGTTCAGTTAACTTATTTGATGTTTTCTGCATGCAGCTGAGCATCTTAGATTTCCTTACTTGAGTCCATATTTGGATTCCATTGGCACAAGCTTCAGGTATGGTGCTAATTTTGCCATTGGAGGATCAACCATCAGGAACCAAAATGAATCCATGCTTTTAAATGGAGTAAGTCCATTCTCACTTGAGTTCCAGATTATACAGTTTGATCAATTCCAGGATCGCACCAGCTATTTCTACAACAAAGGTTAAGCCCGAAAATCGACTAACACCAGTTTTCTTTCCAAATTTTACTGTCCTAAACTCAGGAAATTGTGTGTTTTGAGTTTTGAGTTTTGTCTATGGTTTTCAGCCAAGATGAGTTTCCAAAGAAGTAGACTTCCTAGACCTCAGGACTTCTCCAAGGCTCTCTATATGTTTGATATTGGCCAAAATGACATGGCTGCTGCTTTGAGGAAGAACAATGACACAGACTTTCATCTATCAGTTCCAGACATTGTTGAACAGATAGCTAAAGCAGTCCAAGTAAGTTTGAATTGATTCCAAATCAGGATTAAAAAGAAAACCCGAACTCTAATCAATCAAAATCAATTGTGTCTGATTAACAGAATCTCCATGATCATGGGGCAAGGTCATTTTGGATACATAATACAGGCCCAATTGGTTGCTTGCCTGTGGCTCTGCACTATACTGGCATTAAGCCTGAGGAACTTGACAGCCATGGCTGTCTCAAAGCTCAAAATGAATATGCTATAGAGTTCAATAAGAAGCTCAAGGACAGAGTGATCAAACTTAGGGAAGAGCTGCCAGATGCTGCATTAACATATGTGGACATGTATGCTGCAAAGTATCAACTGATTGGCAATGCAAAGAAGGAAGGTAAATTCCATGGAGAATCTCATCCCTGTTGTTCAAAGACCCTTAAATCTACAAATGTTAAAACTGTTAATTTTCTTTTGCTTGGTAGGATTTGTTGATGCTGCAGACATTTGTTGTGGATATCATAAAGATGAAATTCAAGTATATTGTGGCCATAAAGAATACATAAATGGAACCGAAATCTATGCCGATTCTTGTGAAAATCCTTCCAAGTATATCAGCTGGGATGGCGTCCACTACAGTGAGGCTGCTAATCGATGGTTTGCTAATCATATAATCAATGGTTCATTTAGCGATCCGCCTCTTCCAATTACACATGCATGCCACAAAGCCTAGTCTTCAATAATTACTTTGACAGATTAAGTAGAGTGGTCACTGATCTTCAATGTCAGAGAGCAAGTTTTTGATGATAATAAATCTTGACAACATTAAGTAAAGGGCTTTGTTTTCAATTTATCATTTGCTTGTAGGACCAATGCTTTTAGCCTTTCTGCAATTTTTACTGAAAGAAAGATTCAAGTTCAGCGGTGCATAAATTTTTCTTTTTTGATGCTCTTAGTGGTCATTATAAATGCCATTGGCAGTGATGAAAACCAGTAACTCAAAACACCATAGCACAGAATACAGATTGGCTCAAGCTCATGATCACATTTTGAAGTTTCATTCAAATTGACTAACATCTTTATGATTTGTTTTTTGTGGTCAATGGCATTTTGCCTTAATTTATACCAGATATGGAAATCTGGAAGTTCAAATCTCCTGCAAAACCACATATTCAACTACCTGTCAAAGTAAAAGAATTTGTTTGATTAAGAAGATCCCGAAAGTCTAGAAAAGCAGTGAATTAAAAGATCTTTCAGAGTATCTCCTTCTAGGATCACTAGAGGATCTTTTATAGATGTAGTAACTGTATGATTCTGGGATTTGGTAACTGATTTGCAGCTTAGCTTACTATTGCTGTGAAAATGAAATGTGGGGTTAATGTCAGTGAGTAGCATATGCACATGTCTGACGCAAATATACCACTAATTGCAGACAGCCAAATCCAACTTGAAGAACCAAAGCCTAGAAAAATGAGCCTTTTTTTAACATTTTTGTCTCTTTTGCCTAACACCGACAAGGAGCCTTATCATCGCCGTATGTGTAGCTTCAATCTCACGTTTTAATCCTACACTCATTGTGAAGATTTATTATATTATATATATATTTAAATTTAGGATAATAATTTCATTCATTGTCAATAGAATTTTTTAACTCTATAAACAGGGCTAAGATAATGACATGTGTGCTTTAAAAATATTAAAAAAATAAAAAATAAAAAAAATTGGACACATATTATCATCCTAATCCCGTTTATGAAGTTAAAAAACTCGACTGACAGTAGATAAGATAATAATCCTTAAATTTATACACCTGAGTACCAAAATCATAAGAAATCAAATTGCTACACAGTAAAAATTATTTCAATTTTACCGTAAAATATCATATGGATCAATCACAAGATATGTTTGAATCTCTGTTTATTGGATTTTTTTTATGGGATAAAATAGTAAAACTATTCCCAGATCGGATGCGGTTCTCCACACCGTCCCACTTTCATCAACAAGATACAATCGCCTCTACTTCAAGACATTTCATAGCTGCCAGAAAATCCCCATCAAACAGTGTACAGCTCTCTGGACAAATTAAGATGAGTGTGGAAAACATGGTCCAAGGAATCTTCTGCAATCTTTGACCTACAGGCGCTGGAAAGATAAATATCTATAATCTCTAACTTCAATAAAAAGAATTCCCATGAAATTTTTTGATCCACCCTTGTCATCAAATTAAAATTAATTTTAATAATTTATTTGCTTATTAAATTCTAAAAAAAGGAAAAAGAGAGAAAGTAAAAGAAAAAGAAAAATTTTATAATCTATAACTACTAATAAAAAGAATCCCACTAATATGGATTTGACATGTATTTTTTAATTTTCATATTTTTTAATTTTTATATTTTTATATTATATCTTCTATAACTACTAATAAAAAGAATCCTATTAATATGGGTTTGACATTTATCTCTTTTTTTCTTTTTCATTTTCATATTTTTAAACTTTTATATTATATTTTTAATTTTAATATTATATATTTTTAATTTTTATATTATATTTTTTAATTTTATATTTTGATAAAAGAATCCCATTAATATGAGTTTGACACGTGTCCCTTTTTTCTTTTTTATTTTCGTACTTTTATATTTTTTATATTTATTTATCTATACAATATATAAAAAGAATCTCTTTGTGGGATTCTTTGACACATGTCCTCTTTTTTTTTTAATTTTGACATTAAAGAGATAAAGAATCTTCTTCTGAGGATTCTTAGAAGATTCTTTGACACCTATCTTTTTTAAAAAAAAATTTTGACATTAAAAATAATATCTATCTAGCACACTATATATTAAGAATCCTTTTGGGTCTTTTGATTGACAATTGTCATGGAATATAAAAGTAAATTTTTTTATTATTCGTTATTTCTTATTTAACAATAACAAAATAAAATGTTATTTTATTAGTTAATTTAATTTTTTATTCTTAAAAAAATTGAAGGTTTTTTATGATTCCAAATAGAATTTTAAAAAATCAAACTGAGCTTAAAAGTGATTAAAAAAATATTTTTTATAATATAATATTCTTTAAGATAAAATGGAGTTTATGATTACTCTTACTGTAATTTCATATTTTAATTTTGAATTTATATTTTATTATCAATGGGATTACTAATAATATTTCGTAATAATTATTTTCATAGATTTACTTATAAAATTTAACACCTGTCCCCTTTTTTTTAATTTTTGACATTAAAAATAATATATATCTATAACACTATATAAAAGGAATCTTTTTGGGTCCTTTGATTGACAATTGTCATGGGATATAAAAGTAAATTCTTTTGTTATTTGTTATTTCTTATTTAACAATAGCACAATAAAAAGTTATTTTATTAGTTTATTTAATTTTTTATTCTTAAAAATATTAAAGGTTTTTTATAATTCCAAATAGAATTTTAAAAAATCAAACTAAGATTAAAAGTGATAAAAAAATTATGTTGTTCTTAATATAATATACTTTAAGAAAAAATTGAGTTTATGATTATTCTTACTATAATTTCAAATTTTAATTTTGAATTTATATTTTATTACCAATGAGATTACTAATAATATTTTGTATTAATTATTTTGATACATTTACATATAAAAATATTTAAAAAAAAGTTAACATGACAACAATTATAAAAATTAGTTTAATAAATTCGAACTAAACAAATAGGATGTTAATTTTGTGCAAATGGAGAGCAATAGCATATTTTGGTAAGGTACAATTTTCATGTGAAGAGTTTCAGCAAATTATTCAAAATTGGTTTAATAAATTTGAGCTAAACACTAAATTTAATTATTGACTAACTCATTTTATTTTTTTTTCTATTTGATTTTTAATTTTATACATAGAATATTTTATCAAATTATCATTAATTTTTATTAAAGATTAATATTATAAAAATTGAATAAATTAAATAAAAATTATTTAACAAATAAAACACAATAGGTTTTTGAATAAGAGAACTATATTAAAAAATTTATTAAATAAATTTTAATTTTAAAATAATTAAAACAATTAGAAAAATGTAGATATGTTATCTATTTATTATTATAATATTTTTATTCAAAAAATTTAAATCCAAAATTTCATGATGAATTAAATAATTATATTTTATAAAAATAAAAAATTAATCCTTGGCGTAAATTGGAGGACACACTAATCTATAATCTATAACTATATATAAAAAGAATCTCCAAGGATTTTTTGCTTGACAAGTGTCAAGCACACAAAAAATAATATTACAAAGTCTATTCTTATTTTTTATTCATTAACTTTTTATTTTTATTTATTAAAATCCAAAAAAAAATAGAAAACCTAAAGTGTCAAGCACACAAAAATATTATAAAATTTATTTTTATTTTTTCTTCATTAATTTTTATTTTTATTTATTAAAATCCAAAAAAATGGAAAGATCAATAAATAATATATTAAATAATATATTATGGTGTAATCAAAGGATTCTTTGGTTGACAAGTGTCAAGGACACAAAAAGTAATATTATAAAATTTATTTTTATTTTTTGTTTGTTAATTTTTTATTTTTTATTAAATCCAAAAAAATAGAAAGATGAAAAAAATAACATATTAAATAATATATTATAATGTAATCAAAAAAATATTATAATAATAAAAACAAAAATATCTTTAAACTAATTTTTTCTATTTATTTCTTTCTTAATTTTGTGCATATATTAAATTTATCAAATTATTAATTTAAAAATAATAAGGTTAAAAAAATTGAATGAATTAAATAATTATAAATAATTATTTAGGAAATGGAACACAATAGATTCCTAATATCTATAACTACATATAAAAAGTGTCACATTAATATTAGCTTGACATGTATCCTTCTTTATTTTTTTAAGTTGGTTTTTTTATAAATATTTTGAGTTGGCTTTTTAAATATCATTTATATATATATATATATTTATATTTACAGTTTTTATATTGTTTTTGTTTGATAAAAACTATGGTACAGCATTGATTAAAATACTAATGAGTATAAAAGTTATTTACTTAATGAATGAGTAGTTACTACATGGCACTTTGTTAAATCTTTTAGAGGCATTTTTTTTATTTTTCAAATTTATAATTAGTTTTAATTTTTTTCTTAAAATTAAAATATTAAAAATAAATTTAGTCATGTGGTAGTTTTTAGTTTAATATGTGATATTTTTTAATTGAAATAAATATATTTATTTTTAAATTTTTTTAATGTTAAAATACTAAAAATATATATTAAAAAAAAGAAACTTAGCATGAAGAAAAGTGAGAGAAAAGAGAGACAATGAAAAGTTCAAACAAAAAAGTTTGAAAAGAATTAAATCAAATACTTGCAAATTTTTTTTATAAATAGTATTATTATTTTTCAAAGTTAAAATAAAAAAAATGAAGGGAAAGATATGAAAAGTGGAAAGAGAAAAGAAAACTAAAACTCAAATAATCTTTTTTAAGGAACCAAACCTAATATTCATGTAACAAAAGAAAAAATAAATGTAAAAAAAATACGTATTAAACTTTTTTAAAAATTTAAATGAAATACTCAAAAAATTTAGTTTGCAAAAATTCGAATAAAATATTAAAATTCAAATACCAAATTTTCGAAAAGTTCAAATCAAATTATAAGTCCTTTTCATTTGCATAATTCTCAAATTTTAAAAATTAAAAAACAATAAAATCTAATAAATATTATAAATAATATTAAATTTCAAAAAATGACAAATTATAGTATAAAGCAAAAAATTTCTGAAAGTCATTTTTTAAAACTTAAACACAAAAAAATTACAAAAATAAATCTATAAATTAAAATTTAAAAAGATTCATTAAATATGAAAATTGAAAGCCATAAAAGAAGAAATAATGTAATAAATAAATAATTTTAATATTAAACACTTTGAGACTACAACAAATAAAAAGAAAAAGTGATGGTAGGGATTAATTTAATTTGAATTTATCTTGAGACAAACAAATTTGGATTAAATTGAATAAAAAATTAAATATTTTATAATATTTTCTTTTTATTTTGATCTGTTTAACTTTGTAATTTTGTGTAAAAAAATTATTTTATTTAAAAAAAGATATAATAAAAAATAAACAAAATAATTAATTGATAAATTAAATATTATCATTTTTATTTAATAAATCAATATTTTTAAAATAATTATCTTGATTTATCATTTTTAATAAATACTTTTTATAATTTTTTTAAATAAAGTCTCCATGTGAAGCAGGAGGTTATCGTCCTAGTTATATGTAAAAAGAATCCCTAAGGGATTCTTTGTTTGACATGTGTTATTTTTTTGAGTTAGTTGTCATATACTTATTTTTTTTGAGTTGGTTTGTTAATTTATACATATATATATATATATATATAAGTACAATTTTTATATTATTTTAATTTGATAAAAGTCATGGCAAAGTATGGATTAAAATATTAGTGGGTATAAAAATTATCTTTCAATGAATGAGTAACTGTCATATGACACCTTATTATCATTTTAGAGGTAATTTTTTTAAAAATTTATAATTAGTTTTATTTTTTTCTTAACATTAAAATATTAAAAAAATTCAATTATGTGGTAGCTTTTAGTTTTATATGTGATGTTTTTTAATTAAAATAAAAATATCTATTTTTAAAATTTTTTTTATGTTAAAATACTATATATATGAACAAAAAATGAACTTACTATGAAGAGAAGAGAGAGACTATGAAAAGTTCAAAAAAATTTTGAAAAAATTAAATCAAATATTCACAATTTTTATAAATATTTATTATTTTTTCTAAGTTAAAATAAAAAAGTGAAAGATATGAAAAGAAGAGAGAGAAGAAAATTTAAAATTCAAAGGTCTTTTTATAAGAAATTAAACCAAATATCATGTAAAAAACAAATATTCAAAATACATTTTAAAAGTTTTTAAAAATCCAAGTCAAATACCAAAAAAATTTGGCATGCAAAAATTTGAATAAAATACTAAAAATATTACAAATAATATAAAAATTAAAAAAAATGATAAAAATTATAGTATAAAGCTTAAACACAAATAAATATAAAAAATTATAAAAAAAATAAATCTATGAATCAAAAATTTTTAAAGAAATTCTTTAAATATAAAAATCAAATGGTATAAAAGAGAAAATAAAGTAATAAATAAATATATATAATTTCAATATTAAACACTTAGAGACTACGACAAATAAAACTAAAAAGTGATAGTGGGATTAGTTTAATATGAATTTATTTTGAAACAAACTAATTATAGTTAAACTGTATAAAAATTTAAATATTTTATAAGCTTTTTTTATTTTGGTCTATTTATTTTTCTAACTTTGTTTTAAAATTTTATTTTATTTTATTTCAAAAAATAAAAAAATAAATAAGATATTAATTGATAAATTAAAAATTATCATTTTCATTTGATAAATCAATATTTTAAAAATAATTTTCTTGATTTATAATTATTTTTAATACTATTTATAATATAAATTTTTTACTTCAATTTTCTTAAAAATTTTAAGAAAAAATAAATTAAACAATTATTTTTTAAAAAATGAATTATACAAATAATATTCTTTTAAAAAGAATAATTGTGTTATAATTAAAAAGAATAAATTATACAAATATAAGTTCAATGTAGTTTCAAGTATGTGAGCCTATGCTTGATTAATAACGATATAATACACTTACTTTAATTTTTTTAATATCAATCCCTTAATAAACCGTTAAAATTTATACACATATACTGTCACGACCCGAAGACCGCGACTTTCACTTGATTCTTATACTTTTCTTAGTCTACAAATTTATGGACCAAATTTTTCTTTTTCATTTTAAGGTTTGTATTCGGTGTCAGTGTAGTTACTATATTATCTAGGTGACCTATAGTCATTCCATTTAAATATTAAACAAACATGGAAACGGTTCTTAGTTACATCCCGACTTGTTAAACAGAATATGTACTGTGCATCAATTTAAGTCTTACATGTAAACAAATATTTTATAAGGAACATATACCTCAGAAGACTAGTACCAAGTCCATACACCGTCTCCGATGCCCACTGAGCAGCTCACATGGCAGATGTTAACTTCAATAATCTGAAAGAGATGAAATTTAGTGGGGTGAGCAAAACCACGGCTCAGTAAGATACTAATATAAATACAGGAGTAGGATTACACTGTCTTAAACTGTAATGCTTAAACTTGCAATGATGCAATTACAGTTAATCCTTTCTCATCGATACATCTCATTATTACTTCTCATTTTCACTTTTCATTTCATAATCATACTCTGGTATGCTATCATCTCATATCAGTTCTCATATTTACCTTTCATTTCATAATCATATTTCTGTATTCTATCATCTCTTATCAATTCTCATATCATCTCTTATCAATTCTCATATTGTGGATCATGATCACGGTGGTACGAAGTCACAATTCTCTTCGTGTATTTCTATATTCATGTTTTATATCATATCATGACATCATATCGATGAAATATCGCTACCACCGAGTCATGATGCTCCTCATATATTCTTCATGTTTAATTGAGATATCCTATCGAGTCACTTTACATTTAACAATCATATTCCCGTCTTATATCAATTCATATCACTTATCGTATGGGAATTTATGATCACGATAGAGTAAGATTAGAATTCTCTTCGTATCAATCTTATGTTCATATATCATATCGTATCATGTCATCGTATAGATGAAACATCATTAACGTCTAGTCATGACATTCCTCATGGAATTCTCATATACTAAGCATATTATCATATCAGGGTTTAATATGCAATTCATGAAATTTTTCTGTATAAACCGCTATCTTTTCAAATCATATCATATATACTTTAGGACATGCTCAACATATGAATTTTCAATTCATTTTAAATTTGCCTTTAAGACATGATAGAAACATGTTCATTTTCAGTTCATGTATTCATTTTCGGAGCATGTCTAAAACATGTGCGGTTTTAAAACATTTTTCATATATTATAAATCATATCAGGTTTAGAGTCATATCAAATCAGTCTATACTCTAAACCGCATGTCATTTCAAATTCGACACAAAATCTTATATAAATCATGTAAGTGTCGAAATCATTTATCATATACTTTTAAAACATATTATGTAAATCATATCAGGTCTAGAGTTCATATCAAATCAAACTATACTCTAGACCACATATCATGCCATGTTCGACACAAAATCACATATAAATCATATAAGTGTCGAAATCATATCTCATGGACTTTTAAAACATGTTTAAAACATGTTTAAAACATGTACTGTTTCAAAACATATTTCATTTCAAATCTGTTTCATGTACAGTATAAATCATGTCAAGTCTAAAGTTCATATCAATAAAATCATACTCTAGACTTCATATCATATCGGTTAGAGACTAGGCTAGATCCCTATCATCTCTCTATCAATAAAGACTTAAATCACTGTAGCTAGCAGTGAAAATCATGTCATCGTCCCCTGGAAACTAACTAGGGCGCTATCTATGGCCATAGACCTCATTTCTCTCAGCCTCACTGATCAGGCGTGACTGAGACCTGTCCACGACTATTGTCGGACAAGCATATCTGCCTAATGAGCAAAGCTCCAATTAGGCGGTTTCCACTATGCTTTATTGAATTTAATTCTTTTAGGGTGCCTACAGTCTCATAAAACATTTAAATCTTTAGCTTTTCTTTTTAAAATCATGTAAAGCATATGGTGAAGTTCTTTAAGAGGTTTCGTATATAAAAATACGTATATACCATATACTTTCTTTTTAAAGCTAATCTATACTTTATAGCATTTATATAAATGCTATTATAACATCTGAAACTATAGCAAATTATGCTTAAAAGCGATGCTATGAAATCATTTCCGTATGTAAATTTGATAATATTTTCATCAAATACAGAGAAGCGATTCATTCAACTTTATCACCATCAACTATTCGATTTCAAGACTTTCTTTCTGTCAAATCAGTAAATCACTATTTAATTCATTCACTATTCTTTTAATTTAGTATTCAATTTTGCTCAGTACTCAATTCATTCGGAAATCGAATCACTTGGTATTCAGACCATTCGGTATTCAATATCCTTTCTCAATCGTCATCAATTATTATAATAATCATTTATACATCTCATCATCAATATTAGGATCGCTTCATTTGTATGAATCCTTTAAGTTTCTATAAGCATTTAAACATCAGTTTCTAAATAGTCATCAAGTTACCGAAATTATGCAAATAATAATGTCATCATTCAATATCTGTTCCAGAATCGGCATCGAGGATAATAGAATTACAAAATCGATAGTCACTTATCAAATCCATTTATGATTTGATCTATTGATACATGTTCATCATTTCCGATTTGAGGTTCAATTTCATTTACTATCACAAAATCGTATCTAAATCCTCAAATCAATTTTCATGTGGCCTTTATGGTTTTATCCGAACTTATGCAATTGTCGATCTTATTATTCAAGATCTATTCTAAGGTTATAAGCACAATCATCTTTTCACATATTTATCACTCATTTCTTTGAATCCATAATTGATCGGATTGTATCGTAATTCAATCTCCATTTCGATCTCTCGAATTTGTCCATATTATCACGTTCGGAATTATTTCAAAAATCAGGAAACCGAACTCGGTAAATTCTGGAAATCACTACTCCGTTAAGAGCTTCACAATCCAATCATTTAACCATCAATTTTCAACTATGATCTTCTCTTCAAGGTAATATCGTATAATCATCGTTACTTCCATCAATACTCCAATTATCAATATTCCACATCAATTTCTGCTCGATAGTCAACTTATAATATTAAAATAACTCGAATCATCAACTTTATAAGATTCACAACAAAATTTCTCACGTTATTGTGCTCATCCATTAACCTTCTCAACTATTTAAAAATCCATTTTTTTTCTATGACACAATAATATCCTTTCAAGCTTATCTTCGATAATTCTTTCAAAATTCCATTTAGATGAGAAATTAATATTTTTCCTTAAACATTTTCATGGAAATTTCGGCAGCATAACGGCTTAATTTCCTCTAAACCTCCTGCAAGGAAATACAATTTATACTTGCAGCCGTTGATTCTCATCAATTTTTACCTCTTACTAAGACCCCCACCATCAGTTGTGGGTCCTCTTAGCATTTTTAGCAAATCAATTTAAATGAATGCATCATATAAAAAATCATAATTCCCACATACAATATAAAGCTACTAATGCTTTATAAAAGTATCTTACTTGGTGTTGAAGCTTAGCGCCTTGACGAGCTCCTAGCATCGTCGGACACCAAATCACGTCTTTGTCACCTCCGCTACAATTTCAACAACACCAATTGCACTTGCATAAATACATATTAATAAACTTATTCAATAAATATAAATCAATTTATTGTTTCTTCCTTACCAATTTCTTTTCCTTTTCTTCTCTTTCTTTTTCCTTTCCTTCTTCTTCTTCTTCCTTCTTTTCTTTCTCATTTTCTTTTCTTTTCTTCTTTCTTTTCTTTTTCTTTCCTTTTTCTTTTCTGTTCTGTTTTTTTTTTCTGGCCTGAACCGGTTCGGACCGGTTCAGGCCGGTTCGGGCCGGTTCACCTTCGCCTGGCCGGTTCAGCCACCGGCGGCCACCCTCTCTGCCGGTTCAGGCCTCCCACAGGAAGCCGAGGTGGTGCTGAAGCCGAATCTGGTCTCCTTTCCTTCCCACCGGCGGCGACGGCACCGGATCTGGAGGTGGCAGCGGCGACTTCTTCCCTCTCTGTTTCTTCCTTTCTCCGTCGGCCTTTGCCTCGTCAGTGGCTGTCCTTTGCTTCCCCTCAGCTCCGCCGAGCTCGGGGTTGGGGTGGCGGTGCCCGGATCGGCCGGCACCGCCGTGGCTCTTTTCCTTTCTCCACTTCGGTTCCGCCTCGCCATTCTCTCGTTTTCGCTTCGCTCTGTTTAATTTTCCTTTCCCGCCGTCGGCGTCGATTTCTCTTCCTCCATCTCGGCTCGCCGGCGGCGTCACTCCTTTCTCCGGTAAGCCAAAGGGTTGGCCACTTCTGTGTTTTCTCCTCTGTTTTGTAACAGAGGAGAAATGGGGGTTGGTTCCCCCCGACTCCCATTTCGTTTCATTTTTTTTTTCATTTTCATTTCATTTTTTATATATAAAATCATATATATATATCATATACTATTAAAATTTAATATATATACATATATACATACTTTATCTTGAAATATATGTATATATATACACTTTGATCTAAATAATATATATTTCGTATATATATATATATAGTTATTTTAAAACGTGTAAAAATATATTATATAATCTATTTATATAATTATATTTTTATTCACTTTTTTTTTTACATTAAAAATATATTTATATAATATAATTTTATAATTATATAAATATATACCTTTTTATTTTCTTTAAATTTTGGATTTCCTAATATCCAAATTAATTTCTCCAATTTCATTCTTATTTAATTTGGATTTAATTTGTCCAAATTAAATTTTTTCCGGATACCTATATTTATTTAGAAAATTCTCGGTCTTCACATATACATCTATTACAGTATATAAAAAGAAGTAATATGCATCTTTTTTTTATTTATAAATATTTTAAATAAAAAATAATATAATGTAGAATATTTTAAGGAAAAAATATATTATGTACATTTAGTATATGAAATTGTTTTTTTTAATAAATTTGAGCAAAAAATTTTAATATATATACTCATTAATTAAAATGAAATATATGCATATATATATATATATATATATATATATATAATATATAAACTCCTCTTGAGATTAATGTTTATTTCCATGCATTAAGTCAATCATCAAATTTTTTTGGAAAATATGTTTTTTAAATTAGCCCAATTTTGTATTGTTAAACATGTTCACTTATTAAATATATATTCGTAACTTTTATGTTAAATAGTAAAAAAACAATTATTTAAAAAATCTCCAAAGAATCATTAAAATTATTTTAGATTTATAGTGGTAAATTTAAAAAAAAATTTTGAGTTTTATATAGTCAACTTTACTAAAGTGTATGAAATTTTTTAAAATTTGCTCCAATTAAAAAATAATTTCAAACAATCGTAAAAATAATTTATTTTAATTATTAAAATTAAAATTTTTTTGTTTATTAGATAAATAAAATATCAATAAATATAATAATAAGAATATAATATAATATACGTTTTTAATGATTACAGCATATGTAAAAATAAATCTTATTAAAAATATTTATTTTAAATAATTAAAATAATTTGAGAGAATATGAATATTTTAAAAATAAATTTATTTTTATTAAATTAATTAAAAAATTTTAAATTGAATTAGATGTATTCATTGAAAAAGAAATTAAATAATTGAATAATTAAATTTAAAATTTATATCTTTTTAAAATTTTTCTGCCCGCAACGGAGTGCGGGGTAACTGGCTAGTACATATGGTATGCAGCATTGGACATGTCGGCAGGCTTGATTCTAGGCCACCTGGCTGGATTTCACTTAATGCGGTAGATATTGTAGCTCTTCATAGTACACATTGCAGCTGGTGGACTACAGCAAGAGCAAAACAACAAAAGATAGAGTGGTAAGTTTTAACCGAGTTTACCGTCGGTCTGTCACTGCTAAAAATGGGAAATTGGTAAAGAAAAGGCTAAGCTTTTCACATATAAAAATGGCAAGCTGCTAGAACCATCTAAGCAGGAAACAAAATGGAGTTCTGGAAAATGTTCATTGCTGGGGTTTTAGCTTCCTGGGTTTTCAGTGTGGGTGCTGCTGATTTACCACCATGTGAATTCCCTGCAATTTACAACTTTGGTGACTCAAATTCAGACACCGGCGGCATATCAGCCGCTTTTGAGCCAATTCGAGCACCATATGGCGTGCCGTTTTTCCACAAGCCTGCTGGAAGAGACTGTGATGGCCGTCTGATCATAGACTTCATAGGTAACAAAAATTTCAAGCTTATCACTCAATGAGCCTGGACTGATTTCTACTTTCCCTTTTGGCAGCTGAGCGAGTAAAATTGCCATATCTGCATGCTTACTTGAATTCCCTGGGAGCAAATTTCAGGCATGGGGCAAATTTTGCAACTGGAGGATCAACCATAAGGAGGCAGAATGAGACTATCTTTGAGTACGGCATAAGTCCATTTTCTCTAGATATGCAGATTGTGCAGTTCGAACAGTTTAAAGCAAGGACTACTGAAATGTACAATGAAGGTCAGAATTCAGATTGAAAGTTGCCTTAATAGACAGAAAATCAAGATCAAGTTAGCAGTTTGTTTTTTGACACTGTTTTACCATTGTTTTTGTCATCCTTAGCTAAGGATCTTTCTGAAAAGGATAAACTTCCAAGACCAGAGGACTTCGCCAAGGCGCTTTACACATTTGACATCGGGCAGAATGATCTTTCTGTTGGTTTTAGGAAAATGAGCTTTGATCAATTGCGTTCAGCCATGCCAGATATCATAAACCAGTTTGCATCAGCAGTCCAAGTAAGTATCATTCTTCTAGTTTAAGAATTGCCTATGTTTAACTTGTTTGTGTCAATGGCCATCTGTTTTGAACACTTTGCCTCATCAAATATGTGAAAATGGCAGTCTTTTGTGAGCCTAATATGCTTACGACAAGAACCAAATTGTAACTGTTCAGTATGTTATGTGAATTTCAGCATCTGTATAAGCAAGGAGGGAGAACCTTCTGGATACACAACACGGGTCCAATTGGTTGCTTGCCAGTTAACTTTTTCTACGTGCATAATCCTGAGCCTGGATATCTTGACCAGTATGGTTGTTTCAAGGGCCAAAATGAGATGGCAATGGAATTCAATAGGCAGCTTAAGGAGAGAATCATCAAGCTAAGAACAGAGCTCCCAGAAGCTTCAATTACTCATGTGGATGTCTATACTGCTAAGATTTCAATAATTAGCAATGCAAAGAATCTAGGTAATCATATCATTAACTAACCTCACAGTTTTGTCAAAATTCTCCGTCACATTTCAGTAGCATTGATGGGTGCCTTTTTCTCTCCATTGCTTTATGATCAAGCTTTTAAATTGATGGCATCTAAGCCGGCATAGATGCAATTCAAGGCTATTTTCATTGTGCTGAAAAAGGCGAAGTGCAGATGGTAAATCTTGTTTGGACTAGTAGACATATTTATCAGTGTATGCTTCTGTTTACAGGAATGGCAGATCCTGAAAAGGTCTGCTGTGGGTATCATGTCAATTACGATCATGTATGGTGCGGGAACAAGGCAATCATCAATAACACTGAAATATATGGCCGTGCTTGTGAAAACCCTTCTGTCTATGTAAGCTGGGATGGAGTTCACTACTCTCAGGCTGCAAACCAATTTGTTGCTTATCATACACTCAATGGTTCATTAGAAGACCCACCAATTCCAATCACTCAAGCATGCCACAAGCAGTAAGAGTATGTGATCACTGAAATCAGTGTTGATTTACAATAGTGAAAACCAATTTGAAAACTTCAGTTAATGGTACTAATAATAACTAGAGCAAACTTTTGGTGTATTGAAGATCTGTTAAATGCAATTGATCTCAAGGTCATTAAGAAGATACCTGAGAAGCTTGAATATGTTGAGACCTAGCAAAAATATTGAGCATGTTTGAAGATACCTGAGAAGCTTGAATATGTTGAGACCTAGCAAAAATATTGAGCATGTTTGGAATGTCATCACTTGCAAATGAATACTTCATTAATCATATGACTTTACCAAGTCTGTTCAGTAATATAACAGTTGTTTGTTAATGTAACTTCTCCTTTAAAAGCTGGAATTGTGATGTGAAAATTCGTTCTTGAGATCCCTAAAAAGCCATATTAGCCTCCTCCTATTTTTTCTGTTTTAAAGCCCAAGCCTTGTTCAGGTTCACAAAATCCTGCATACTACTGTTACATTGCAAAGCTTCTCATCAGATATCAGAGAAAGCATGAAAGAAGGGGCAAGTTCATGACCATATTTACTTACAAATTATTACTTAATAGAACAAAAATTCCTCCCTGTCCCTTCACTCAAAGATCTAATACGCCTAACCAACAATCTCTTGGTCAAGTAGCTGACATACTGTAGGGTTTGGGTTTGAATCCAAGAAACCTCAAATCTCCACCTGTCTAGATCAGGAATATGATACTCTTATATTTGCTTCAACACTTCGTTCCCTTGAATTATGAGTTTGCCTTGGTTGTGAACCCATTTGCAAAACAAGTTGGTCCATCTAATCCTATGGCAGTTAAATGGGTGCATTTCTTTTGGTAGCTATTCATCTATAATTGTTCTCCAATTAAGAAATTTAATCAGTATAATGCTCTTCTGTTGGCATTAAGTTGATGCTGGCCTTTATTCAGAAGTTTCTCTAAGCACTGAACTCCATGCATGGGAGTGGATAAAGTTTTCAGTAATTTGATAAGGAGAAGAGAAGAATGAGCACCCTTTTGCTTTTTTGATTGGGGGAAGGAGAGATTCGAGCCCCGCTCGAAAGAGCAGCAAATCATCGACCAACAACTAAGTTAAATGCTCGAATGCATTGACCACTCTTTACTAGTAATGAAGAATTTGAAGTAACACAAGGGATATTATTATCAATCTTTCATTGCTAAGCCAACACAGGGCACATGAAAATTAGAGTTCAGTTTCTCATGTTCAATCACCAGCTATAGCTCTATATTATACACAGATCTCATTGCCGATACCCTTCTGGCAACGGAACCACCTTGTGAAAGGGTACTGTCCTCTGAGGCAAGGCTCCGTCTTCCTCATCATCATCGAATTCCAGTAAATACCTGGCCACAAAAAATAAAAAGCTTGCGCATTTCAGCATGGCACATGGTAAGCAAGTCTGAAATGAAACGTTCATGCTGTGTTACTTTCCGTTGTTCAGAGGAGAAGATTAACAAGACAAGGAAGAATGTAAACAGGCCAAACAGCCAGTTTTTATAGGCGATGTTATCACATGATGACATGTGACATAATTTTCTTCCAAGATTCTGCTTTACTAGGGAGGATGTTACTTACTCATCTGATTTCCTCTGGAAAGATATAGAATGGTTGATCGCCCCCAAACGAACAAGAAAATAGTAGTCAGTTCATATATGAGAGAATGAAAACCAGAGCAAATGATCCAAAATTATATGTTGAGTACAGATGACAGTGATGACCGGAGTAGTCACCTTTCGAGGAGTACTGATGACAGTTGCCTTATAGAGTGCAGTTGTTCCTGGATAAACGGCCAAAACCTGTCTGCCGGTGGGAAATTCTTGAGCACTAGAAGGATCATTCCGCTTGGGGAAAGGTATAATACGAGATGCAGGCAGCTTGTACTTCCTGAAGTTGCAACAATAAAAATCAACAACTTCCAGATGGACTAATTTCACTCATTTAAGAACTAAAGCATAAAAGCTTACCTTTGGCCACTGCCTTCTTCATCATCAACCAGCTCCTCGTCAAGTATTTCAAATCTGCAAAAGGATGCAACTTATATGCAAGAACAAAGAGGATTCTGAAATTTTGACACAAACCAAATTGAAATGTCCCACAAGAACTATACTTACTCTTTTGTTTTCTCGTCAAAATTTATCACTTTTACAACAAACCACTCATCCTTCTCCGCATCTGAGGTGACTCTTGCAGCTACCTGAATACAAGGGAAAATTTCAATCTCTTTAGTTTGGAGGTATATAGAACAGTACACTCTGTTATCTGGTATAGAAGTCTATGAACAAATATCAACGGTTGATTGCAATAGACTAACACAATCTGGTTTTTATGTTTGCTACATAGTCTAAAAACTTACCTGTTCATCTTTGAGACTAACACAAGCCTCAATCTGACTTCGCATAGAAGGAGAAAGGCGAGAGATATCTGAATCAGACTTCATTCTTTTCCTTTTCTGATCGTTACCATCTGCAATTTGTTTTATGTCAGCTACATTTTTTTTTGATCCAATAATGTCAGCTACATAAATAGGAAGTTCTGAAACACTTTTACTAGAATCTGAAATCTACACAAGGAAATAAGTTTTCTTTCCTGCCACATGTCGTATATCCAGTGTTCTAGTATTGGAAGAATAGAAAGATCATAACGTAGTTAGTAGCACAAACCATTCTTTCTTCGTTGTCGTCCTGGAGGTCCAGATGGTGGGAGAGTGTCAAGTTGAGTTAGTAACAAGTTGAAAGTCCTGTATCAATGCCAAAAACAGTTGGCTGGTCAAAAACAATGGAATGCAGTACTGAGAATCATACAAGGCCTATAGAAGCAAACCAGAAAGTTCGTTGCTACACTAGCCCCCAACATTTATAAAAGTTGCCACATTTGCACAAGGCCAGGATTCACTAGAAAATGGGGGAGAGGGAGGACAATGAAAATTATACATGATTTCATTAGAGATAATGAACATACGTTACTTCTTTCTCTGAAAGATCTTTAGCTTGAATATATAAGCTTTTTAGCCTCGATAGTGAAGAATCGCTAGGTTTCTCAGCTACCTCGGGAGCTGCATGGATATGCAGAAGTTCAAGATTAGTATAAACTCTCAGTGACGGTTATGATAAATACTGAAAATCTGAACTAAAAACTAAATGGAAATTGTGAAGCTCACTAATTAAAAGGTACATGAAGCTCTGGACCCTAATCTACATGTAAACTTAACCACTCTCTACATGGATTTCCAAGTATAAAACGAGCATCAGCATGTAATGTGTGAAAACCACATAATTTCGTTCTCCATGAAAATTAGGCCCCATAAGCGGCCATTTCAGCCATTCGAGCTAAGTTTTAAAGCAAGTCAATAGTCAAACTACCCATAAAAACTATTCCTCTCTTCTTTGATCAGATTACTCTAGTTTTCTTCTTCTCCTAAAACCAAATATATATATATATATATGTTCATATAAATCAACCCAGATTATCTTAGGAACCATCGAAGTCAACCCAGATCATGAAATTTGAAGCTGAAGGAAAAAGGTTGGAAATTTACCAGCTTGAAGCTTCTTGTGAAGCTTGTTGATTTCGACAAGCACCTTTTCTCGTTCTTTCCTTAACCGATCGAGTTCCCTTGAGTTTTCCACGATTGAAGCAATGTCCGGTGACGACATCTTCCTGTTTCCTATCTTCGTCGGATGTACTATGCTGTCTTACTTCCAAGTTCCTCCTGGATTTAATCACTTCAATCAACCCTTGGTTTGATCAAAAGTCTTTGTTTTTTCAAATAAAGTTTGAATTAAATAATAATACTTATTAGTAATCCATCCATTCACACTAGATATTTTGAGAATGACTAAATCTACCCCATTTTTTGCTCTTTATACTCCATTTATGTTTAAATGAACAGTAAATACAATGAAGGAATTGGGGTAGAAAGAGTAAAAAGGTGAGTATGAATAGCAGCTCTCGATATTTTTTGTGAAAAGTCTTTGCTTTTAAGTCTTTATGTCTAAAAATAAAAAATTTATTTGGTCACATATTGACTTTGGTTTTGCTTTTATATGGGTCTTCTTTATTTATATATTTATTTTTTGAGGCATTAAAAAATGACTCATTTATCTACTAGTTGGTTGAAGAAAAGATAAAGAGAAATATACTGATTGGGGTTAAAATTAATTTTTTTAATATGATATTAATTAAAAAATATTAGTGTTAGGAGATGAAGGCAGGTAAGTGTTTTTCTTAGAAAGATGAGAAAGAGGGAGAAGTTTTAGCTCAAGTGCTTATGGTAATTCTAGAGGGGAAGATGAATTGGATTGACTTTTTTTTTTTTCATATTTCGGTTAACAGTAAAATTTGGTGAAAATTTTATAATTCAATGAAAAAAATAAGAAATTAAAGGCTTAATTGAATTGTAAAAGTATGGAATTAGAGCAAATTTGTTAGCTTCCAAATATATAGGATTTTGATATGATTTAGGAAAATTTAAGTAAATTAGATTTTAATCACACTTTAGCATTTTTCTATCTTGAACTTAATTGAGAAATTAATTGTAAAATATTGCTAAATGAGTTAGGAATTAATTACAATTCAAATGTGCAAATGTTAGAATGATTGAAATGATGAATGCTTATTTGATGCTTCATATTGATTTTAGTGAAGTGACTTTGTGATTTTAAATGCCAAGATTATACTTTGTGAGATCAAGTTATCGATATCTTTGGTAAAATATCAATACCCTTTATTTGAAATTTTGATGATTTTGTGTATAGTATCGATACCATTATCATTACCATCAAATGAAAACAAATTGTTCTGTTTTGGTATCGGTACCTAAGGCTATGGTATCAATACCTTTTATCTACTTTTGTAAGAATTTTTTATAAAGCTTTGATACCCCAAAATAAAATATCACTATCCCTTGCATCTTGTAGATTTCAATGGCTAGTTTTGCGCGTGTTGTACTGAGAAAAAAGTCAAATCAAGCACAACAACAACCAAAATTCTCTAATTCATAAACAATTATTAAATTGAAATAGAGAATTTTAAAATTAATTAAATTTAAGTTTTGTCATATAAAAAAATTGTTAACTTTCGAAATATATAATATTTTGACATTACTTTTAAAAAAATATATAATTTACCGTCCATTTCCTAATTGCATTGATCTCACACCGATGTGCGGATCTAAAACTAGTTATAATAAAAAAATTATAGGTAGATAATTTTGATTTTTGATTTTTGGTGACCATTTTTTCCTACAAATTATTACCTAAAAGAACAAAAATTCCTCAATGTCCTTTCACTCAAAAATATAATACGTCTAACCAACAATTTTTTTATCGATTGATCAAGGAAGAATTACGATGTTATAAAACTTTGGTTTGAACTTAATCAACCTCAATTTCCATCCTCAATTATCCTAAAGAAAAAAAAATTAATTCGTCTCAACAAAAACTGTTACATTTATATTTGCTACAGCACGTGTTCCTTTGCGCTATGAGCCTAGTTTGGTTCAGGAAAGTGATTCCGTTTACAAAACAAGTTGGTGCACGTAGTCCTATAACAATTAACTGGGTGCATTTCTTTCGATTAGGGGAAGGAGAGATTCAAACCCTGCTCGAAAGTGCAGCGAATCATGCACCAACAACTGAGTTAAATGCTCGAATGGAATGACCAATCTTCATTAGTAATGAAGAAGCATTATAGAACTTGAAGTAACATAAGGGATATCACTGTCAATCTTTCATTGCTAAGCCAACACAGGGCACGTGAAAATTAGAGTTCGGATTCTCATGTTTAATCACCCGCTATAGCTCTATATTATACACATTTATACACAGACCTCATTGCCGATGCCCATCTGGCAAAGGAACCACCTTGTGAAAGGGCACTGTCCTCTGAGGCAAGGCTCCGTCTTCCTCATCATCATCGAATTCCAGTAAATACCTAGACACGAAAAAGAAAAAGGTCATGCATTTCAGTATGCATGAACAATAACAATATACAAGGGAGAGTCTGAAATGAAAAGTTCATGCTGTATTAATTTTCATTGTTCATTGGAGAAGTTTAACAAAACAAGGAAGAATGTAAACAGGCTGCACAGCCAGTTTTTATAGGCGATGTTATTGCATGATGACATGTGACATAATTTTTTGTCAAGAATCTACCATACTAGGGCCAGAATGGAGGATGTTACTTACTCATCTGATTTTCTCTGGAAAGACAGAGAACGGTTGACAGCCCCCCACACATCCGCACAAGAAATTAGTAGTCAGTTCAACATATAAGAAACTAAAATGAATATTTTAGCAAATGAATTAAAGAATTAAAAACCAGAGCAAATGATCCAAAATCATAAGTTGAGTACTGATGCAGTGATGACCAGAGTAGTTACCTTTCGAGGAGTACTGATGACAGTTGCCTTATAGAGTGCAGTTGTTCCAGGATAAACGGCCAAAACATGTCTTCCAGCTGGGAATTCTTGAGCACTAGAAGGATCATTCCGCTTGGGGAAAGGTATAATGCAAGAAACAGGCAGCTTGTACTTCCTGAAGTTGCAATAACAAAAATCAGCAACTTCCAGACGGACTAATTTCAGTTATTTACAAAATTGAAAGAAAAAGTTTTGCTCAGCAATAACCGAGGCACGGGATTTCTTAAGAGTTTCAATAAAAGAATTTGAGCCTCAATATATTTGTACTTTTCAAATGTTTTCGAAATTACAGTTAGAGCATTCTGCCATTACAAATAATTGAGCCACTGATATCTTATCAATTAAAATAGAAAAGGATGAAAAAAGGCCACCTAATCTAGTGCCATACAAGTAAATATACTGGTCTCAAATTCAAGTCTCAATCTATCATAACAAATAATACATGATAGAGAGCCCCTTTACCAGTCAATGATGAGCATGAACAAGTATAATATAGAACAATTATTTCAATTTAACTTAAGTTACAAAGAACTAAAGCGTAAGAGCTTACCTTTGGCCACTGCCCTCTTCATCATCACCTGGCTCCTCATCAAGTACTTCAAATCTGCATTTAGAGATGCAACTCATATGCAAGAACAAAGAGGATTCTGAATGGAATTTTGACACAAACCAAATTGAAATGTCCCACAAGAACTATACTTACTCTTTTGTTTTCTCATCAAAATTTATCACTTTTACAACAAACCACTCATCCTTCTCGGCATCTGAGGTGACTCTTGCAGCTACCTGAACACAAAAGCAAATTTCAATCTCTTTAGTTTGGAGTTATATAGAACAGTACACTCTGTTATCTAGTATGGAAGTCTATGAACAAATATCAACAGTTGATTGCGATAGACTAACAAAATCTGGTTTTTATGTTTGCTACATAGTCTAAAAACTTACCTGTTCATCTTTGAGATTAACACAAGCCTCAATCTGACTTCGCACAGAAGGAGAAAGGCGAGAGATATCTGAATCAGACTTCATTCTTTTCCTTTTCTGATCATTGCCATCTGAATTTGTTTAATGTCAGCAACATAAATACGAAGTTCCGATACTCTTGTTTTACTATCTGAAATCTGGACAAGGAAATGAGTTTTCTATTTTGGTACATGCCATACATTCAATGTTCTAGCTTTGAAAGAATACAAAGATCACTTGATAATTTCAACTAATCGCTAATTCTTGATCTGATTTTATCTATCATGATATAAATTTGGAACCCGTGGTCATATCAACTCAATAACTTTTTGTCATCAGCCAAGCAATTTTATATTTCATTCACAATTTGTACTTTTAGAAAGGGAAAGGGAAACAGGATAGATGGAGAAAATCAAAGTGAAGAAATTATAGCCTTATCTTAACATCCTCTATTATTTTTATTATTATTATTATTATTATTATTATAACCACACCTAACACTTCCACAGTTAAAGGATAAGTCAATTGCCAAGGTGGCCAAGAGATGACCTTAGCTTTTTGCTTTATAAGAAAGCATGTGTCTAAATTCCTAAGGCTTCATTGGTTGATGCCTTAGCTATTTGCTTTTTTTTTTCTAATAGAAAGTGCAAAAAAAAACTGAAAAGATGTACAAATAGTAAAAAGCAAAAACACCAACAAAATGGATCCTAAATATTGTCATGCAATGGGAGAACTCAATATAGAGATTAAAGCAACTAAAATGTCTCATAGACATAGTTGGTAGCACACACCCATTTTTCTTCGTTGTTGTCCTGGAGGTCCTGATGGCAGGAAAGTGTCAAGTTGACCTAGTAACAAGTTCGAAATCCTGTAATAATGCCAAAACAGTGGGTTGGTCAAAAACAATGGAATGCAGCACAGAGAATCATAACAGGCCTACAGAACCAAACAGAAAGTTCATTGCTACAGTAGAGAAAAAGATGGCGCATTTTCACAAGCCCAGGATTCACTAAAAAATGGAGAGGGAGAACGAGAGAGAGAAGGACAAAGAAAATTGTACAAGACTTCATTAGAGATAATGGACATACGTTACTTCTCTCTCTGAAAGATCTTTAGCTTGAATATAATAGCTTTTTAGCCTCGATAATGAAGAATCACCAGGTTTCTCAACTACCTCAGGAGCTGTGTGGATATACAGAAGTTCAAGATTAGTATAAACTATCCATAACAGTTAATAAAGAACAATGCCAATGAAGGTAACAGAAGAAAGAAACTATTCTCAGATCCTAAACAATACAATTTAATCATCTGAATCCTAGACTTTTTAGGAAGTTATCTATCCATTAAAGGGGTAGTAAATTGCCAGACAACAATACAAAAATTGATTGGATCAATTTTGCTAAAAACTGTAAATCCTCATGGAATTATCCAGGCGCAACATTCATGGAAGAAGAACCAATAATTCTTGCAAACCTTTGGTTCAAGTCTAAAACTCTTTTTGCAATGGCAGGTTGGAGCAAATAAATGGGATCTATGATGCAGAACAAGCCTCACAGCTTCTGTATATAGTTTTTAATTGAAAACAAGCATATGGATCTCAAAATTCCTTCTATGATTTTTCTTCTATAGTCCTGGTTGTTGACTGAATAAACATCCAAGAAACTGCTAATCAAACTTAAATTGACAACAATATTTTTAGTGTTCTAATTCATACACATAGTTGTCAATTTGTAGAATATTCTGATATCTGATGTCTCTTGTGTAAACATTCTAAGTAAAATCAATCAAAATGTTTTGGAAAAAAAATCAGGAGCAAGGTTATGATACGATAATACTGAAATTCCAAAGTAAAACAACCAAATGGAAATTATGAGGCTTACTAATTAAAAGCTAATTATACATGAAGCTTTGAACACCAATCTACATGCAAATTTAACCACTCTTCACATGGATTTCCAAGTATATAAGCATCGGCATATAATGTGTGAAAACCACATAGTTTCATTCTCCATGAAAATTAGGCCCCATAAGCAGCCATTTCAGGTAAATAGCTTATTTTGTGATACTAAAAGCAAAACTTACACCAAAATTTCGTGACACAGATGCTCCACTTAGCTTTAAACCTCAATTTAGATCATAAAACATTCTAAACTCCACTTAACGGAACTTAACTTCTTTCTCAAACACAAATGTAGCTAAGTTTCAGAGTAAGTCAAAGTCAAACTGCTCATAGAAAATATTCCTCTCTACTTTGATCGGATTACTCTACTTTTCTTTTCTCCTAAAAACAAATATATTTAATCATAAATAAAAAAAATCAGCAATAATGTGCAGAAAATATAAATTCCTTATCCAATAAAATCCATCATCAACAAAATTTAAGCTCTTTTAAACCAAACCCACCTCAAAAAATCATTTTTCGAATAAAAAAAATGAAAACCCAGAGCGCCAAAAAAAGCCATATTTTGATAATCTAAAACAAACCCATTAATCTTAGGAAACATGAAAATCAATCCAGATCATGAAATTTGAAGCTAACGGAAAAAGGCTGAGAAATTTACTAGCTTGAAGCTTCTTGTGAAGCTTGTTGATTTCGACAAGCACCTCTTCTTGTTCTTTCCTTAACCGATCGAGTTCCCTCGAGTTTTCCAAGATTGAAGCAATGTCTGGTGACGACATCGGTTCCTGTTTCCTATCTTCGTCGGATATACAATGTTGTCTGTTTTACCAGATTACTTTCTAGTTCCAGCTAGATTTTTCACTTCAATCAATCCTAGTTTGATCAAAAGTCTTGTTTTTTCAAATAAAAGTTTGAATTAAATATTAATACTTGATAATTATTATAATAAAAATTAATGGTGGATAATTTTGATTTTTAGTTTTTTATTTTGGCTACGTCTTGATTATTGACACGTGGAGAGATTATTGTTTGGTGTGTATTTCCTGTCAAGAATTCCTTCTTCGCCGCTTGTGTGACTCAAGTGCCACCCTTCTCTTGTTTTTTACGGGCCTCGCTTGAATTTTTGGACTTAAACGTAAAATTTTTGGCTGAATGCTCAATTCAAGAGTTAATATTATCGAAAATATTTAATTTAGGATATAAAATTTTTATTTTACTCAATTCAGGATAAAACGTTTTCGATTTTGCTCAATTTAAGATTTTTCAGCGTGTGTGAGTTACACGTACAGTTAAAATAATAACGGCGTTTAATAAAAGACACGTGGCAGCGTGTGATTGGGACACATGGCAGTGATGAATACTTATTTTTTATTTTAATAGGCAAAAAATACATGGACACGTGACAGCGTGTGATTGGAACACGTGGCATCAAGTAACACGTGGCAGCGTGTGATTGGGACACATTGCATCAAGTAACACGTGACAGCGTATGATTGGGACACGTGGCATTGACGGATACTTGTTTTTCTTTTAATATGCAAAAATACGTGGACACGTGGCAGCATTTAAGTGTGACACGTGACATCAATTGACACGTGGCAGCGTGTGATTGGGACACATGTCAATAGTGGACACGTGGCAATGTGTCATTGGGACACGTGGCAATGTGTGATTGGGACACGGGACATTGATGGATACTTATTTTTCTTTTAATAGGCAAAAAATACGTGGACACGTGGCAGCATTTAAGTGTGACATGTGGCACCAATTGACACCTGGCAACGTGTGATTGGACACGTGATAGTAGTAGACACGTGGCAGTGACGGATACTTATTTTTTTAATAGCAAAATATACCTAGACACGTGGCAACATATGAATCCGACACGTGTCGCAATAGTACTTTCATCGTCACCCACTCTCTTTAACGGAGAGTGTAACTCATACACGCTGAAAAATCCTAAATTGAGCAAAATCGAAAACGTTTTATCCTAAATTGAACAAAATAAAAGTTTATGTCCTGAATTGAGTATTCTCAATAACGTTAACTCCTGAATTGAACATTCAGCCAAAATTTTTTATGGTCCTAATTGAAAATAAAAATGAAAATTATTGTGGGCTCAATTGGATTTTTATTATCATTTATCAATATATTGTGAGTAAATTTTTAAAATTTTTAAAATCAGATTAAGAATGTAAAACATATTTTACTTTTTTTATTTTTTAATATTCTTTTAAAGATATGTTTTATTATTTTAATTTTAATAGTAAAATCTAAAAATTTTGTTGGTAATGTATTATATAATAATTTATTTGAATTTGTTAATCATATTTAATTGGGCCAATGAAAATTGGCACACTTCCTCAACTCTTTATATTTGAAAAGGTTGAATATGATTCAAATGGTCATATCATCTATTGTTGCACAAAACAACAATGAGTGATTGCTGACGTAAGCTGTTTGTCCTCCTCTCAACATGTCTCCGAAAGTTTCTGCAAAATAGGAAAAGTCAAAGGAACATAGGGGGTGGTTCCTTACGTAGACTAAGGGTGTAATCGAGCCGATACAGCAAGGTGCTCGAGCTCGAGCTCGACTATAAAATTGCTACTCGATACTCGGCTTGAGCTCGATCGAGTTGTATTTTTTGAACTCGAGCTCGAACTCAAGATCGAACACAAGCTACTCGAGCTCGCTCGATTAAGCTCGATCGATCGAACTCGATATCATGCTCGACTGTTCGAGCTCGAACTCGAGCTCGAGCTCAAATTTATATACATGAAAATATTATCAATTAATAACAATAAAATATAACAATTTTTAATAATAATATCAATACCACATAAAAAATGATAAAAACCTTACAATAAAAAAAAAGTAACTTAAGTCCACACAAACATACAACATTAATCTGTCTAAAAAATTATAACATCTTACATAATTTCAAAATCATAAATTAAACAACATAAAAAAAAAGGCAACATCACAATTGATCCATCATCAACTCCACTTGATCCACCATGAAATCCATTACCAGCTCCAGTAAACATCCCTGTTGTTATGGATACAGATCAGTAGGTGCAAGAAATAAATGAATTCCATGTTAGCATAAAATTCCATCTCAGCATTTTATCTTTAAATGAATCAAAATAATTAATGTTCTTTCCACCCTCCAATCTCAACCAAGAAATGAAGAACATATGTAGTAACATTTATAAAAGTATAATGCAATTCCGGATATAATTTGCTTACCTCAACAGAAAAATTCTTGAAAAAGTGGAATATCTAGGCTTAAACAAGAAAACCCAGATCAGAATTAGCTCAGAACAGAAAAAAAAAAGATCAGAATTAGCAAAGCCTCTTGAAACCTAACAAGAAAAATATCAAGAAGAAAGATCCAAATATTTTTTATACAACTTTATTCAAAGTAGTTTAACCAAACTAGATAAAGAATAACCAAAGAAAAGTTTCAGCAAGCAAAGAAGTTGCTCCAAAACTAACCCAACTCAAATAGCAAACATCTAATTATTTTCACAGCCAATGTAGAAACTCAACAGCTAAGGTTCATTTAAAAAAAAGAAGGAAAATCATTAGAAACGTTAACAAACAAAAAATTGTGTACATTACAACAAAGAATACAAGATATATATATATATTTTTGAAAGGCAAATAAAGTGTTTTTATAATTTGTGCAAAATACAATAGTCTTGCGCAGGCCATCAGCAACAACCCGGCAGCCAGAACTGATCAAGATACAACTCCTCTAGCCCAAAGAGGCAAAAGTACAAACGACTAATGGGCAAGACCCAAACGACCAAGAGCCAAGAACATAAGAACCAACTACTCAACCAGAAAGAACAACCAAAAATGCCCAAACAGATAACCAAAACAATCTAAGAAGTCCGCAGAGACTAAGTCCGACGCTCTAAAGGAGTCATCAACGCCCCACACAAAAGAGATATATTACATGCAAAAGAGAAAACCAAAAAAAAAAAATAAAGCTTTACCACAGAAAAAAATTTCAAAAGATATTGGGATTGAATCGACTGATCTCGTCAACGCTAGATCTGAAGGCCGACGGTCTTGTCAGCTTGGATTTGTGGAATATGATCGAGAGGCGTGCGTGAGGGTGGAGATGGTAGCGAAGCGGCCAACCAAGGCTCTCGTCTGTGCTAGATCTTAAGGCCGTGTGTCTTGTCGATGCCAGATGTGAAGGTCGACTGTCTCTTCGGCGTCAGATCTGTGGAATATGATCGCTTCGTTGCCGTCGTGGGCACCAGATTTGGTGTGGATGACACTCTTTTGTTGAGGGGAAGCCAATCTGAAGGGGGAAGCGTCGTCGGAATTCGGAACTGAGGGAGGTGGCATCGCCGAAGCTGAAGGAGATGGGCGAACGAAGCAAGTGCAGAGAACTTAAAAGTAAAGCGGCTAAAAACTAAGGCAATAGGTATAGCTGTCGAAAGGAAAAGCCGAAAAGATAAGAAATATTAGTATTTTTAATTTATGTTATGTACAAATATAATTATAATTTTATAATATTACAATAAAATATATATTAAAATATTAAATACTCGATTAGGCTCGCAAGCCACTCAAGCCGGATACTATATTACTCGAACTCGGCTCGCTTGACAGCTCGAGAAAAATCGAGCCGAGTTTGAGTTTTTTTCGAGTCGAGCCCAGTAGCTTGCGAGCACCAATGTATCATTTACCCCTAGCGTAGACACTCTGATGCTTAAGTCAGCAAAGTATTCTTGGGAATATTGAACCTCCAAGCCAAAGTAGACAAAAATTAGGGAATAAAATAATACATGTAGCTTATTTATAAGCGAGTGAATTACCGTTACTGCAGAGTAATTACCTGAGGGCAGTATCATCTTTTGCGCTTCCAAAGACTCTGTTCCCTGCACGTCTCAAGCACTCCAACGACCGTTGTTCTTTGGATGCGAAAGGGTGCCGGTCGTTGCCCTTCTTCAGAAGTCGACAAGTCAATAAGACCATGCAGGAGGCTTCTTTGGCAGGAGGCGGGAGGCTGTCTCCCGCCACGTGAGAGGTTTCATCCTGCCACGGAAGGGTGTCTCTTGCTAGCGCGCCATGTGGCCCAATAAAATCGTGCCACGTGGCTTGACGTGCTGTCTTCAAGGCTTTCTTGGATTGGGCTTTCCCATATCAATTACTCCCCACTCTCTTGTTGGATTTTTTTTCCAATAAAGAGAGTATATATACTTGAATCTGGGATATTTTGGTCTTTTTTATGAATTTTTGTAGTTTTTTGGTTTTTTTTTGCAGGTTAAAAAGCACAATTCTACGGGAGGTGATTCCTAGCGCACGACGTTTCGTATTCCCTGCTGCGGCTATATAAGCAGTAGAAGGTAAGCTGAATCGCACAAGAAACCCTTTGTATCAGCACTCTGCCGCACGTCCTAACCCTCCCGTGAGTTTTAGTCTACCACACGTCTCCAACCTCTCATGAGCCTAGCCTCTCACATTCACAAAAGCCTCTCGCTCAATTACCCCTATCACCAAGAGTAAGTCTCCCGCTAACTTACAATTGTCACAACAGTTTTCGTCTCCTGTGACACCCGTAGTCTCCCGTAGAGTCTTAGGTCCCCCGCAGGGTTTAGGTTTGCCGCCTGTGTCACTTATTTCCCTTATTCCTTTGGTCCTTAGTTATGGCTTCTCACGACGTAGGTAAAACATTGAGGAAGGGTGGTGTTGAGTGTAAGTTGTCAAATACAGACTTAGAAGAAATCAACACTCGCTTCCCCTTTCCTCCTAGCTACCAAAATAGACTCCCCACCAGTAGAGAACCTTCCTTCGATTTAGTTACCAGTGGCGAAGCTATACATAAAGCTTCTCTTATTTTCCGTTTTCGTTTTCCACTTCTCGAGTTTGATCTAGATTTTCTTAGGTATAAGGAGATAGTCTCATGCCAACTCCATCCCCATGGATGGGCCCAATTAGTGGGATTCGCCATAATGTGTCACGACTTAGGCATCATTCCTTTTATCCCCCTTCTAAGTGCATTTTTTAGAGTCCGTGGGTTATCCGGGTTAGTTACATACCTCTCCAAAGAATAGCAGACGCAGGGTTTCCTAATAAAATTTTTTCGGATCTCCCCAATAAGTTACATAAATTCGAGAGCGAGTGGGTCGTTGTTAAGCTTCCAAGGGATTTGAGAATCCCTGCTAGATGGAACCGTGATACCAACGACCACTCAATGTGCTCAGAAAAATTTAGTTTAGCTTTCTTAAAGGACCACCTAGGCGAGTCCATACAGCTTATCTGTTCCACCGAGGAGCGAAACTTGTTTTCCATTTTAACCCTCGAGAACATTGCAGCGACTAGTTGGGGAGTAGGCAGAGTTATTCCCGAAACTTTCGCCATTCCTTCAAACCTTCCTTCAGCCTCACGCACTTCTAGTCCCGTCCCCAGTCATCCACCGTGGTTCCTGTAGCTGAATTAACTAACCCTGTAGGTCACTCAATAGACGACTCTTTTTCTAACTCGGGGGCTAAAACATCCGGGACCACAGGTGCTAGTATTTCATTCGGAGAGGATCTTGAATGGAACCAAGGCGATGCCTTTTGAAGTCCCTTTTACGATTTTTCGTCGGAGAACCTAGCTAATATAGATGATTTTGGTGATTTTTTAGGTTTTGAACAATGATTCTTCACACGTATTTAATATCTTTTAACCTAGTACACTAACTCCCTCCTCTTATATCATGCAGACAAGAGCTTTCAGGACGCCATCCGCAAGAGGAAGGCCTTAATGTCCTCATCTAGAGTTCCTCCAGATGCTCCCCCACCACGGAAACAACTTTAGGTCGAGGCTTTCACTTCGGAGCGCCCTCGTGCTCCTACTCCTCCTCCTCTAACCATTGGTGAGCCTAGTTGCCCTGTGTAAGGGATGGAAAGGCGCAAAAAAAGGAGGTATATTATCCGCAACTGTCCTAGTTCAGAGAGTCGTGAGAGCTTAGGGTCACAAAGAAGTGAGCCCACTCCCCAAGAGGGTGACCCTGAGCATCTTGAAGGAGCACGCATCCCTCGCAAGCCTCGTAGGAAGAATCGAAAAAGGCTCCATATTGAAGATGTGATGGCTGCGAGGCCAATTTTACCAAAGGTGGCACCTCCTACTCTCAGGTGTTACCAGGTGGATGGAGGAAGAATAATTGACAGAGACGACTTCCAGACCTACCCCGGCGTTAATGAAAATGATAGTATTGAAGATGCCGGGGTGGCTTCTCGTCTGGCTTGGACCACCATCCTTCCTCGAGACGAGAAGGAAATTTTCAAGAGTCTCTCTACGGGCGAGGATACTTCAGACTATCGGTAAGAGTTTTGTCCCTTTTCTGAATGTTTATATTTTAGCTTCTTTCATCTAGCTTTTAACTGTTCTTTCTTGTTTGGCCAGATTGCTCAACAAAGTGGTGGTTATTAATGTGTAGCATAGGACTTACAGGGAGCAGACCGAAAAGGAGCTGCGTGAGCTTTGAGAGGAGCACATAGCGTTTCAGAATGAGGTCAATCAACTCCGTTAACTTCCCACCAGAGTAGACGAGTTGGAAAGGGATAACGAGGCTCTGAGATCTCAAATAGCGGACCTCGAACTGAAGCTGAGGGATGAACGAGCGAAGACTGAGTCCCTTCAAAGGTTCCGGGAGGCTTATGAGAAAGTAGCGATTGATCTACAAACCATGAGGTCACAATGGGATGAGGCCATTGACGAAGTACACAGCCTTCTAGAGCGATAAAGAGTGGTCCAAACTGAAGCTGTCCAGGAATATCGCCTTTCCCAAGATTGCTTCGAGAGGAAGAAGTTTACTCGGCGGGCTTCGTCAAGTACGGCTTCTATCTTGCCCGCGCTTGGTTAGAGAAGCAAAGGCCTAACGAGACGTTCCCGAAACTTCAGTTCACTAAGGAAGTAGAGTTTTATAATCCTAGTCCCTAGACCAAATACGAGCCTAATTCGATGAAGCCTGATTTGGTGAAGCCCGAAGATTACTTGGAAGAAGGGGCAGTGGATGACTTGGAAAACCTCGAAGGTCCTTGGCCTCCACGTCAGCCATGCAGCCAACCTAAGCCTATCGAGGCCTTGTAGAGTTTAGACAGTGAGAATCTTCAATTCTCTAATTCTACCGTTGTTGAGCTCGCATTAGAATCTGCAGCTGTCGAGACCGTGGGGCCTTCAGGTGATGCTCCATCTTCCAAAGCTACTCCTCTCGAAGATCCAAGCGCAGGTTCAACTCCCCAAGATCCAACTATTGACACAGCATCTCTTCCTCCGGCTGACTCTATCCTCACCATTGAGTGATTAGGGTATTTTTTCCTTTTTTCGTTTTGTTTTTCATTTTTATTATAATTCATACAAATGTTGTACAGTTGTAAACAATTCATCTACTTTTAATGAAAATCACAATTTCTTTTGCTGTTTTTCCTTTCTTTACATGTTTGTGATATTGTGATAAAGCATTAACTGTTTACATGTATGGCATGTCATTAAAATGCGACTGTATACCTGTTACTGTATCATGAAATCATACTCATCAGGATTATACTATTGTTATAGCCACAATGCTGCATAATGTGTTAGTGTTGAAATGTTACCAAGTTAAGCTATTTTACCGACAATGTTACATTGTACCTTTTAACATGCCATTCTATATTTCTCCCCAGTTCTTCTTATGAGATAGTGTTACTTTCTTCTCAAAGAATAACTTTTACTCAAGTATTGTGGCTGTCTCACGCATGCTTCGCTTAAGGACCCACTCGTTTTGCCCATCTCGCGCATTTTTTGCTTAGAGTCTTATTTGTTTTGCCCGTCTCGTTCATTTTTCGCTTAAGGACGCATTTTTCGCTTAAGGAATTTTTAATTTGCCCATCTCGCACCCTTTTGTGTTTAGAGATTTTTTTTTAATTTGGCTAGATTTTGCCTCTGTTGCTTTTATTCCTGTAACACATTTATCAATTAAGTCGTTATTATAGAAATCATAAAAATATGAACAACTGGCCTTTTATTAATAAATCAAGTAATATCATCACGTGACATTTGCTACATGCAAAACAAGCAATAAAATAACTATAACAAAATAGAAATAAAAATATAGGATTTTTATTGCCAGTACAATTTTAGATGGTTAACATTCCAAGTCTTCGAGATCTTTTTTCCCTGTAAAGTCTCCAAGGTGCACGTGCTTAGTCCAATCATTCTCCTGATTCTGTAAGGTCCTTCCCAGTTTGCCTGAAACTTACCATCTTCCCTGTGAGTGTTTGTAATGGTTGATTTTCTCAGCACCAGGTCTCCTTCCCATAACTCCCTATTCTTAACTTGAGCATTATAGTATGCTGCTATTCGCTGCTGGTAGGCAGCCAACCTCATTTTTGTCATGTCCCTTAGTTCGTCTATTAGATCGAGGTTCTCTCTGAGCCCCCTGAGAATTGATTTCTTGAACGTAAGGGATTAGTCTAGGCGATGTTACTCCAATTTCAACCAGGATGAGGGCCTCCATCCCATATACCAAATTAAATGTTGTCTCTCCTATCGACACCCGACTTGTCGATCTATAGGCCTAAAGAACACAAGGGAGCTCATCTACCCATTCTCCCTTTACCTTGTCCAGTTTGGTTTTTAACCCATGGAGTATGATTCTGTTGCTGACTTCGGCTCACCCATTGGCTTGTGGGTAGGATACAAATGATATCTTGAGCCTGATACTCAAACCTCTACAGAACTCTCGAAATGCATCGCAGTTGAATTGCTTCCATGGTCAGTGTTTAACACCCATGGGACTCCAAATCTACAGATCATAATCCTTACATACCATTGTCTCTACTTTCTTTTAAGAGATTGTGGCCAAAGGTTCTGCTTCTATCCATTTGGTGAAGTAGTCAGTGGCTACTAGTAGAAACTTTCTTTGGCCTGTGCCCAAAGGAAAAAGCTCCAAAATGTCTAACCCCAATTGTGTGAATGGCGTAGGTTGGAAAGTGTTTTGGAGAGCCAAGACAGGCGTTGACACAATGGGGGTAAATTTCTGGCACTTATAACATTTTTGTACCTTATTAGCAGCATCTTTTCCAACGTAGGCCAATAAAACCTCGTATGGAGTAACTTCGTAGCTAGCGCTCGAGCCCCTAAGTGTTCACCGTATATGCCCTCGTGGACTTTAGCTAATGTGTATTCAGCTTGTTCAAGCTCCAAACACTTCAACAATGGCATAGTAAATCCACGCTTATAGAGCTCCCCATTTACCATCGCAAATTTGGCACTCTTCAATTTTATCCTCCGAGCTTTATCCTTATCAGTGGGGAGCTTTCCCTCCAGGATGTAGTCCTGAATCGAGTTTCTCCAATCGTCCTCGATCTCAACATCACAAACATCCTTCTATTCAATACTTGGCTTGGCTAAGGATTTCACCTTTATTATGTCACCTTTCATTCCTCTAGAAGAGGCTAGCTTTGAAATGGCATCTGCGTGACTATTTTCAGACCTATTTATCTGGGTTAACCAAAAGTTCTGAAATGACTATGCCAATAGCTGAACTTTCTGCAAGTAAGGTACTAAGGTTGGCTCCCGTGCTTCATATTCACCATAGTACTGATTCACCACCAATTGATAGTCATTGTGAGCTATCAAATTGCTAACTTCCAGTTTTTTGGCTAGCTTCATTCTAGCTATCAAGGCTTCGTATTCAGCTACATTATTGGAGCTTGAAAAGTTAAAGCGTAGGGAATACTCGTAGGCTTCCCTTTCGGGCGAAATCAATACAATTCCAGCTCCACTACCATACACGCTACGAGCTCTATCTACAAATAATTTCCACCACACTATCTCTAGTGCTTCTTGAGCCTCTTGATCAGTGCATTCTAATATAAAGTCTGCCAATGCTTACCCCTTTATCGCTTAAAGAGGCTGGAAGTGAATATCATATTCACTGAACTCGACTACCCACTTTGTCAAATGCCCCGAGTGTTCTGGCTTTTGTAATATCTGTCTCAAAGGTTGGTCTGCTGGGACAGTTACTGAGTGGACCTGGAAGTACGACCATAACTTTCGAGTTGCCATCACCAGCGATAGAGCCACCTTTCAACTTGGGGATATCTCGTCTCAACATCCAATAAAACTTTGCTCACATAGTAGATTGGGCAGTCTTTATCCCGATCTCTTCTCAACAGGACTGCACTAACGCCTTTTCACCTATGCCCAAATACATAAAAAGTTCATCCCTGGGCTAAGGTCTAGATAACAGTGGAATTTCCTTCAGATACTCCTTCAACTTATTAAATGCCACCGGACATTCTTCGGTCCACTAGAAGCTTTTACCTCTTTTTATCGCCTTGAAAAATGGCAACCTCTTTTCTACTGATTTGGATAAAAAACAATTCAAATCCGCTATCCTTCCGATTAGTCTTTGCACTTCTCTTACAGTTGTTGGTGGCTTCATATCCAAGATAGCTTGAATTTTTTCAGGGTTAGCTTCGATTCCTCGATTGGTGATCATGTACCCTAAGAATTTTTCGGATCTTACTCCAAATGAACATTTGTTGGGATTTAACTTCATATCATATCGCCGTAACACCTTTAACACTTCTGACATTTTCTCGAAGTACAACTCTGCTTTGCGGCTCTTTATGATCATATCATCTACTTAAGCTTCCATGATGTTACCCAACAAATTTTTGAACACCTTGTTCACCATTCGTCGATATGTAGCACTCGCGTTCTTCAAGCCGAAAGGCATTACTCGATAGTAATATGTTTCGCTATCAGTAATAAAAGAAGTTTTCTCTTCATAATCTGGGTGCATCATGATTTGGTGGTACCACGAAAAGAATCCAAAAAACTCAAGAGTTCGTATCCAGAAGTTTCGTCCACTAGTTTATCAATGCTTGGCAACGGATAAGAATCATTGGGGTAAGCCTTGTTCAAGTTAGTAAAGTCCACGCACATTCTCCACTTCCAATTGGCTTTCTTCACCATCACCACGTTAGCCAACCACTCAGGATAATTAACTTCTCTGATAAACCCCGCTTGTAACACTTCGAGATCTCCTCATTTATAACTTGCTGCCTTTCCGTAGCAAAATTTCTCTGTTTTTGCTTGATCGGTTTGGCTCTTGGGATGACTTTCAACCGGTAGCAAGCAATCTTAGGGTCGATTCCAGGCATGTCAGCGGGGGTCCATGTGAAGACATCCGTATTTTTTTTAAGCATTGAATTATCTCCTCCTTTGTTTCGTCAGGCAGCTGACTTCCCATTTATACCACCTTTTCTTAATCTTCCTCATCTAATCGAACTGCCTCCATCTCTTCGTCAGGCTTTGGCTTAAGCGGCTCCTCGATCGTGAGAATTTCCTTTCTCTGGATTCCCTTGCATGTAGTTGACACGATATAACACGTCCTGGCCTTCCTTTGGTCCCTCCTCACTTGGCCTACACCATGAGGAGTTAGGAACTTCATCAACAAATAGCAGAGGGAGACCACTGCCCTCATATCGTTGAATAATGGCTGTTCGAAAATCATGTTGTATGTGACTGACGTCGATTTCACCACCATAAACAACGCCTGCTGGACGACACTCCTACTACTTTTACTTTTTCTCCAGAGAACCCATACAAGGGTGTAGGCACTGACTTCAACCTATCCTCCGAGATGTTCATCTTCTCAAAGCAGTTCCAATAAATCAGGTTTATCGAACTCTCATTATCGACTAAGATCCGACTGACTAGATGCTTTCCCATAACTGCTAAGATCACCATCGGGTCATCATAGGGAATCGTAATATCCCCCCTATCGGCTGGTGTGAAGATAATGGGATCCTCATCCTGCCTCTCTTCCATCACCGAGTTTACTTAGTAGGCTTGCCAAGCATAAGACTTTCTAGACGAGGAGGAAGTGCCAACCAACGATTCCCCTCCAGATATAATGTTGATTACTGGACCGGTGGGCTTGTTATCTTCTTCTTGATTTCTTCTATCTCCCCTCTTGTTCTCATTTCTCCTTGCATCCTCATTTTTTCCTCCATTCCTTCTATTTCTATCTCTCCTATCTCTGGGATTATCCTATCTCTGGGATTATTTCCCACATTACGCGTGGGATAATTATTTCTTTTGCCCCTCCATACAAATCGTTCTATTTTGCCTACCTGTGCTAACTCCTCAAGCCGATTCATCAACTCTCAACACTTCTCCATAGAATGTTCGTACGCAGAGTGAAAATTACAATACGAATCCAGGTTACGACCTAGATTCCCCGAGGTCTTTTTCGGGAACTATATAAGACCTGACCCTTCAATAGCCGCCAACACTGATGCCCGAGATTCAGTGAGTGGAGTATAGGTGGTATACTTCAACTTGGAGGCTTTATCGAGTTTGCTCGATTGATCGAAAGACCCCCCGGAGGCTTCTCTCTCTTGTTTCCTTCCTTCCTTTCGCTTCGCAACTGATACCATTTTCATCACTTCTTCCTGGGTAATGTATTTATTTGCTCGGGAGAATAAGTTTGAGATTGTAGTCAGTTGGTCTAACGACAAGGACTCTTGCAACTTCTCAGACTTGGTTCCTTGTAACATGGCTGCCATGGCTACTCCTATTTGTAAATCACGTACCTCTAAAGTGGCATCCTTAAACCTATCTATATAACTCTTCAAGGACTCCTTACTTCCTTGCTTAAGGGTGAGCAAATAAGTCGACTCCTTCTTCTTCTGGCTACTCATAAACGGCTTGAAGAACTCATTCCGCAACTGATCAAAAGAGGCAATGGAACCTTCAGGCAAACTATTGAACCACTTGATCGCATGCCCCGTTAGAGTGAGCGAAAAGGCCCTACACATTATCTCATCCTCCCATCCATGTAGTAACATCAAGGCCTCATAGTTTTGCATATGATTATAGGGATCCGTCTTTCCTGTATACGCGGTCATTTGTGGCATCTTGAACTTCGGGGGCAGTGGTTTCTACATGATGGTCACGCTAAATGGTATCCTTCTCCTCTGCTTCTCCTCCATTATTACCAACTTCTTCTCTTGCAACACCTGTTGTAGACACCCCATTTTGTCCGGGGTCTTTTAATATTAATTAGACGATGAATCTAATTTTTGTATTACTACCTTGTTTATTATTAAAATAAAAAATAATAATAATAAAAAATAATAAAATGAAAAGAAAATGAAAAAAAATTAAAAAAAAAGATAACGAAAAAATAATGAAGTGATCAAAGAAGAGAAATTTGGAAAGGAAAATCAAGATCTCAATATAGGGCAAGTCAATGAGAAATCAATGAAACGAATTTGGATAGTATCAAATTGGAAAATTAAAAATAAACCATGTCAATTAAAACCAAGGTCAATTTGGAAAGAAAATCAACAGAAAATCAACAGAAAATTTTGAGGAAGGATTTGAAGGAAAATTTTGGAAATTAAATCAAACAAGTCAACTCCAAGATTGTGCAAAATTGGAAATCAACATCAGAATTAAGAGATTTGATACACAGCATTAATAAAGGTTTTCCAAAAATAATGTAAAAAAAGAAAAAGAAAAAAATCAAGAATAAAAAGGGGGAAACCCTAGAAAAGTGAAAAAAGGAAAAAGATGATAAAGGGTGGCCGGCTAGGTTTAGGAGAGGGGGATACACGGGTAAAACAAAAGAAGCAAAAGAAGGGATCAGCCACCCTTGGCTACTGGAACCTCACCACTGCCCAAAACCACTTTCTTCTTCCACTGTCATGGCACCTTTCACCATTGCACCGTGCATCATCACTATTATCTTGGCTGCTACTGCACTAGCACACTAAAAACTGGGCACCTTGACCACCGATCATCATCACCATCTCTCTCCCCTACTTCCGTTCCACCTTGCTGCACCCCTGCCGTACTGCTTTGTTCTTTGCTGTCTCGCACGTTTTGCACTTGCTGCACCACCGTCCTTGCAATTTGAAGCTACCGTAGAAGCCACGTGAAACCAAGGCAAAGGAAAGAAAGGCATGAGCTGCAGTTAGTAAAGAAAAAAAAAATAACAAAGAAGCAAGGAAAGGTGTGAGCTGCAGTTAGTGAAGAAGAGAAAAAGACAACAAAGAAGCAAGGTTAGAAAGGGAAAGAATGCGAGGCAGAATACACAAAAAAAAAAGAGAAAAGATTCTGAATTTTTATTTCTGTTTCATCATCATCTTCATCTCGTCCAGTGTCACTGCCCGTTCCTAAACTTTGCTACCCTGTTTCTCCATCATCCAAACCATACCACTGCTACTACAACTAAACGTGCTGCTGCCGTCGGCCTGGTTACTGCCCACTTTGCCTGCCACCACCGTTTCGCTCTTCCTGTATTGTTCTCCATTGGCCTGCGCACCAAACCCTGCTCTTGCTGGTCTTCTTGTCACCATCTTCCAGTTCCAGCCCAAGCCGAGACCATCATCATCTTCACTGCTGCACCGTTTATTCAACACCTGCCCACTGCATGAAAGCTATATGTTTGGGTTTGCTGTACTGCGTCTTGTCTGCTACGTGAAAGTTGTGTGTTTGCTGTGCTGCGTCTTGCCCTATCGTTTCTTTCCCTTGGTGTTGTTTGTTGTGTGTTGAAGAAAGAGCAAGGGAGAGTGACGTGAACAAGGTTGAAGGAAGAAGAAAGAACAAAACTGTACGTGGGAAAGAAATAAAGCAAAATTGATCCTATCCATGAGATAAGGAGCGAAGAAAGGAAATAAATTGCTAGGAATAAGAGGGCTCACGTGACCTGCAATTGCAAGGTTTGATTATCTTTTATTTTTTATATCATTTTAATATCTTTAATATGTTTAAATTAACTGATTTAGTTTATATGGGCATGATATGATTTGTACGATATTGGCATGGTCTGAGTTAATATATTTGGGTCAGTATAATTGATTTGTATAATATGAATAAATTATTAGCATTACATGATTAAATTGAGATATGAATATGATTGTAGCCTTGTCAAATTTTATTTATTTATTTATGATCCCTTTAAGAGACTATAGTGAAAATTCTTCAAAACAAAAAAATCTAAATAAAATAGAAGATAAAATAGGAAGATTTAATATATGAAAATTAGAATAAATAAAATATTATTTAAATCAAGAAGATGTGCAAAAATTATTCCGACGATGGAACTCTAAAGGGACCGTACTCAAGTGGTACTTTTAGAGATCTTGAGGTGAGAAAATTCTATCCAAGGCCTGACCAGCTTAATGGAAAGTCTAAATAGAGTTTTCAATGACAACTAATTTTAAAAATAAATTTATTATAAAATTACAATAAAAACAATTAGTTATAAAATTAGGAAAGATATTAATGACTAGTAATAATATGATAAAAATAATAAATAAAATAACGAAGGAAATAAATAAAATAACTAGAGTTGGATATTAAAATAATAATGAAAATGAATATAATTTGCTTCGATGATGAAATATTAAGAGGATTACGCTTAAGTAATTTTCTTAAAGATTTCTAGATGAGAAAGTTCTATTCAAGGCCTCACCAGCTTAATGGAAGGTCTAAATAGGGTCTTCAATAAAAAGTAATTTATATTCATTTTTTTAAAAATTAAAATATGAATAATTAGTAGATTTGTCATTGAATTAGAACAAGATTAATTAGAAACGATGATTAATAATCCATGATAATAGAAATAATAATGAGTAACAAAATAAAGTAATTAATTAAGAAGAGAAGAATGAGTGGCAAAATAAGGAATGGAATAAATAAAATTAGATATTAAAATTATAATAAAAAGAATATAATTACCCCAATGATGAAATATCGAGAGAATTACGCTTAAGTAATTTTCTTGAAAATTTCTTGGTGAGAAGATTATTTTCAAGGCCTCACCAGCTTAATGGATGGCCTAGAGATAGTTTTCAATAATAAGTGATTTTTGTCTAAAAAATATTATTAAATTAAATTTAAAATAATTAATTAGGAAGATAAAAAAAATTTTCAATAATTCACATTAACTATAATAATAAAATAACAATAATAAATAGTAATCAAATTTGATGAGATAATAAAATAATGAATAGGAATTATTGAGAATGAATATTGATTGTTCCGATGATAAGATTCCAAAAGAGATTACACTTAGGTAATACTTTGGAAATCTTTAGGTCAAGCAGTTTCTTTCATGGTCTTACCAGCTTAATGGAAGATCTAAAAAGGAATTTTTGAGAAAAATAATTCATATTCATTCTCTAATAAAATAAAATAATAAAATTAAACATTAATAAAATAATAGAAAAACAATAGAAGTAGTAAAAATGATAAGATAGCGAGAATGAATTAGATAGGAGACAAAATTAGAAGTTTTCATAAAACATTAAAATGAATCCGACGACGGAGCCTCTTCAAGCAAGTCACATAGTACTACTTGAATACTCTTGAGGTGAGGAGAATTTTTTAAGCTATCCCACCAGCTTAATGGAGGATGCTTAGAAATATTTTCTAATATTAAATTATTGAACTTAAGATTAACTAAGGCAAATTTGAGATAACCTAAAGGTAGTTGGTACCATTTTAGGATGGGCGTTGTGAGGGTGCTAATCCTTCCTCACACGTAACCGTACTCCCGAACCCTAAATTTGAGATGTAGACCAGTCTTATCCATAGTTTGAATAGGTGACCAATCACACCTAGTAGAATGGTTGGTGGCGACTCCATAGATTTTGTGTCTAGCTATTAGGTTTTCTTTCTAAAACTTGATACGTTACGACACCTGTATATCATCTTTTTCATATCCACTGCGGGAGCAGGTTGATCTCTATCCTTTTCGACACAGGAGAAGTCAAGCTGGTCTTCAACAACTACCTCCTTCCTTTTACTTCGAGATGCATCCCCTCGTGTCATTTATGTGTTCTAGGTGGGGTCAAACTCCAACCTGACCCTCCATGTGCTCTTCTTATCAAGGGTGGGCTACTTCCTTTCAACACCGATCTTTCCAACCCTTTTAACATCATGTTCTGGGTCAGTCCCAACAAGATTTGACAAACTCCAGTGTAAGGCGAAAGACCCTACCAATGCCTTAGCACCTTGTCGCGTGGCCTCGAGACCTTGTCGCCTAAACCTTGCCACAGGTCCCATGCCTACCGCAGCCTCATACTCCCGCGGAGACCCTGTGGCAGGTCGTTTGCTACCAAGCCCTACCGCATCCCTCTGGTTCTGAGTCTCTCCCGCAGGGCGTACCTCCTGTCTCAGCGGGGGGTCTATCGCCGCTTGAGTACCCTGTCTCCCTTGTGCTTATGGCTGTACCCTTTGGCTCGTCCCTCCCACGAGGTTCTGTACGGCTTGCGATAGGCTCAATTGCGGGAGGACTCCTTTAAACAAATCCACCATAGCCCTTAGTACTTGAATTGTTTCTTTGCTCTGCTGCCTCAAGGCTTCAAATTCCTCTATAGAAACTGTCGTTCTCTCTTCTTCCCTATTCACCTATGTCCTGTGGCGGGTCGACTATTCAGGAGAACTCACGAAGTTCTCATCACTTCCATCTCTAACAGTAGTCAATCTTGTTCTCACCATCTTCAAAGTTTCAACTGGCTTTTATTTCGATTTCTCACAAACGGTACCAATTGTTGTTGCACAAAACAACAATGAGTGATTGCTGACGTAAGCTATTTGTCCTCCTCTCTACGTGTCTCCAAAAGCTTCTGCAAAATAGAAAAAGTCAGAGGAACGCAGAGGGTGGTTCCCTACGTAGACATTCTGATGCTTAAGTCAGCAAAGTATTCTTGGGAATATTGAACGTCCAAGCCAGAAGTAGACAAAAATTAGAGAATAAAATAATACATGTGGCCTATTTATAGGCGAGTGAATTACCGTTACTGCAAAGTAATTACCTAAGGGCAGTATCGTCTTTGCGCTTCCAAAGACTCTGTTCCATGCACGTCTCAAGCACTCCAATGACCGTTGTTCTTCGAATGCGAGAGGGTGCCTGTCGCAGCCCTTTTTCGGAAGTCGACAGGTCAATATGACCTTGCGGGAGGCTTCTTTGGCAGGAGGCGGGAGGCTGTCTCTGGCCAAGTGAGAGGTTTCATCCTACTGCAAGATCTCCGGTTAGGCGGGAGGTTGTCTGCCGCTTGGGGGGAGGAGGTCTCCCGCTAGCGCGTCACATGGCCCAATAAGATCGTGCCACGTGGCTTGACGTGCTGCCTTCAGGGCCTTTCTTGGATTGGGCTTTCTCATATCATCATCATTTTTACAATGTAAAAATTTTACAAATATAACATTTAAAGTTCAATACTTGCATTTTTTTTCCAAAACCAAAACCCTTCGTTATAATAAAAAAAATTCTTTTTTATTAGATTTAAAAGTTTGGTTCTTTATTAGTAAATCACACATTAATTAACACTCGTTATAACCTATTTGACGATTTTGAGGAATAACGTTTACCTAAGAAAATAAACAAGAATATAAGATTTTATATCATTATCATGTATATAATTTAGGGGAAATTTGGTTTCATGCATCTATTTTGAAAATTATGCGTAATTATGATTGAAACAATGCTTAAATTTCCAGTATACAAGGTTGAAAAGAAAAAAAAATAAAAGTATCAAATAAATGTTACTTTTAACTACCAAAACAAAAAAAAATTCCTTGCTTTATGATTTTGAGGAATGCTAAGGGCAATCATTTTTACAGTCACATTTCAATACTCTTCATTTTATTGAGTTCATTCACTTTTTTAATTTTACGTGAAGATTTGTTATTTACTATTACATGTTACTTGAAAATTATTTTTTAACATCCACATACTTCAGTTTTTCAACTTTTCACATGGATAATTGATTTTCATGCAAAACTAAGAAGTTGCATGACTAATAAGATTGAGAATACTAAAATGTAACTATCAAAATAACTACCCTAACTTCTCTTATGATTTTTATTGTTTCTTCTCCAAAATTTAACTTCAAAGATTAGTAACAAATATCTTTTAAATTACAATTGAGTCCAATAAGTTTTATTTTTGCAATATTACATTTCTTTTTTTTTCTTTTTCGAAAATTGTTATATCATAGTTATTATAAAAGGATAATAACAAAACTTTTGTCAAAGTTAAGAACAACAATAAGTTCTTTTTATCATGTTTCCTTATCCCACATATCTACACAGTAATCTTAAAAACACAAGATTTTTACCATATCAAATGACAAACACATGAAAAGGAAGCAATTATATAACCAAATATCTTCCCTTCCATATATTTAGTGCTTGCATTGTTAGTTTGAAACCGACTCCAAAATTATAGTTTTCAAAGTCAAATCACATATAATATTATATTTCAAAAAATGCTAATTGACACGTGTCAAACAATCCAAAAAAAGTAAAATAATTTAAAATTTTTTTTTAAATCTGGAACGTTCCTTGCTTTTTTTTATCTCTTTTTATTTGCAGTTTTTTAATTGCACTATAACATCAATCCAATTCCACAAAAACTACCATTATCTTAAACAACCATTATAATTTTATTCTTATTCAATTTTAGTTTTTCATTTTTTATGCCCAATTGTTTAGCAATACCTAAAAATCAGTTTTCTTCTATTATTTCCTTTCACCCTTAAGTGTTTATCATTACAAAAAATTAGTTTTCTCTACAGAATTTTTTCTCACCTTCAAGCTATAAATTCAAAATAAAAATTTGAAAAATATTATCTAAATATATCAGTTTTTTATTTATTCAGATATTATTCAAAATTACATAATTATCTTGACATGTAAAAAAAAAATCTTTCAACATCCCATATGAATTAATCCACAACCAATATCTTATTTCTTTCATATCCACCGTATCATTCCATCTCATCTTTTAGTTCGTATGATTGTTGTATCTTACCTTTTTTCTTTCTCTCTCTCTCTCTCTCTTGGTATCTATTTAAGTTTATTTTGTCTCCTACCCTTTTTTTTTTCACTCTATCTTGGTATATATTAAATGTTTTTTAGATAGTTAGATTCATTTTTTGAAGGAATATTTTACCTATTTTTTAAAAATATTTTCCATTTAAAACAATTATCTAATACATTTAATACAATTAGATTGTTATATAAACAATATTTGTGTATATACATCTTTCGCATATGTTTTTGTAATACCAAATTTATTACACGCATTGATATGTATATATGTATGTATGTATGTATGTATGTATGTATGTACGTACGTATGTATGTATGATATGCTATAATTATATTATAAAATCAAATAAAAATTTTATTATTAAAATCCGTGCATCACAACAAATCATAAATATTATTATATTTTAGAAAATATATACACTATTTGTTTTTGCTTCTATGGACGCTATGTTTCACATATTTTAATGACACGTAATCAGCTTTTTTTTCCTCTTTAACTATAGCAGTTATTTATTATTATTTTCCTCTTTCTAATAGTAGCACTAATTATCAGTTTTAATTTCCCCTAATATCTACAATTACTTACGTAAGCAAGGTTCGTTCTTCTCTCTCCCTTAACTATAACAGTTCTTATAAATGTTTGCCAACCCTATATAATCTAGAAACATTTAAAAAATTAATTTCGTATTATCTATTTTGAAAACTACCCAAAATATTAATTTTTTATTTAATTCATTTTAAAATATATAATAAAAATATTTAATAATATCTAGATTTTAAACAACTACCTAACTAACATAAATATCACTTCTCCACATCCATAAAATTTCTCAATCTTTTAATAAATAATTATCATAAAATAATTTTAAAGCCAAAAATATTTAGGAAATATAATATTTTAATATTATCTATTTAGAAATCTAAATAAAATATTAATTGATATCAAATCATATATATTATTATATTTCAGAAAATATATACACTGTTTGTTTTGCTTATGTGGATGATATGTGTTTCACCTATTTTAATGACACGTAATCAACATTTTTTTTTCTTCTTTAACTATAGCAGTTATTTTCCTCTTTCTAATAGAAGCACTAATTATCAGTTTTAATTTCCCTTAATATCTATAATCACTTACGTAAGTAGGGTTTGTTCTTCTCTCCCTTAACTATAACAGTTCTTATAAATGTTTGCCAACCCTATCTAATCTAGAAACATTTAAAAAATTAATTTTGATATTATCTATTTTGAAAACTACCCAAAATATTAATTTTTATTTAATTCATTTTAAAATATATTTAAAAAATATTTAATAGTATCTAGATTTTAAACAACTACCTAACTAACATAAATATCACTTCTCCACATCCATAAAATTTCTCAATCTTTTAATAAATAATTATCATAAAATAATTTTAAATACTATCTAAGCCAAAAATATTTAAAAAAATATAATATTTTAATATTATCTATTTAGAAATCTAAATAAAACATTAAGTGATATCAAATCATATATATTATTATATTTCAGAAAATATATACACTGTTTGTTTTGCTTATGTGGAAGCTATGTGTTTCACTTATTTTAATGACACATAATCAACATTTTTTCTTCTTCTTTAACTATAGCAGTTATTTTCCTCTTTCTAATAGCAGCACTAATTATCAATTTTAATTTCCCTTAATATCTACAATTACTTAAGTAAGCAGGGTTCGTTCTTCTCTCTCCCTTAACTATAATAGTTCTTATAAATGTTTGCCAACCCTATCTAATCTAGAAACATTTAAAAATTAATTTTGATATTATCTATTTCGAAAATTACCCAAAATATTAATTTTTATTTAATTCATTTTAAAATATATATTAAAAATATTTAATATTATCTAGATTTTAAACAACTACCTAACTAACATAAATATCACTTCTCCACGTCCATAAAATTTATCAATCTTTTAATAAATAATTATCATAAAATAATTTTAAATACTATCTAAGCCAAAAGTATTTAGGAAATATAATATTTTAATATTATCTATTTAGAAATCTAAATAAAATATTAATTGATATCAAATTATAATATAAAATAAATAATATTAATTTTTATTTATTTAAAAAATATTTTGTTAACTAAACTGACAAGTGTAAAAGTAAACTATCATGACAATAAATTAAATATTTAAAATTAATTTTTTCTCGAAAATAAAATATAATTATAAAATATATAAACTTTCATTAAAAAAGCATTAAAATTTAGCAATTTTTAATATAAAATATATTATATATGAAAATATTTTTATGATATATATATATATATATATATATATATATATATACACACACACACAAAAACAAACATGTATACTTAAATATATTTTTGGATTTATAAAAATTTATAAAATATTTATATTCTTATATACACATATTTAAATAAATCAAATAAATTCGTGCAACGCCCGAGTGTTAATTTAGTTTTATTATAGTTAAAGATGATATCGAATTTTCAAATTATGTTAACTTAATTTGATTTATGTAATTTTTTTTACAATTCATATTCGAATTATATAAAAAATATTTGATCCACGTGATTTTTTTTCAGATTGGTTACTTGGGTTTTTGAATTTAGCTACTTTTGAATTTTTAATTTTAATTTAGATACAGTATAAATTTATAAAATATTAAACAATAAAATATTCGATTATGATTCATATCTAAGTTTATCCATATTTGTGGTTTAATAATGCTACCATCTGAATCCAAATCAAATTTTGTACAATTTAAATCGGATGATTCCATCAAATTCACTGATTCGAATCAATTTTTCTATAATTCAAAAAATAATGAAAACATTTAATTTCTCATTACGATATGCATTTTAGGTTCCCTTCTGTCCTTGTCTCAAAATAAAAAGACACAGAAATCCCAAACCTCCTCCACAAATTTTCAAATTTTGAATTAAAAGCATGAAACTTGTAGCCCGTGGTGTGGGGACAGTGAAACACCCACTTTTTCCTATCACTCTTGACATGCAAGAAGATGCAACAATTCAAAGATTTTAAAACTAAACTTCAAAAACGTGAGACCAAACAGTTCCTTCCAATTATTATCAAACAACACAAAAGTCTAATGTTACCTCAAAATGGTGTCCCACATGTCTAAATATGGATTACGCACTTGGCAAACTGAAACTCATTAATGAGTTCCAAACATGGCATTTTCTCAAGGGTCCCACTTGTAGCCTTTGGATTAGATTTCAACTTTCAATCAAACAAATCAAGTGGCAAAAGCTTTGACAGATTCTAATTGAGAAAATTTTTTAGTCCAAGTCTAATACACACAATAAATACCTCACGGAAACACAAACGGCGAAAACTTTAAATTCCTTTTGAACCGATAAAGTGACCTGAATTTATTGATATATATGTTTTCAAAATGAAATCTTTAACTGTTACTACTATGTTTTAAAGATTCTTCGGAGGTAAAGAAGCTGTAAAACCTGGGATCAGTTTCAGGTTGGTAGGCCTGGTTTTTAAAATTGTCTGTCTTCCGATATTCAAAAATTTCAATGATCTCTCGTGTTGGTTCCAAGTATGTTGTTTTTCTCATGGGATTATTATCTTTCTTTCAAAGGAATGAGCTTTTTGTGTTTCTGTGTGTTGAATTCAATGGTTGAATTTTTCCCTTTTCATTTTGTTGCGAAGGTTTCATCTTTTTTTATTTCATGAATAACTATGATTAACGCTTGCTTAAAATGGTTTGCTTGAATTGGAGCTAAGCTGTTTTGTCAATTTTAAGACAGGGTTTTTGTTAATGGTAATTGGGTTGATGGGAAATTTCTTACCTTGGTGTTTGACGTTAATGGAAAATTTTGGTACATTTTGTGGTGAATTTTGATAGGAATTAACAGTTAATATTGCTTGGTTCATGTCTGTCTTTAATGGTATTTGTATTTTCAAATGCCTTTTTCTCTGCTATTTTTATTTTGTGGGTCTGGTTAACGAAGAAAAATTCAAGCTTGTTGTGACTGAAATTGTTTGCTGGAAGATCAATCGTGAAACTTTGCGCCATTATTCGCAGTTGCTCATGGAAAAACCTTGTTTTTACATCTTAATAAGCTTCTCAGCCCTCACGTGGTGGCATGCACTCCTTATTCTTATGTTTGTAGGTTGTGGCTGAAGCAAAACTTAATTGGTAGACACACCATACCTTTCATTTAAAAGGAAATTTAAAGTTGAAACTTTTTTCTCATCTAAGTTCACTTATATCAGGAAAAGAAGTCTTTTCCGGTTTTTCTGTATTTTGAGTGTTAAAATGGTGCTAAGGACTTAACAGCTAAACTCTACTGCAAAATTCAAATAATAGGTCAAGCTAGTGTATGAAGAATAACTAATTTCGATAAGATGTATAGGGTGATTAGATGAGATTAATCTACGAATAAGAAGAGTATGATATGAGCTAATGTTCTGTTTTTGGGTTGTGTAATGTTATATTCAGTTCATACTATCTGTTTTACATTTCTCAGACCTCAATTGACACTGATATTTAGATAACCTTTTTCAGCCCTGGTTGTCTTGCTCTGTGGGTTATCGTTTCAGTTTGAACTTCAAATTTGATGACAGCATCTGTTGCATTAATCTTTTGTTGGGTTTCAAGTTATATCTTTGTAAAAGTAGACTAAGAAGATCTTGAGCATAATGGGAGTTCCCTTACGGAGGTATTGCTTTCATACTATTCTCGTACTAGAAACCAGAAAGCCTTTCTTTTTTTACTTTTTCATTTCTGTTCATTGGCTCTTTCACTAGTTCACAAGGTTTCAATAACACCAAAAGCAGTATTAATATGAGTTACTTTCACCTCCATTGGGCTGCAGTGGTAATGTAAGGAAACCGAACGAGATGATGAGGCTTATTATAACAACTTTCGCTGGAGTTACCTTTGGCTTCTTTTTAGGAGTATCCTTTCCAACGCTTTCATTGACTAAGGTACACTGGTCGCTGTCACTATCTCATCCGTATTCAGCTGATATGTTCATGGTTTTCTTTTGTTTCCATTTTTCCGTTTTCCTGTGTTCTTTAACATGGAATAACAAGTTTATTTCAATCTTTTTAAATTTTTGTAGATGAATCTCCCATCCAGCCTATTCCCTTCCATTGATCTTACATATATAGAGGACAAATATTCGGGCCTTTCAACCCAAGCACTATTTAATGCTTTGAACTCTCTCAAGGCTAATAAGGTAGTCTCAGAGCCATCTCACAAATACAATGAGACAAAGGTAAATCCCCTTTATTTTGATTATATATGCAGCATAACAATTTAGGATCTAAATTGTAGGCTGCCCTTGTCCTGAAATTACGAAAATTTAACCGTGATTTCTACCAAAACTGGTTGAAGATTTTTGGACAAAGTATTTCTTCATAACCAGTTATCAATGCCATACATATACACAATTTACATTGAATTATTAATTTCAGAGTGGATAATTATTACATACACTGACAGTGGAGTTTTTTTATTCCACAAGCAGCGTTAAGATTGTAACACATGTCCTGTTTTATTTATTTTAATATTTTTATAAGACACGTGTCATGATCTTAATGCTGCTTGTGGAGTAAAAAAACTCCACTGTCAGTGTATGTAATAATTATCCTTTCAGAGTTACACTTGGTTTTATTAGTAAATAAAGTTTGATTTATGCATATTTGATCAGGGGAAATTGAAAATCTGAACCTCAGTTCTACCAACTGACAAAACCTGTTTTTTTTTTGGATGGAGCTCCTCAAGCATGAGGACTTTACAGTCCATTTGTTATAAAGTTGCTAATGTCAGCTTGGGAGCTTTTGACTAGAACTCTTCAAATCCAATTAGTTATCTGAACAACTACTTAGTTCTGGTTTGATGGTTTTGTTTTATCAAGGAAATTTTTGTTGTTGGTTACTTTTATGAACTAAAGAGGTAAACATTAAAGTTCTTGCCCATTCTTCTGGGAGATGGATGCTCGTTTCTTCATACTGTTGGTAATTTAGGCTAGAGAAACTTCACGAATCTCTTTTACTTATTGCCTTGCATATTAATTTGTATACGCATCAAGCTCTGGCTGTGTCTTTCTGTTATTCTCATATTATGTGATTAAGGATAGAGGTCAAAATACACTTACTGACATACGATTAGACTTCTTTTTTTGACTAATATGTGACTGTTGTCTACTGTTAGTGGAACTATTTTCAAGGAAAATCCGTAACCATTAACTCTTGGGGGTTTTAGTAGGAGCACTAACTGTTAATTCATGATCATGGCAGATCTGGATTCCAACAAATCCACGGGGTGCTGAAAGACTTCCCCCTGGTATAATTGCATCTGAGTCTGATTTCTATCTTCGTCGATTATGGGGTCAGCCAAGTGAGGTATGCATCTTCTGCACTTTATGTTACTCAGACTCTTCGTTATGTTTATCTATCCTAGTCTGATGCATGTCAGAGAGTTTGAACTGGTCGCCATCTACAAATAAGGAAGAATTTAGTAAAAGTTGAATTTGCGACTTTGTGTTGGATAGCATATTCATGTTTTGGCTCTTATACCCAGATGAAGTTGAATGGACAATGATGATTATCTCTCCATTTTTCCGTTGTGATTCTATTCAAATTTTTTTCACTAATCTAGTCTTGGTCGATGGGTTGCATTTGCAGGACTTAACTGTCAAACCGAAGTATCTTGTAACTTTTACTGTTGGTTATAATCAGAAAAACAATATTGATGCAGCTGTGAAAAAGGTCAGTCTTCTCTCTCTCTTGCTACACACACATGCGCGCACATATTCTTGACTCCCTCTTCCCTGGCATGTCTGTACCCTCTTATCTACAACCTTTATTTTACAGTTCTCAGAGAACTTTACCATTCTGTTGTTTCATTATGATGGTCTAACCACTGAATGGGATGAGTTTGAGTGGTCAAAACGAGCTATTCACGTGAGTGTTCGAAAGCAGACTAAATGGTTAGCAACTAGCTCCTTTTGCTTTATGAATCTTACATTAATCTAGTAGTTCGTATGGGATTTTGCTAAGCCCTCCTTATGTTGTATTTTCACTTAAACTCTTTAATTTTCTCAAGGTGGTATGCGAAGCGCTTTTTGCACCCTGATATTGTTGCACCCTATGACTACATTTTTATGTGGGACGAAGATCTTGGGGTGGAACACTTTGACGCGGAGGAGTAAGTCCTTAAGTTCACAGTCTTGCTTCGGAATAAAAATACATTTGAGTAACTTGAAATTAAACTCCTCGTGTTCTCAGATACATAAAACTTGTCAGAAAACATGGTTTAGAAATATCCCAGCCAGGTTTAGATCCAAACAGCGGTGGGCTGACATGGGCAATGACAAGGAAGAGAGACAACACTGAAGTTCACAAGTAAGATCTTGTTTGTGGTTTCAGAATACCTAATTGGTAACTCCAAAAAGGTTGGAATGTTTTCTTTGATAGAATGGTAGTTTGACCCTTGGTATTCCATTTTTGCTCCTGCAGGGATACTGAGGAGAAACCTGGCTGGTGCACTGATCCACATTTGCCTCCATGCGCAGCGTATGAAACATAATTAATCCTCTTTGTTAAAATGATTAAACATATTGCTTATTTCTTGAACTTTTTGATAATTGTCTTGCATACTTATTGCTCAGATTTGTTGAGATCATGGCTACTGTGTTCTCTCGAGACGCATGGCGATGTGTTTGGTATATGATTCAGGTAAGTTGTGTGTTCATTTTTTCTGGATGTTTTCATTTCTGAGCTTTTCCCTGTTTATGATATAAATTCTCCTTTAAAATGCAGAATGACTTGGTTCATGGATGGGGTCTGGATTTCTCTCTTAGGAAATGCGTCGAGGTTAGCAACTATCTTATTCATCCTGCATCCCTTGTATATAAACTCAATAGCTTTTCTTGATTTTGCAACTTTGTCTGCAAGCAGCCTTCTCATGAGAAAATAGGGGTTGTAGATGCTCAGTGGATTTTACATCAAAGTGTTCCTTCTCTTGGGAACCAGGTACATTTAAACCCATCAAACATTTATATTACTACTTCATATACACAGTTTGCTTGATTGCTGTTTTCTTCTTTTTCACAGGGGCAAGCAGAGGGTGGAAAGGCACCATGGGAAGGGGTTCGCTCGAAATATTCCTCTCTTTCTCTCTCTCTCTCTCTCGCACACACGCACGCACATATACATGCATGCATTTGTTTGTCTCCCTCACTCTTGTTAGATTGGCTGCAGACACTAAAGAAGTGTGCTTTTCTTCCATTGTTTATGAATCTGCAATGTTTTTTTTGCTGAGAAGTTCTAAATTTCCTGTCCCAGGTGAGGGAAAGGTGTAGGAAAGAATGGACTATGTTCCAAGACCGGATGACCAATGCAGAGAAAGAATATTTTGAAGCAATGGGAATGAAACCTTCTAATTTAACATCTCGTTAGAGGATATAGTATTACTATGAGCATTAGAGTTGCAGAAGTCGCTTCTAGATCCGATGCAACTTCTAGTTTTGGTGTGACTTCGTCGTATCAGCATATATTAAGGCACTTGTAGAAGTCACATTCATATTCAGTACAGTTCTATCAATGTTTATATTATATTTTTAGGTAATTTTATTTAGAAGAGTATTTTCCTCATCATCATCAGTTTTAATTCCAAGCTATTATGTTTTCAGTTCTTCTTTGCCCTACTTGTATAAAAAGGACAGCTTCAAATGCAAGTACACCCACACCAATAGATTCATGCTCTCTATCATTACTAGGACTGGACATAGTTGTAAGAATTGATGTATTAATTCTATAAAAAAGTTACAACATGACTTTTATTATCATAAAAGTTTTAAGATCGCACGGGAGGAGAATAGAATCTAGACAAAATTTGGAATACTCCTGACCGTGTTGCTAAAAAAATATGCTCAATATGTCAAGTGCCTGAAGATCCATCACTGGTGCTTTCTTTCCTGATTGATCATCAGTGTAATGGCCATGAGGTTTTTGAGATGCAGAAGGCAGTTAGAAATAACCTTTAGTGATTGCTTCTTCGAGTTCATCGAACTCTCGTGCATCAGCCGCTGAATATTCTCCTGTATGGAGGAAAAGTGGTCTCGTAACAAACTATTCCCGTCTTGAAACGGAAAAAAAGCACTTAGAAGATGTTTAATCCCTATAATGTGAAGAAAAGTAATACAATGCTGGTTCTGTTCGTTCATTTTGAATCACACCAGCTTTGAGTAACAGAAAAGAAACAAAACAATAGTTTCCCTACCTTTTCATGCATGTCAGTCTAGCAACCATGGCATGGCCACGGGGCACCTCTTAGAGAACCAGAAGAGGCGAAGAAATGATATACTTATATGGTATTTTTTTTTTCTTTTCCCTACCAAATTCATTTAATAAACATTAAAGGGCAAGTTAGTGCACAAGATTCCCACATTGTGGGGTTTGGAGATGGTTATAAGTACGCAACCTGCTGCATTAACTGAGGTTGTTTTTGCTTGAATTAATAACTTTCAAGTTACAAAAAAATAACTTTTATCGTTGTATCAAAATTCTCCTCACCATTAATCTTTTAAATTGAGGAAGGGACCTTACCAATTGAATCTCTTCGAAGAGCAGTCAAATGAGCACAACTGATACAGGGAATAAAATATAACAAATATCAACTCAAATGTTGAAATCATAAAGCTGAAAGCTTAGAAAAATTTGCAGCTATTCTAGAATCCATAAACTAAGGCAGAAAGTTTTAAAAGGATCACATCATTGACAATGATTACCTGCCCAAAGCCTTCCCAAAATCTGCACATAATGATCGGATATATGTTCCTTTTGAACATGTGACCCGGAAAATTAAGTCTTGTCTGCGAAGACAAAAAATTTAAGTCAAGCTTGAATGATACTTCATTGTAGAAGACTGAACCAGTTCATTTTGGGGAAAAAAGGAGGATAAGTAAGAAGTACCTGTCATCTAAGCTACGCTCAATGTCAAAATGGAAAATTGAAATCCGTCTGGGTGGAAGTTCAACACTCTCTCCTCGTCTTGCTTTTTCATACATCTTTTCGCCTCCAACCTATTCATAATATTGAAATTGTTTTATCATTCAGTAAATTCCCAAGTCCGTGAGAAGCTGAGACTCAACAAGTAAGCACACTATACACCAATTTGTTAAATACATGTTTGTTTGTGCATTATGAGCATAAATATGCAAGAATGCATGAGCACAACTTTTCCCTTAAAGCATTTACACAGCATAATAGGCAAAACCTTACCTTGATGGCAGAGAACATTGGAGGAACTTGCCATATCTCCCCACAGAAGGAGGCAGCAGTTTTCTTAATGTCCTCATCTTTGATATGCTCCCAAGGCTCACGATGAATAACCTACGCAAGATCAAACTGGCAATTAAACAATAGCAGGTCTAATGCCCTAGAACTAAATAAATACATGCTGAGCTCTTGTCGCTGTGGTAAGAAACATTAAGTATACATCACATAACAGTAAGGTGAAGTGAATATAACTTGACCAAAGAACAGAAGATCCTATTTATAACTGACGACTTGATAAACTCACCGGCGAATCAGCATCCCAAGTTGAAGTAGCCTCCCCTAAGCGGAAAACTCCACTATATCCCTTTATCATTCCTTGATATCTGCAATGGAAATATTCAAACCCCTCAGATAAATCATTTGATGCATGTATGAAAAAGAAAATTCCCCATTTCAAGCCATTAGGCCAGTAAAGGAGGGAAGTCGAGTGTGTCTTTGGACATTGAATACTGAAGAGCTTGTCTGTAAAATTCAGACACGAGATCAGATTAAGCATACCTCTCTACCAACTTAGTGGCTTTACCAACACATACAATCAATAGACCGGTTGCCATAGGATCAAGTGTTCCAGCATGCCCAACCTGTAAGAAGAGTCCTAAAAGTTTGACTAAAACTGAAAATAAGCTACAAGAGCATCCAACAATAGAGATACAAAAACAAAAGAGCACCTTTTTCACTTTGACTAGGCGGCGCAGCTTGCCACAAACTGTAAATGAGGTCCATCCTTTTTTGCAACACAACAGTGTTATCATTTGACATAAGTCAATATGATAATTCAGAATGTCATTTTATATTTATTTTCTGAGAATCGTCAAAAATAGTAAATCATAGATAAATAATCCTGCTAACATCCGATAGAGTACCCTCTCTGAATTAGAAACAGGAAATAGAAAAGTCTTTTTGCAAAGCACATAGCAAGCAGTGCAAGACTATCTTACACCTTCTCCTTGTTAGCCTAAGCTTGTGCTGACGAACATAGACTGTAAGTTATATATTAGAAAACAACAAAAGCTCACTTATCACAAGTAAAAGACTTCACACTTTGATAGATAAACAACTTTTAAACATGACTGTAATCAAGATATAGCATTCAAAAGTATTAAATCCAGTATAATTTAAACAACAAATAATATGTGTATTACTTAGCTCACCTTTGGGCTTATTCACCAAAACTACCGTCCCATATGGACCATCCCATCTCGGGGGAAGCCCTGCATTCCTACTAACAAGGTAAGGCTCCCCAGCACTAACCTCGGGGTCCTTATTGGGAACTTTCTTCAAACACTTAAAAAACCCCACTTCCTTCTTCTCAGCAACCTCCTCCACCTCCTTGTCATCACAAGGTTTTTTACTTTTTCCCTTAATTTTGATTTTCTTATTTGATTCCCCGGTTTCAAGAAAAGCCTTATCAAAAGACTGGTCAGGAAAATACTTCTTTTCCAATTGGTAAGCCATTTTATAATGCTTATCTTTTTCCCAAGGACATGCAAGTGTATTATTAAAAGAAAGCTCTTCTTCCCTCTCATGTAACCTATCAAATTCCACAACTTTAGACTTCAATTCAACAAACCCATCTTCATTTTCTCCCTTTTCATCATCTTCAGAATCTGAACCATACATTCTTTTCCTTCTCTTCCTGTAATATTTCCTCTTAGACTTATCCATTTCATCATCTAAAGTCAGTTTCTTTTCTCCCCATGAATCAAAACCCAATTCTATTTCTGGGTTTTCTTCCTCAGGTGAGTTGGATGAGTCTAATTGACTGAGTCGGCGGCGAGTTGAAGTGAGAAGGGACTGAATTGGTGTGTTGGTGATCATGTCATATTGGAGAGGGTAAGAAGTAGATGTTATGGAGAAGAAAATTGAAGAAAATGATTGCTTTGAAAAGACCAATTGTCCGTTGAGATAATTGGATTTTGATGATAAGGGATGAAAGGACGAAGTTGCTGTTAAAACAGAGATGATTTTTGGATCTAAACAAAGCAGCGACATTGTTGTTGCCAATGGTGAAAATTCAAAGTTTGAAGCTTTATAAGCTTCTTCTGCTGCTTGTATTCAGGGTTTTAACAAATGCTTTGCAGTCTGCAAGATTTTAGCAGAGCTCTCTAAACCTTAAACAATAAAAAATAATTAAAAATAATACATATTAGGATTTTGATAAAAGCTACAATTAAATTTACCAAAAATTAAAAAAATCAATTTAATGTTTGATGCATATACATGTTTGTCACACCATACTATAATTAACACGGCGCCAATATACAATAATATTTGTGTTTTATACCATTCAACACCATAGAAATATACAAATGACAGGATAAAAATACACGAACTATCAAGTTTTGCTTCTTACATTGAAAATTAAAATTTGAACAATTTCATACCCAATTTTTTTGCAGTTTTAGTAAACGAAATAAGCTCCTTTATTTTATAAAATTAAATTAAACTCTTTTATTTTGAAGTTGTATACATATTAAATTGAGTTGCCATAGCAACTTTCTTGCATTTTAAGGAAAACCACCCAATCAATAAACAACCATTGATCATTAATACTACAATAGCTCAACAAAATCCTAAACAATCCCTGAAATGATGCCCTTCATTTGTAAATGGTAATCAAATCTCCTAGTTTGTACAGAGGGTCTTGAGATCCTCATCACTTAGACATGAAGGAACAAGTTGTATTGGCCGGATGATAAAGCCAGCTTTTTGGCATTCATCTTCAAGAAGTTTCACTTGTGAAGGGCCATCAGGGCAGAATGCAACCACTGCTCCTCCACTGCCTGTGAATTTCGAAGCAGCGCCAACTCTCCGAGCTACCTCCACCATTTCTATGTTCAATGCACCAAGGCACTCATCCCCGAACATCCGCCTAAGTAAGAATGACAGCAAACAAGGATCTTCTTTAACTTGTTGGAAAATGCAGAGCTAAAACATCAGAAACAAACAAAATCTGCTGAAAACCTTAGCTAATGCTTGCAGCAGTTTCTCTGCTTTCCTTACGAGCAATACAACTTGGATAGGAAGCTCAGCTTCAATAGAATATCATAGTTAGTAATGCTCGTGACATGCAAAAGCATCTTACCTTCGAAGATCAAAATTACGATTCATGAGTTCTGCAAGCTTTGGATAATTCTTTTCAAGTATTACACTCTGCCCTTCTGTAGCTATATTTGCAACTTCTTTCATCGATGATATAATAAATTCATCACCATTAAGCCACCTCTGTCGCACAATGCTATGTACCTGCATTCGAAACAATCATTTCACTACTTCCTGAACAAATGCAGAATAGCCTCTCAGAAAGGTTAAAAGAAGGATCTTATGCTTAACTAAAAAATTCATAAATCTTATGTCAGAAAACGGATAAAAAGGGGTGGAAACATAAAAGAAGAAGTAAAAGCCATCCTGCTAACCTTCCCAGAATCACTTGGATTCTCAGCGTATATGAGATGGAGAGGTGGTAGAAGACTAATATCCATGGGCGTGTAGACGCCATGTCCCAACTTATCCATGTTTTCCTTGCTAAAATCCTACAGAAGAATCAGTGAGCATACATAAATCACAATGTTTACATAAATTTGTCGATCAAGTTTACATAAAAATTAACATACCATGTGGACAAGACCTCCATAGACCTGTGCCACTCTATCTTGAAGGCCAGCAACAATTCCTAGTTCTTTCTCTGCACTTAGGACAAGGTTGGGTCTGACTTCTACTTTAATCAAATGTCTGACCTTGTAAAAATCAAGAAGGCAGCTAAGGGCAGCACATACAATAGCACTAGACCCTGAAAGTCCTGCCTGAAAAATCATAACTGTAAGCCATATATTGCTACAAGAATAACACAAACATTCCACAAACAGACACAGTAGTTGAAAAGAAAAAAAAATCATGTTCGATCTACAGCTAGGTAAATGAACAATCAAAACTTCCTATGTATTTGTGCTAGAATAACTACATTAAACCTTAAAGTGCTTCGGTTTCCGTATTGACATTATAGTTTACTGTTCTAGTGCCTTTGCATGAGAAAAATAAGTGAAAACACCTCAAACAATGATATAACTACAAAACTAAAATCACATTATTCGTTTCTAGAGAGTAGGCCAATTTCTTGTATTTGCTATTTGGAACTCTACCTGGCGAGGGATATTAGTATCATACGATAGGGTGAAGTTCCCCTCCTGGAGATTTATGCTGTTATCCTTACAATGCTTATAGAAGACTTTACAAATTGCCATAAGCAGTCGTACACCTCCATAATAACCTTCACTTTGCAACCGATTTACCTGCAAGTAAAACAATGTGTGTCAGCCCCATGTCAAATCCACAATGTACATATCTATACCTGTGAAAGCAAGTGGAACCAGACATAATTCATGAGGAAATTGGATTTTATTCCATTATTGCAATTAAAAATCCCAAGCAGCTCAAAAAGAAAAATGCAAAAGCATGTGCCTTGAATTCCAATACATAATACATATATATATATATATATATATATATATATATATATATATATAAAAAAACCCAAACTGCAGTAACAATTCCAAACACTTTATCAAAATACTCGGCAAACAGGAGGTTTTCATACGATTTACTTTCATCAAACAATTCTGAATCAGAACCAACCAATACTTAAAAATAACCTTTCATCCAAGAAAATAAGAACCTTTGCGTCTACCCAATAAGCAATTAAGCTCAATTTTATTTAGATTCCCGAAAGCTAATCATCATTCATCCCTATCATTGTCATCATCCATCTTAGAAGATTAGCATCAGGTGCAAAATTAACTCGAATCAAAACTCAACAAAACAATCCTGTCAACCCAGATTCAATCAAAAACCAACAAATCTCAATCTGGGTTTCCTCTAAATTGTTGATATAACCAAAACATTCCAAAGAAGAAAAAAGAATAAGAACTCATCAGATCCTACAAACAAAAACACCCAACAACGCAAAAAACATCTGAAGATTTCAAAAGAAAGAAATTACAAGGTGATCTAGGGAGTTAAACTGGACAAGATCATGAGTCGGATGAGGCTTGATGACAAGATGATGAGAAGGCTCCAATTTAACCGAAGCCCAGAAGTTTCCGAGGCTAAAAGAGATAGTTTTTCCAAAGTAAACATCACTTGGGTTCCCAAGCAATCCAACACGAGCATAAGCCTTGTGTTCAATCACCCCTGAAACACCTGCTTCACCTGAGTTCTGATGATCCATCTTTGCCGCAAGCAGAACAACAAACGCTGTTGTTGTCGTTTTTTCTGCTTTTATAGTAGTGATAGGGATCCAACGTGGTGACACGTAGTATTGTTCAAGGATCCAACTAGGAGTTGATCTCTCCGGCCATTGACATTGAGTAAAACCCGCCACAGCATTTGTTCTGATCTTTTTTTTTCTTTTTTGGTTACATCTCTTCTTTACTACTACTACTACAACAACTCTAACTCTACCGCTTTTTCATTTAAAAAAAAAAAAAAAACCTTCTGTGAAAAGATTCTATTGTAATAGAAATATACAGTGCATATATAATTGCACAAAATTGGATGTTAATTTCAATTCGATAATATGTCCATAAATAAAATAATCTTGTTGTTTATTCTAAATTATATTACAGGAGACAGGTTTATCTAATTATCTTAGGTAAGCAAAGCCTTCAAAAATCCTAAAAATAAAAATATGTCATTAGGAAAATTATTAAATATTTTTAAATTTCATATCAAACTCGGGATGTTATTAACTAATTTATTAAATAAATTTAACTAAAATTACAAAAAAACCTCCACTATTAAACTGAACAAATACTATATTTATATCATATTTATTTTGTATGAAATAGTATAAAACCGAAAATTATCATATCATAATTTAAATTGATACATCAAATATTAATTAATGTTTTTTTAAATTTATATAAAATTTTTGTTAAATGTTAATTTCAATGGTCGGTAAGATTAAAAAAATAATTAAAAATATATATTTTATAATAAAATAATAAAAAATTAAATTAAAGGTAAAAGTTTTCCTTCCATAAAAAATTTATCTTTTCCTTTGGATTCTACCACACCAGATCCAAATCTATCCTAAGACTTTGCTCGGTAGGAAGAATAGAAATTGATAAAGATATAAACTTTGTTAATCTAATGATTAATCTACAAAATAAGAAAATGGTTATGAAACTTAACCACTAAATTATCAAATTTTCATTTTTCACCCATTTCCATCCTTCCTACCAAGCAAAGATTTTAACTTATATCATTTTCATATCTTATGTCATGTCTAAATCCAACCCCAATGCACGTGAACAAAAAATTTTAAATAAAATGAGAAGAAACAAAACCATGACACAGATTTTCCGACCGTGTTCACTCCTCCACTTGCAAATTACTTGCAACTCTAGAGACGACAAAAGAAAATCACGAAATAACACAAAGTAAACTTGGTAAAATTTGTATATAAATTTAATAAAAAATTTAAAAAAATTTATATTTAACGTGTCCATACAAAATTTTAATATTTTACCTAATACAAATACGATTTTATGTGACATAATGAACACTAGTTGGCAAGTCTACCTGTAATATCGTATGCTATGGTGGTAAGTAAAGCTTAGATATCTGAAAAGGTATGTAGGAATCATAATTTAAATCCAAATGAACAAAGGTTAGTTTAAATCCATGGCGACGAAAAAACTGTAGAGTTCCGCACGAAACGTACAAACTGAGAGCTGACACCACACAACCAGCCAGCTCAACAGAGGTTGAAGAAGACAATACATTCAATGGTACCAACACAAGCTCCATCAGTCTTCTTCCTCTTCATCCTCTTCAGGAAGCCCCTTATCATCTCCGACACCTTCGAGCAGTTTGTCAACATCCTCACCTAATTCCGACAACCTTGCACTCAACTTCTCCACCTTGCTCTGCTCTTGCCCCAGGCAGACGAGTAAATCATTCAGCTCTGCTTCGCTTTCCTTCTGCGCTTCTTCCCTAGCTTCAGCTTTTATTGCCTCAATATCGGGGGAGGTCGATGTTCCTCCGCTCTTCAAGGCTTTCACCTCTTTTTCGAGGTCGAGATTGGTCTGTTCAAGACTATTGTAAGCATCTGATAGACTCTTAAGATCAGACTCCAGCTTCCCAGCCAAATTCCGGTACATCGATGCTTCTGATTCCGTCTTATCTTTCTCTGCAGTTAGCATCTCTAACCGTTGAGATGCCTCCTGAAGATCTCTGCAAAGTGTCTCTGCCTGGACTCCATCTGAGCCACTGCCCACCCTTGGCTCAGGTTGAGAATGCTCACTCCCACCTGTCCTTGCCAAATTCTCTGCTAAAGTGGCATTCCTGCCAAGAAGGTTCTAGAAATGAAAAGAAAAAGGAAACAGAAGATCAGAAAAGCTACATGACAATAATGGCAGATTAGCAGACCGTTAATTAACAAACACAATTAGCTTACAATAGTGTTGAATATTCGAAAAGACAAAAAGAATAATTGCAGATGAAACAAAATATCGATTCATACTCATCTTTAACAGTATAGTTATTTCCCACCAAGGAGTTTTTTTTTTTAAGTTTCCTATATTACCTGTACTTCAGAGCATTGTTTCTCCATAAATGCTTTTAGCCGGTTGATATAATCCTTGTCACTTTCTCCAACCTTTTGCTCCATTTCAGCAGGCACAACTGCAACATCACTCTTAGGGCGACAGTAAACTTCTATAATGTTCTCTCTAATAGACACTTCCAAACTCTTCACAAGATTAACAAACTGAGCATCAAGTATCGACGTGAGGATTGGATGATCCTCATTCTTCTGATCTAACAAATCACTCTCATCATCATCTTCAATCTCAGCCGTACTGGCAGCAGTAGATCTTGTCAATGGTTTATGGGACAGAGTTGGCTTCACTGAGGAGAAAAGGAAGCTTCTCATCATCTCATCAAACTTCAGAAAGTACGATGTAAGCCCAATTTTCTGGCTTATGGCATCAGCTATGGAAAAACCATCCTTTCCGCTGTCACTAGATTTATTGTAAATCACACATTCTCCCAAGAGAACTGCAGCCAACCCCCTAACACACACAGTTGATGATGTATTTGATACCAACTCAAGCAGATATGTCAAGTGGGGGCGCGATTCTAAGAAGCATTGCACTGCACTAGGGCAATCTGCTAGCCACATGATGAACAGTTTCAAGATAATTGGTTGAACATACAAGTATCCTGGCTTCCCATCTTTACTTTTCATGGAAGAGGCAACAGCCAAGTACCTAACGATATGGTGCAAAAGTAGCTCTGGAGCTCCTAAGGATGGCATTGGTGCTTCAAGCTCAATCCGTAGAACCTGCACAATCTCCATTGAAATTAGATTACAGAGAAATAAAGACAAATAGTTGCCATTTTGCTTTAGATGTAAGTAAAAAGAGACATAGAATGTGAAAGCATACCCTTTCCTTGCATTGAGTATTGTCCTTAAGAATGTGAGTAAGCACACTAGCAGCCCTGCAACAAGTCTGTACTTCACAATATCAGCTGGATAATTCTCAGGCAGTAAGCACCATGAAGAAAATATAATATTCTATATGATGGAGATCAATATTTATTAAATCTTCAAGCAATATCATGAGATGGTCCAACAAATATAGGCTCTCTGTATTATTCTTTTTCACTAAGTTGATGATGCACAATGGAGAAGTGAGAACATAAGATTACCTCAAGATCACCATTGCTTTCACTCAGTGCAAGACCATGTAACAGCATGCTGCCAAATATACAACATAATTAAACAATTTCATCAAATGAAAGAGTAGTTATATGACAAAAGCAAACAGCCAAGTAAAGCTTTAAGATTTAACTAGCTGTCTAGCTCCATAGAGTTCAATACATTTTCCTAGTCCAAATGGCTGAATAATATAGAAGGGCAGAATAGAAAGCATTATACAAGTAAACAAACCTTCCAAACGACATGTTCACATCCTCTTCAAGGGGAGCATGAGTCATCGAATTTGGTTGAGGAATTAATGTGGATGCTAACATTGCTTGCCCATCTGTGTTTTTCTAGAAAATAAGATCCGAAATTCACAATCAAAAAACAACAGTTCACATACATGTGAGATGCTTCTTGTAAATTACATAGGCATAATTATTAACAAAAGTAAATATGAAGTAAAGAGAAAAGCTATGATACAAACCTCACAAAAGTTCTTAAAAACATGGTCAGCCGCAATAAACTCTTGCATACTAGATGTTCGCAAAATAATTCGGAGAATAGAATTCAAAGCAGGTTCTACTTGTGGCTCCTCACCAAGAACTTTGCTAGAAAGGGCATCCAGATTCTTGGGATGCCCAGCAACCAAATCACCAATACACTTTAGTGCCTGGCAAAATATAATCATTAGAGAAGAGTACGTGAAATGAAGAAGAAGAACAAATCTGGAAAGAGATCTTACTGAACAACGTGCAGCAATTGGAGACCACTGGCTTTCAACACCCAACATTAGCAGATAGTCCAACAACTTTTTCTACAATCAAGAAAACAGGAAACAAGATTATCTACCACAGAAACAGATAGCTCTTCAGGCAGTCAATTCAAGCAGATATGATTCGTATTGAACCTGAACTAGGACTGTTTTATTGGTGATCTTGTTCGAATCTTTTTGAGGATCAGCTTCAGAACCTCCAATCATCAACAAATTAATAGTCTCCAACGCACCGAGTAAATTAATTGTCTACTGGCATGTTTGTTTCACAGACAACAGCAAATCACCAGTAAGCTTGTGATAGCATGTGAAAGAATCAACAGGAATTGGCAATGGAGGAAAAACAGAAGCTATATAAAGCTATAAACACTAGAGTATCTGACCTTCTGTTGAGTGAAACTATAAGTACTTCCTCTTAGTTTCAAGATTGATATTAATGGGTCAAAGCCCATAGTCTCCCTTAGTAGTACCTGAGACGCACCTAAAATCAGTAGCAGAGAAAACCTCATAAACAAAGAATAACAACAATGAAAATAAAACATGGAGTAAAACCTGATTTGATGCATTACTGCGAAGAAGATTGTTCAGCAACTCAAGACAGTCCTGTGCAAGAACAATATAAGAACCTCATTAATTCATTTATGGATTTCTCCAACAGTAGCATAGCCAAATTAGAATTGACTGCACGCAAGACTTAGCTAAACAAGCCACAGACAATAAAAAATTGAATGGTCTAAAAGCAAACAAGCCAGAGGTTCACTGAAGTTAAAAAAATAAATAAATAAATTCAGTGAATCACCTGCACGACAACACCCCCTTCAGAACCTCCTTCCTCCTTAATAATACTAAACAATTTTTCAAATGCACCTTCAAAGACTACAATCTTTTGAATCTCCTGTAAACACAAAACTCCCTTAGTATGGCAATCAAACAAACATAAGCAAGGTTCAGGAGCAAAACAAAGAAAACAAATATGATAGCACAGAAGAAAAGGGTACTAAACAAACCCAGAAGCTCACCTCAGCTTCACGAGTCAAGTATGTAAGAAGCAGTAAGGCTTCATTTCGTATAACCTGGAAGGTCAATAGTGATCAACTTCATAAACGAGAAAAGCAATCACATAATATCATCATTATCCTATGTCAATTAGATTTCAGGACAAGTTTCAAAATTTAGATCTTCATGTTTGATGACATAAATCTGAGTAACTGACAAACAAACAGAAATAAGGTAAGATAACCAGAAGGTTCCTGAAGAGTCATGTTGAAAAAAGCAGGTCTACAATAAAGCAGAACATGGTATTTAACAAAATTTGCAAGAAGATTATTTGATTAATAAGCTGTGTACCTCACGGTCCATAAGCATATCCATGAGCCGAGTTATACCACGAGGAATGGACAGAATTGCTTCCTGCAACCTGAATAGGAACTCAGCAAGAGGCTTACAAGCAGAAGCCAATAAAAAAAAAGATCTAAAGTAGAATAGAAGGGATTTTTGTAAGACTCGTACCTATTTGGAGAATTAGTGAGAAGGGCTGTCAAAATTTGAAGAGTGTAATATCGCACATAGAAATCCTCCTCTGACTACATAATCACCGACACAGAAGATACTGAAGCTATTACAGGAAGAATCCACAATAACATATAAAATAAGTTCTAGATCCATATAAAGAACTCTCACCAGCAAACTTAGTAGAAGAGAAATGCTATCTGATTCTCGAGAAAGCAAATCAGTATTCATTAAAGCTGGCTGAACCTCATTTGTAGGCCCTTTTACATGATCAATAGGTGTCAAAGCACCAACAAGAGTTTCAAGTGCCCCGCGAACCTGCATAAAGGGAATGAATAGTAATCAATGTTTTATCCATTTTCAGGAAATTATTAATCAACGATGTCACATTGAGGGATACAGGGAAACAAGAATATTTGGACCACAAGACAAAGGAAACAGCAAAACTATTTCCCAAGAACAATTACCAGAAAATTCTTACATCAAAAGTTGGGAGGTAAACAGCAAGAGAATAAGAAGTTAGGCAAGAAAAAGGCTTGCAAAATTGAGGGGAACATACTCTTAGAAACATAAATACAGGTCAAGTTGTTAGAGATCATCCAACTGTCAAACCCAGCCACCAAGCCCTTTAATGCTTCAGTAATAAAAACTGATACAGAATTTGTTTATGCAATTTGAAAATTTATAAATTAAGTTCCCAACTTTTAATCCTCCTTGAAGACAATTTAAACCTTTCCTTCCGAACTTTTCCTGATAAATATTTTTAATATAATTTGCCTTCACAAAACCAGTCTTAAAAATGCCACAATAATATTTTTGATGGACTGCAAACTGTTAGATCACAGTTCTCTCTGAGGTACCATACGTACATTATTGAGAAATACTGTATGAGAAACAACAAGAGGAACAAATAGAGAAACATATCAAGCAAGAAAGATCTCAAACCATTTCAATATCATCTGGTTCTTCCTTTAAGACACCCATGAGTACAGGAAAGCCTACAAAAATGTAAATACTAGCCTTATTAAACAAAATAGAAACACACAACAAGAATGTCTGAGGACTTTAACTTCAGTACCAGCTCTATTGAACAAGGTAGGAACACACACCCATTGCTCCAAAAGCTAGCTGGGCAGCACGACTTTCAGCCAGAACAGACTGAAGCTCTGCAATAGCAGTTCTCCTGTCCTCTGCCAGGACACCATTACTTATGCGGTCGAGCAAGCGCTCAACATAACTATTGACACATGACAAATAGGAAATCAGTCGCATCATCAATATCAAACATTAGCAAAATAAACAGTGGTTACTAATATTCTCAATTAAAATACCTATCTTCACTGGAACCAGAATTCTCATTTCCAAAAACAAATCCAACGACCCCCTGCACAAGAACTCATAGTTTAACACGCATAATCACAAAACAAATTCAACAATCATTTAACTCGTAATCAATGCACAATAGAATCCATTCAAGCAACATACATACACATACATCACAAGTCTGACCTACACGCTCAATTTGAGGAACACAACACAGTGACTTTTAATCGCTTTTTTTCTAAAATGCAGTGTCCAAACAGCGCTTTTCATAAAAGATTGAGGAGGCTAAATCAAATTTATACACATAGAGAATCTATAGGATTGACTGCATATCAAATTTGTTGATTTAGTTCATCGCATTTGCTTTAACATCAATCTTGAACTAAAAATAAATTAAAATTTCATTTTTTTAAATCAAAAGCTTCACTTCATAAAAATCAAACATAAAAAACCTTGTAACGAGACGCCAAATCCATCTTCGAAGCTCAGCTAAGCAGCACAGAAAATCCTGAAGAAAAAATAAAGGCCGAAGAATTAAGAAATTAAAAACTTAAAAGCATCAACTGGCCCAATCGAAATTAATAACTAGGGATTAAAGAACAGAATAAAAAATGTGGAAGAAACGGAAAACCTGAAAGGACCGAGGCGAAGTTGAAAAGAGACTCGAGCTGCGTTTCACATGGTCCGTCATCGTAGGTTTTTTTTTTTTTGCCCGATTATTTAAAGGAAAGATTTTTGAGCCAAAAAATAGGTGAAACGCCAACGTTTTTAGAAGTGACTTGGGTCAACCGAGGCCCTACTGAAAATAAATTTGAGGCCTTGATGGGAATAATGAGTGTGAGCTAACAGCCCAACATCTAGGTGAATGATGCTCTTTTATAACATATTACCATTTCTTTTGCATTTTTATGTATTTATTGTGTAAATTTTTACCAATTTAATATATTTTCTAATAACAATTTCTTGTAATTAAAATGCGTATGATCTAATTCCCTTAATTAGGACCTACCGAAAGGAAAGTTCTATGCTATCGATCATAGTAATTCCGACTTCATTAACATATATTTAAATTATTACAATTAAAAAATTTGTAGTTGGACTTAAGGTTAGGTCAGTCGGTTCATCTCACAATGAACATCGATTAGTTTGTCTCTAGTACCGGCTATGCTTTTTTAGCCTTTAATTTGTTGAGTTGTTAAATGATGTTTTTCTAACTTTAATTTGTTGAGTCCTTTCTTTGGCATTATTATTTTGAAGAAATTAAAATACTCAAAGCAAATCTACGTTATCGACATTATCATGAGATAAAATCATAAAATGTAGATCGTATTGTTTTAATTTTTGAGATAGGAGTGACGATTAATAAGAATAACTGAAACTTTTATATTTCATAATCAAAAATAAAATTCTTAAATTCGTGAAATAATTTCGAAAAGTATTTCCCATTTATGAATAATATTTTCATTCCTACTATTTCACACACCTAACTGAAAATAAAAATTACAAAATAAAAACACCTTAGCTCATACCTAGGGTGTCATCACACACACCAAATTGGGTTGTTTTTTTTTTTTTCATCCTTTTAAACCACATTTTCCCTAAAAAGTATGTTCATGATTTCGTACATGAACGAAGAATGTGGTCCTCTTACAGGACTTTCATTTAGGCTCCAAATGAAGTTTGGGCCGATTTAAAAAAAAAAACTCAAATTCGAGCCTAAAACCAGCTATTATTACACCAAAACATACGCCAAAAAAAAAAGACAAAAGTCAAACATCATGAAAATAACATAATTTAATATGTGAATGATGAATGAATGAGGTGTTAGTATATCTCCATAATTAGGGAAATAATTGTTTGGTTGACCAATTCCGGATATGGTCCATAATTTCACGCTGAATCTCAACTCAATATTTGGCTATTAAAACACGATTTTGTGATGGTTAAAACGTGAGTTTATTGCCATATTTTGAAACTTTAACTCTCGGATTTCTTGAAACCCATTCTGTTTTCATGTATTTTTGGCTTAAATATTTTAGATCTATTGTTGTAAAGCTCTAGGGATGAAAAATACGTGAAAAACGGGACTGTTTGAAGGGTTTTGTGCCCGGTCGGGTCGAAAAGACTCAAAAATTCTGGAAGAAGCCCTTTCGGGCGAAGAAGAAGATCGGGCGCGTGAGATCCACGCGCCAGATGGTGTAAACGGGCGCGTGGATCTCACTCGCCCGATAGTGGAGAAGCGGGCGCGTGGTTGTCACGCGCTCGAGGGTTGAAAGCGGGCGCGTGGTTGGTTACACAGTACAACCGTACTGTAAAAAAAAAAGGAAATTAATCCTTATTGGGCTATCCGATTTTGGGCCATTATTTGGGCTATTTTTTGTTAGTTTTGGTCCATTTATTTTGGGCCATTTGGTTAATTATTTGGACATATAAATTAAATAAAAGGCTATTTGGTTTATTTATTTTAGGCCTTAAGGATTTATTTAATTTAAGTAATTGAAATTATTTAATTAAGGCCAAATAATTATATTTTGATAGTTTTATATCAAATTTTCAGTTCTGTAATTTTCATAATTTTATGAATAATTGGATTATTTTCCCAAAATTAATATAATTATGAAAACTTCTCATTATTTTGGATTTTATGAGAATTTTTCATGAATTTGGAATTTTTATAAATGCTATAATTTTAAATTGAATAATTTTGTGAAAATTATCATAAAATTATGATTAAATTATGAAAATTTGATTTGAATGTGTATATGTGCTCATTTTGAATGTGTATAATTTTGTTATTTTTATACTAGAAGCACATGTAGCTAAGTTTGTTCATATTATTAAGAATTAAAATTGTCTTATGTTAATTGCAATTTTAAAATATGAATAAATTTAGAATTTGCCAATATGTCTCAGTGATTTATAATTTATTTAATTAGGGCTTAGCCACAGCAACCTTAATTAAGTAAAATTATTTTTGTAAAATCACATAATGATATTAGACATAAATTGTAATTAGTTATAAGGTTATGATAAATTTTATCTCACAGGAATTTTTATTATAATTTTATAACTAATTAGGATAAAATGTCAAATTAGTTTCTTAATTTACCCACAGGGATTAGGAAATGATATAATTTGATAGTTTTATCATTATGATATAAATCTATTAGAATTAGAACTTTAGCCCACAGACAAGTTTTATGTCTAAGATTTATTAATAAAATATGTTTACATTGGTAGACATAATTAAGTTTGCCTCAAAAATTCTAGATACATAAGCATGTTTATTTTCTATATGCAGTGTTTCCTCAGGCTAGTATTAACCTAGAAGTTCCCGAGCTGGATGGAGAGAACTACAAGGTTTGGAAGGAGAGAGTTCTCCTCCAATTAGGGTGCATGGATATAGACTATGCTATAAGGAAAGACGAGCCCGTATTGACAGAGACCAGCACTCCTACTGAAGTAGTTGTACATGAACGCTGGGAGCGATCCTATCGCCTTAGTGTCATGTATATTAAGACAAAAATATCTGCTGGGATACGTGGTTCTGTCGAACAGCATACCAACGTTAGGACCTTACTGAAGGCCATAGATGATCAATTTGTCACTTCAGACAAAGCGTTGGCCAGCACCCTGATAATGAAGTTCTCATCGATGAGGCTCACCAATGTCAAAGGAGTGCGCGAGCACATAATGGCCATGAGAGATATAGTGGCCCAACTCAAGAAGCTAGAGGTGGAGATGTCTGAGTCTTTTCTTGTGCATTATATATTGAACACTCTACCAAAACAGTACGGACCATTCAAGATATCCTACAACACACATAAGGATAAGTGGACCATCAATGAATTGATGACCATGTGTGTTCAAGAGGAGGGAAGGCTGCTTATGGAATCGGGTGAAAGTGCATTTTTTGCAAGCCAAGGAAAGACCAAAGATCGAGCCAAGAACAAGGGAAAAGGGAAAATCCCTGCCCAAGCTGACATTAAGAAAGAGTCCAAGTGTTTCTTCTGTAAAAAGAAGGGACACATGAAGAAGGACTGTGCTAAGCTTCAGCAGTGGCTCGTTAAGAAAGGTAATCCACTCTCATATGTTTGTTTTGAATCAAATATGGTTGAGGTTAATCATAACACATGGTGGATTGATTCTGGATCTACAATTCACATTTCAACTTCCTTACAGGGTATGACAAACCTAAGGAAGCCAGTGGGAAATGAGGAGAGCATCTATTCAGGAAATAAGATGCGCTCGCATGTTGAAGGCGTTGGAACGTGCACTTTAGTTCTTAGGAGTGGTTTTGTTTTGCAATTGGAAAAGACCTTTTATATTCTTAGTTTCTCTAGAAATTTAATCTCTGTTTCTAGGCTGGTACCTTATGGATATTCCTTTCAATTTTCAAATAAATCGGTATTGATATATTTTAAGTCTGATATTGTTGGGAATGGTACCTTATGTGATGGTCTTTTCTCTATTGATTTGGAAAATGACGTTGCTCATAACGCCTTGCATGTTCAAACTGGCACTAAAAGATGTGTTATGAATGAGGACTCCTCCACGTTATGGCACCGGAGATTAGGTCATATCTCCATAAATAGAATTAAGAGATTGGTAAATGACGGAATACTTAGTACTCTCGATTTTACTGATTTCGACACTTGTGTGGATTGCATTAAGGGTAAGCAAACCAACAAGTCTAAGAAAGGTGCCAATAGGAGTTCAACCATATTAGAGATCATACATTCTGACATATGTTGTCCAGACTTGATGATATAGTCAGAAATACTTCATCACCTTTATTGATGATTACTCGAGGTTTATGTATCTCTACATGCTTCATAACAAGAGCGTAGCATTAGATGCCTTTAAAATCTTTAAGGCTGAAGTAGAGAAACAATGTGGAAAACCCATAAAGATAGTAAGAACTAATAGAGGTGGGGAGTATTACGGTAGATACACTGAAGATGGACAAGCACCTGGACCATTTGCGAAGTTCCTTCAAGAAAATGGGATTGTTGCCCAATATACCATGCCTGGTTCACCGGATCAGAATGGTGTTGCAGAAAGAAGGAACCGAACTTTGATGGAAATGATGCGTAGTATGCTTAGCAACTCGAAGTTGCCTAAGTCCTTGTGGATTGAAGCTCTTAAAACGGCAGCGTATATATTGAACCGGGTTCCAACCAAGGCTGTTCCAAAGACGCCTTTTGAATTATTCAAAGGTTGGAAACCGAGTTTGCGTCATATGCGCGTTTGGGGATGCCCTTATGAGATAAGAGTTTACAACCCACAGGAAAAGAAACTGGATCCTAGGACCATAAGTGGGTATTTCATCGGATATGCCGAACGGTCCAAAGGCTACAGATTCTATTGTCCATCTCATAGCACTAGATTTGTGGAATCAAGGAACGCCAAGTTTCTTGAAAATGACTTAGTTAGTGGGAGCGATCAATCTCAAGACCTAGTTTCTGTGAGAGATCAACCCTCTACCTCGAGTCAAGGATTGGTTATCATGAACAATGTCCCTTCAGTACAACTGGACATTGAACAACCAATCGTTGAAGATCCACAAGTAGTTGATAACTTACCAGTAGACGAGGCTCTTCTGGATACACCAGAATTGAGTGAGCAACCAGTTGAACAACATGATCCTTCGGAGAATGTTGAACCAACATTAAGAAGGTCTACTAGGGAAAGGAAATCAGCTATTCCTAGTGATTATATTGTGTATCTACAAGAGTATGATTTCAATATTGGGCCCATTAATGATCCAGAGATGTTTTCACAAGCCATGAACAGCAAAGAATCAAAACTTTGGTTCGATGCTATGAAGGATGAGATGGATTCGATGGCATCTAATGGAGTATGGGATCTTGTCGAGTTGCCTAATGGGGCCAGGGCTATAGGCTATAAATGGGTCTTTAAGACCAAGACTGACTCATTAGGCAACATTGAGCGTTATAAGGCAAGACTTGTAGCCAAAGGATTCACTCAAAAAGGAGGGAGTCGATTACAAGGAGACCTTCTCTCCTGTATCTAAGAAAGATTCTCTCCGCATCATAATGGCGCTTGTTGCACATTTTGACTTAGAGTTGCAACAAATGGATGTGAAAACGGCATTTCTCAATGGTGATCTAGAGGAAGAGGTTTACATGAAACAACCTGAAGGTTTTTCCTCTAGTAATGGTGAGCATTTGGTCTGTAAGCTGAAGAAATCCATATATGGGTTGAAACAAGCTTCCCGCCAATGGTATCTAAAATTCCATGAAGTCATCTCTTCATTTGGTTTCGTTGAGAACATCATGGATCAATGTATATACCAGAAGGTCAGTGGGAGCAAGATTTGTTTCCTTGTGCTATATGTGGATGATATTCTGCTTGCAACCAATGATAAGGGGATGCTACGTGAGGTGAAACAATTTCTTTCTGAGAACTTTGATATGAAAGATATGGGTGATGCATCTTATGTCATTGGCATTAAGATCCATAGAGACAGACATAGAGGTATATTAGGTCTGTCACAAGAAGCCTATATTAATAAAGTCTTGGAAAGATTCAGAATGAAAGATTGTTCACCAAGCCCAGCTCCCATTGTGAAGGGTGACAGGTTCAATTTGAACCAGTGCCCGAAAAATGATCTTGAGCGGGAACAGATGAAGAACATTCCATATGCCTCAGCTGTTGGAAGCATTATGTATGCACAGGTCTGTACCAGGCCTGATATTGCTTTTGCTGTGGGAGTGTTGGGTAGATACCAAAGTGACCCGGGGATGGACCACTGGAGAGCTGCGAAGAAGGTGCTTAGATATTTTCAAGGCACTAAGGATTACATGCTTATGTATAGACGAACTGATGAGTTGGAAGTGATTGGCTACTCAGACTCAGACTTTGCTGGCTGTGTTGATACCCGGAAATCAACATCCGGTTACATCTTCATGCTTGCCGGTGGAGCTGTTTCATGGAAGAGTGCTAAGCAGACACTGACTGCCACTTCTACTATGGAGGCCGAGTTCGTTTCTTGTTTTGAGGCTACCTCACATTGTGTATGGCTTAAGAGTTTCATTGGTGGGCTTAGAGTTGTTGACTCCATATCTAAGCCATTGAGGATATATTGTGACAATTCAGCTGCGGTATTCATGGCTAAGAACAATAAGAGTGGAAGTCGAAGTAAGCATATCGACATTAAGTACTTAGCCATTAGAGAACGTGTTAGAGATAAAAGAGTGGTCATTGAACACGTTAGCACTGAATTGATGTTAGCTGATCCTTTGACTAAGGGCATGCCACCATTTAAATTTAAGGATCATGTAGAGAGAATGGGACTTGGTCCCACATTTTGATTGTAATTGAAACTCTTATTAATAATATGATGTTTCTCATTTTTGATTTGTATACACTAAAGTTTATTTGAGAAATATCCTTGTTGTTTGGACCGAGAATAAACATAAGGTTTATTCATTAAGTATAAATGAGTTGATTTAGAAACATTTTACATAGTAATACATGGAAGATAATACTCACCATTAGAGGAACTGTCGCCATGATTCATGTGATTTGTTTCTTCTATAAGTGAAATATATGGACCAAGTGGGAGAATGTTAGTATATCTCCATAATTAGGGAAATAATTGTTTGGTTGACCAATTCCGGATATGGTCCATAATTTCACGCTGAATCTCAATTCAATATTTGGCTATTAAAACACGATTTTGTGATGGTTAAAACGTGATTTTATTGCCATAATTAGCATGCCCTCGTTAGTAATATAAGAGGGCTCCTTCCGGTCCCCAAGTACGTTAACCTAAAAACATACAAACACCATCTAGTGAGGTTTTGCGTGCTTGGAAGATTTGGAAGGTCTGTGATCGACACAGAGTAGACTGTCAGATTCGCCAATTGCTTCAACAGCAGAGTTACAGAGTGCAATGGCTGGAGGTTAGATCCTATCGCTTCCGCATTTTATTTGTTTAACATGTTTCATATTGTGTAGAAGCATGTTAGGCTTGTTTGATGTTCTTACATGAGGAATTCTTTTTCAATTATTATCATAGAAGATTTTTTCATCCATTGTCAATGAAGTTAAAAAAACTTCAAAAGAAGATCTCTTTATGCATCAAGTGTTTTTTTTTTAAAAATCAAATTTTAAAAAGACACAAAACGCATAAAAAGATCTTATTAATGAATGAGATAATAATTCTTATTATCATTTTTTTATCTATCAATATTTCAAATCTCAAAATTATAGAACTTCAATAAAAATACTATTTGTCCACCATATTTATCTCAAATTTGATTGTAATATCTCATTCATGAATTATTTAACTTAGTAACAAATGAATAGATTTAACCTTAAAATTTATTCAATAATTATTTATCATATCAAAAAATTATAAATATTAAAACAAAATTTTCTTTCCCTACCCAAAAAATATAATTTGTCCAAATTAGAGAGAAAAGGAGAAAGAAAATATAGTCTATATGAGTAAATCTAGTGAAAATATTAAATAACCCCTATTTTTTCTCTTATTTTTCATTTTTACCAAATATTAAAAAAATAAAATATGTTTTCCATCCACTTTTCTTTCTTACTAATCACACCTATGAATAGAAATAATATATTTTTTATCTTCATTTTTCTCTCTTAATTTTCTATCTTTTCAATTTTTTTTTCATTCTACCGTATAAAGTCTCAAGGTTGAGAATTTGATGGAAAAATTAGGTTGGACTAATCATTAAAGAAGTTCAAGAAATTGTTTGAACTAAACACATAGTGGCCATTAGGCCCATTACCATCCTATCAACTTTGGCTGCGGTAGTGCTCTTTTAATAATGTAATGTCATGTTTTCTTTTCTTTTTTTATTTTTTTAATAAAAGAACAAATGACATGACCAAAAATTTGAATTCACTTTTTTAAATTAAAAATTTATGCAATATAGAGTATTCAAATTTATTTCTCTCAACAAAGGAAATTATACATTAATTATTGAATCAAATATTTAAATTGAGACCAACGGATTGTAGGGATAGAATTTTTTTACTAAGATAACATGATAATTTAATTTAAGATAATTATCTTATAAACAATCTGTAAAATTTTTTTACTCCACAAGCAATATTAAGATGATAAAATATGTTTTATTTTATTTTTTTAATATTTTTAAAAAACATATGTTATCATTTTAACTTTACTTATAGAATCAACAAACTTTACTGGTAGTATACAGAATATTTATCCTTTAATTTATGCATTAAAGATGTAATTACAAAACATAGCAAACTCGAAGTTATCACTATTACATTTTTTAAGATACAATACGAATAAGAGAAAATTCGAGATCCAGTCTTTTTTTTTTTGTGCATTAAAGATGTAATTACAAAACATAGGAGACTTGAAGTTATCACTATTGCATTTTAAGATACAATATGTATAAGAGAAAATTCAAAATCCAATTTTCTTCGTCTTTTTTAATACATTTCATTTTACTGATTTGCAATGTTTTCTCTTCTCAGCGAAAAAATCATTTACAAGAGTCATGAATGATCAACTTCTGAAATGATAGCAACTCTGGGAAAGATGAATTAAAGTTGCAGAGAATAGAGCAGCAAGCCAGCATGCTCCTTGAAAAAGAATTCATAAAATAAAGCTCTGTAAATAAAGTAGTAATAAAAAATTACCACGTGACATTCGTGACATAATTAAAATAGGTTTCCAAGAGATTGCAAGGAGAAATTTCATTTGTACAAAAACTTGTAGGCTTTGAATGAGTGATTTTGTTTGAATGAGTTATAAGTATAATAATTTTGTATGACAAAATAAAATTTGAAATTGTCAAAATTTTTGAAAATTGAATGAGTGATTTTTGGTAAATTTTGGAACGTGAATTCCATTTTTTTAATAAGATATTAATATTTATTATGTTTCTTTTTTGGATTTATAAATGATGTACTAACAGTGTATAGTTTCTATATACTGTCAATGTACCAGAGGTTGACACCTCATTAATAGGCCTTTATATGCAAATATAAATAAATTTTTTAAATTTGCCCATAAGAATCTATTAATGAAGTGTCAACCTCTGATGCATTGACAGTGTATAAAAACTATACACTGTCAGTGCATCATATACAAACTATTCTTTTTTATGTCATTTTTATTTTTTTCAACACTAAATACAAAAACATAATTTATTTTTATTATTTTCATATTATTACTAATATCTATACATTATTAAAAATTTAATGAAACCTAAAATGCATGTTTTTCTTGATTTTTTCCATAACATCATTATTATTCTATTATCTTTATTTTTTTCTATTTCGTCAAATTCTTATATTCAATTTTGTTTTCTAAAAATATCCAAACAGTACAATTACAAACACAATTATTTTGTGATTAAAGGATCAATTACTCTCTGTCTTTGATTTAAATTATATTCAACTTAAAAGTTGTCACTATTACATACATTAACCGTACGTTTGGATTGGGGGTGGGGAAGGGAAAGGAGAGAAAAGTTAAGTAAAACAAAGAAAGGTTGTTAACTTTTCCCTTTGCCTTGTTTGAGAAAATTTTTTAGCTAGGGAAATGAAAGAGAGGGAGAGTGAGCACCTCTTGTTTTTTATTGACTTATTCAATTTTTTTAAAACCCCAATTTGGGGTAAACGGGAAAGAAAGGAAACTTGAAAAAAATTTTAACATGTAGAATGTTAAATTTAACCTTATTATATTATAAAATTTAAAACAAAAGAGGTTATAATTAGAGGAAAAAAACATTACAATGAATCATTTCCTTTCCTTTCCTTTCCTTTCCTTTCCATTGTTTAACCAAACAATAGTTGTTTTGATTATTTTTCTTTCTTTTCCTTATTGATTTTAGCTATCCAAATAAGAGGTACATATACCCTTTTCTTTCTTCTCATTTTCTTTACTAATGTTTATCCAAATATAGCTGAAAATACATTATGAGTGAGAGAAAATCAAGCTCCAGTTTTCTTCACTTTTTTTCGATACATCATGTCTTACTGATTTGTGATGTTTTCTCTTCCCACTAAAAAAACTCATTTACAGTAGTAGACCGTCCCACATCGCTTGCTTGGTGGTGTGTGTGTGAGTTTATAAGGAATTCCACGCTAACCCAAACCAACGCGTTTTGGTGTTAGTGGTGTGTTCCTCCTCTGAACAAAAAAGCATATGTATTGCTCTGTGTGCGATGTGTGTGTGTTTGTGTGACTTAAGCATTAGCTTGACTGCATGCGTGTGTGTTAAAAAACATGTGTGTGTGGGTTTTCACCGTCCCACATCGCTTGCTTGGTGGTGTGTGTGTGAGTTTATAAGGAATTCCACGCTAACCCAAACCAACGCGTTTTGGTGTTAGTGGTGTGTTCCTCCTCTGAACAAAAAAGCATATGTATTGCTCTGTGTGCGATGTGTGTGTGTTTGTGTGACTTAAGCATTAGCTTGACTGCATGCGTGTGTGTTAAAAAACATGTGTGTGTGGGTTTTCACCGTCCCACATCGCTTGCTTGGTGGTGTGTGTGTGTGAGTTTATAAGGAATTCCACGCTAACCCAAACCAACGCGTTTTGGTGTTAGTGGTGTGTTCCTCCTCTGAACAAAAAAGCATATGTATTGCTCTGTGTGCGATGTGTGTGTGTTTGTGTGACTTAAGCATTAGCTTGACTGCATGCGTGTGTGTTAAAAAACATGTGTGTGTGGGTTTTCACCGTCCCACATCGCTTGCTTGGTGGTGTGTGTGTGAGTTTATAAGGAATTCCACGCTAACCCAAACCAACGCGTTTTGGTGTTAGTGGTGTGTTCCTCCTCTGAACAAAAAAGCATATGTATTGCTCTGTGTGCGATGTGTGTGTGTTTGTGTGACTTAAGCATTAGCTTGACTGCATGCGTGTGTGTTAAAAAACATGTGTGTGTGGGTTTTCACCGTCCCACATCGCTTGCTTGGTGGTGTGTGTGTGAGTTTATAAGGAATTCCACGCTAACCCAAACCAACGCGTTTTGGTGTTAGTGGTGTGTTCCTCCTCTGAACAAAAAAGCATATGTATTGCTCTGTGTGCGATGTGTGTGTGTTTGTGTGACTTAAGCATTAGCTTGACTGCATGCGTGTGTGTTAAAAAACATGTGTGTGTGGGTTTTCACCGTCCCACATCGCTTGCTTGGTGGTGTGTGTGTGAGTTTATAAGGAATTCCACGCTAACCCAAACCAACGCGTTTTGGTGTTAGTGGTGTGTTCCTCCTCTGAACAAAAAAGCATATGTATTGCTCTGTGTGCGATGTGTGTGTGTTTGTGTGACTTAAGCATTAGCTTGACTGCATGCGTGTGTGTTAAAAAACATGTGTGTGTGGGTTTTCACCGTCCCACATCGCTTGCTTGGTGGTGTGTGTGTGAGTTTATAAGGAATTCCACGCTAACCCAAACCAACACGTTTTGGTGTTAGTGGTGTGTTCCTCCTCTGAACAAAAAAAATTAACAACTCTTGAAATGATAGCATCCAGAGGAAAGATGAATTAAAGTTGCAGAGAATGGAGCACAAAGCCATGGAAAAATATCATCTAAGAACCATTTTGATTTGCTGCACTACAGAGGCTGCAGCATGCTCCATGAAAAAGAATTCATATAATAACGTTTGCAAATAAAGTAGTGTAAAAAATTATCACATGACATTCATGACATAAATTAAAGCTTTCAAGAGATGAAAAAAATATGTTTCGGATGCGACATTCATGACATAAATTAAGTTTTCATGAGAAGAAAAAAAATATCTTTAGGATGTGTTTGAATTGTAAAGAGAAAATTTATTTGTAAGAAAACTTATAAAATTTTAAATAAAATTATTTTGTTTGACAAAATAAAAATTGGAATTAACAAAATTCTTTGAAATTTGAAGGATGGATTTTGGTAAATCTTGTCACTTAAATTCTTTAATTTTTTTTTTATAAGATACAAATACATTTTGTGTTTTATGCAACTCTTATTTTTTCCAACTCCAATTAAAGAAGCATGTTTTTAATTTTTATTATTTTCATATTATTAATAATATTTATACATTTTTAAAATTTAATGATACATATATTGCATGTTTTTCTCTATATTTTTAATCCATAACATCATTATTTTTCTATTATACTTATTTTTTTATTTTGTCAAATTCTTTATTCATTTTATTAAAAAATTTATCCAAGCAATACAATTGCAAACATTGTTATTTTATAATTAAAAATAAATACTATTATTTTGAATTAAAGCATTTCAGAATTTTCAAATTTTTAAAAAAATTTCATTTAAACGTAATTTGAGACCTTAAAATTTTAGTAGTTTCAATTCAATTCCTAAACATCTTTTGTTTAATCTTACACAATCTAATAGAATTTAATAGTAGGATCTTGCTATTTAGTTAAAGACAACCGAATCAAGGATCAATTACTTTTTGCTTTTTTATTCAGATTATATTCAACAGAAAAGTGTCCAAATGTAAAGCATTTCCGTTGAAGGTAATAATCCAAACACAATGAAGCATTAATTTTTTGCTAATGATTCAAAAAAAAAAATTATGGCTAATTAGAATTACACATCAAGGGGAAACTACACTTGCAAAAATAAGAAGAAACCCAATAACACGTTTATCTTAGTGGATTCATGCAATCTCTTTAAAAAAATGATTTCCCGTAAATTTAGAATTATTTTTACAACCTAAAAAAACCAGTATCACGTAATTTTCCTAAATAAGACAATGATATTGATAAAAATCTAGAGAGCTTCTAAATTAAAAAAAAAATTGTTGACAATAGTACACGTTCTCCACCCAAAATTTTCTTAAACCTATCAAAAATTAATGAGAGCATATGCAAGAGATTGTGTAAGAAATAGGGAAATATTATTTAGGTTCTATTTGGTCGTCAAAACCATCCACAAATCAAAAGCTACATGCTCAACTTTCTACTAATCAGTCCAAAATATAAACAATCAAAGAAAACAGGCATAATTGGGTCACCATCTCAAAAGATCTTTGCTTTTTAAGCCAAAAAAACAATGCCAGCTTTTGCGAATTAAAACATGAAAAAAAAAAAGAAAGAAAGAAAAAACCTCAATGGGATTTTTATTTTTCATTATAGAGCTCAATGGGTTTCTTATTTAATGAGTAATACTTATGTTTTTGTTCGATATTGAAATCTTGAATTCATATCGATTTGTTATATTCTATTATATTTTTTATTCGATTTTGAAATCTTGAATTTTTGGAATTTTAAAACTTTTCATTTAAACGCTCCCTTAAAATTTGAGATCTTGAAATTTTAGTAATTTAATTCAATTCCTAAACATGTTTTGCTCAATCTTACATTATCGATTAGAATTTAAATGTTGTGAAGTTAGATCAAAGACAAGCAAATGAAGAATAAATTACTTTCTGTATTAGATTTAGATTATATTCAACTTAAAAGTGTGGAAATGTGAAGTATTTCCTCTAAGGGGGCGTTTGGTTGGGAGGAAATTAGGATTCCCCCAGTAATTTTTTTTTACCAACAATAGATTACGATGTTTGGTTTGCGGAATAAGATTTCGGCCAGTAATTTTTTTTTACCAACAGTGCAAAACAGTGCAAAAATGGGTGGAAAATGATTCCCCCTCATCTTGAGGTATTTTCTTTTCGCGGGTGGGGGGGGGGGGGTGGGGGAATCCAATTTTTTTTACCAATTTTACCCTCCAATAATTATATTTTATTTTCATTTTACCCCTAAACCTATCTAATATTACAATCATGTTTTTCTCTTATTTTGATGAAGAGAAAAATGAATTTAAAATCAAATGGACCAATAATAAGATGGACCCTATGATTTTTTATTAATCAAAATCAATTTAATATAGTAATAGTTTGTTAAATCAAAATAATTTACATAACAAAAACCTTATAAAAAAGGGACAAAATAAATAAATAAATAAATGAGTATCTTAAATAAATAAATAAGTAATTAATTTAAATATAAATAAATAAATGAGTATCTAAATCTTTTTCTTTTAATTCAAGTTATCAAACCCAACGTTAATTCAAATATGAAAAAGGAAAGATTTAAGAAAGCAATCCATTAAAAAGGAAGGTACTTTACAATAATTGAGAAAGAGATTAATTGTTGCTCATAGTGGGATGATGCTTCCAGAATACCTGAAGCTGAAGATTGGATGAATGTGCATTACTTGACCTCCATTAATTAACAAGTGAAATTAAAAATATTAACAAGTATCTTTATATTTTTTAAATTAACAGGTATTATTATGAAATAATTTACTTATTCAATATCCTATAAACAAATGGACTAATTAATTAACTTGTGTTAAAGAAATTAATTAATATTCCCCAAATGAATAAACTTAATAAATAAATAAATATGTTAAAATAACTTCTATCAATGTGTTATTTATTTTAAATCAACCATTTATTTACTTTAATACAAAAGGGTAGTATAGTAAAATTTACCATTTAGTAATTTTAAATTCCTTGACCAAACACAAAAATCTTATATTCCCACCAATACAACCAAACACAGGAATCTAATATTCCGAGGAATCCGTCAAGTAAAATAATTTTTCATCAAATGATTCCCAAAGGTAATCCTAAATTTTATGAACCAAACGACCCCTACTGGTAATATCCAAACATGATTAAGCACTAATTTCATGGCTAATTAGAATTGCAAATCGAGGGAGAAACTAGTTGCATAAATAAGAAGGATTTTCTCTATATATATCGTAAGTGAAATTTAAACTTCATAAAACGAATTAAAATATATTTGATATCTTTTGATCTCATCAATAGAGTTTAAAAATCCAATAACAACACATCATCATGTAATTTGAGCTTAATGCTTAGTCTAATCAATTCATACAATCTCTTTAATAAATGGTTTTGAGTAGGCAGTAGGTTTAGAATTTTTTTTATATCACGCAATTTTCCTAAATGAGAAAATGTTATGTTTAATATCTTGATAAATTCAAGTGAATTTCTAACTTGAAAAAGAAAATTGTTGACAATGGGAAGTCTCCTCCACCCAAATTTTCCTTGAACCTATCAAAAATTAATGACAGCAGATGCAAGAGATTGAGTAAGAAATAGGGATATATTATTTAGGTTCTAATTGATTGTCAATACCTACACAAAACAAAAGCTGTGTGCTCAAAAAGATACTTAACTTTCTACTAATCAGTCCAAAATATAAACAATCAAAGATGAAAACAGCCATAATTTGGTCACTATCTCAAAAGATCTTTACTTTTTAAGTCCAAAAAAACAATGCAAACTGTAACAAAAAAAAAAAGGCAATGCAAACTTTTGCAAATTAAAACTAAAAAAAAACTTCAATGGGATATTTATTTAATGAGCAATGCTTATGTTTTTTATTCTATTTTGAAATATTGTGTTTATCTCGATTTATTTATCAAGTTTTTTATCTCTTTAAGTTGAGAATACTCTATCGCATTCTTGATTTGATTTTGAAATATTGAATGTCAAATATTATAAGTTAAAATTACTTAGATTGATTTTTGAATTTATTTGATTTTGAAATCTTGAATGTCAAATATTATAAATTACTTATATAAATAATATTTTGTTTATACCAAAATTCATAGAATTTCGATAATAATATCGAAAATTGAGATCTATATTGTCACGACCCGAAGACCGCGACTTTCACTTGATTCTTATACTTTTTTTTTTTAGTCTACAAATTTATGGACTAAATTTTTCTTTTTTCCTTTTAAGGTTTGTATTCGGTGTCAGTGTAGTTACTATACTATCTAGGTGACCTATAGTCATTCCATTTAAATATTAAACAACCACGAAAACGGTTCTTAGTTACATCCCGACTTGCTAAACAGAATATGTACTGTGCATCAATTTAAGTCTTACATGTAAACAAGTATTTTATAAGAAACATACACCTTAGAAGACTAGTACCAAGTCCATATACCGTCTCCGATGCCCACTGAGCAGCTCACATGGCAAATGTTAACTTCAATAATCTGAAAGAGATGAAATTTAGTGGGGTGAGCAAAACCACGGCTCAGTAAGATACTAATATAAATGCAAGAGTAGGATTATACTGTCTTAACCGCAAATGCTTAAAACTTGCAATGATGCAATTACAGTTAATCCTTTCTCATCGATAACATCTCATTATCACTTCTCATATTCACTTTTCATTTCATAATCATACTTTTGTATTCTATCATCTCTTATCAAGTCTCATATTATGGGTCATGATCACGGTGGTACGAAGTCATAATTCTCTTCGTGTGTTTCTATATTCATGTTTCATATCATATCATATCATGACATCATATCGATGAAATATCGCTACCACTGAGTCATGACACTCCTCATATATTCTCCATGTTTAATGCAGATATTCTATCGAATTCACTTTACATTTAATAATCATATTCCCGTATTACATCAATTCATATCACTTATCGTCTGGGAATTTATGATCACGATAGAGTGAGATCAGAATCCTCTTCATATCAATCTCATGTTCATATATCATATCATGTCATGTCATCGTATAGGTGAAACATCATTTACGTCGAGTCACGACATTCCTCATGGAATTCTCATATACTAAGCATATTATCATATCAGGGTTTAATATGCAAATTCATGTAATTTTTCTGTCTAAACCGCTATCATTTCAAATCATATCATATATACTTTAGGACATGCTCGACATATGAATTTTCAATTCATTTCAAATTTGCCTTTAAGGCATGATAGAAACATGTTCAATTTCAGTTCATGTATTCGTTTTCGGAGCATGTCTAAAACGTGTGCGGTTTTAAAACATTTTTCATATACTATAAATCATATCAGGTTTAGAGTTCATATCAAATCAGTCTATACTCTAAACCGCATGTCATTTCAAATTCGACACAAAATCTTATATAAATCATGTAAGTGTCGAAATCATTTATCATATACTTTTAAAACATATTCTGTAAATCATATCAGGTCTAGAGTTCATATCAAATCAAACTATACTCTAGACCACATATCATGCCATGTTCGACACAAAATCACATATAAATCATATAAGTGTCGAAATCATATCTCATGGACTTTTAAAACATGTTTAAAACATGTACTGTTTCAAAACATATTTTATTTCAAATCTGTTTCATGTACAGTATAAATCATGTCAAGTCTAGAGTTCATATAAATAAAATCATACTCTAGACTTCATATCATATCGGTTAGAGACTAGGCTAGATCCCTATCATCTCTCTATCAATAAAGACTTAAATCACTGTAGCTAGCAGTGAAAATCATGTCATCGTCCCCTGGAAACCAACTAGGGCGCTATCTATGGCCATAGACCTCATCTCTCTCAGCCCCACTGATCAGGCGTGACTGAGACCTGTCCACGACTATTGTCGGACAAGCATATCTGCCTAATGAGCAAGGCTCCAATTAGGCGGTTTCCACTATGCTTTATTGAATTTAATTCTTTTAGGGTGCCTACAGTCTCATAAAACATTTAAATATATAGCTTTATTTTCAATATCATGTAAAGCATATGGTAAAATTCTGTATGATATTTCATATATCAAAATATATATCTACCATATACTTTCATTTCAAAACAAATCAATACTTTTCAGTGTTCATATAAACATTATTAAAATGTTTCAAGTTGTAAGAAAGCATGCTTAAATGCGATGCTGTAAAACATTTCAGTATGCAACTTCGGTAATATTTTCATCAAATACAGAGAAGCGATTCATTCAACTTTATCACCATCAACTATTCGATTTCAAGACTTTCTTTCTGTCAAATCAGTAAATCACTATTTAATTCATTCACTATTCATTTAATTTAGTATTCAGTTTGCTCAGTACTCAATTCATTCGGAAGTCGAATCACTTGGTATTTAGACCATTCGGTATTCAATATCCTTTCTCAATCGTCATCGACTATTATAATAATCATTTATACATTTCATCATCAATATTAGGATCGCTTCATTTGTATGAATCCTCCAAGTTTCTATAAACATTTAAACATCAATTTTCTAAATAGTCATCAAGTTACCGAAATTATGCAAATAATAATATCATCATTCAATATCTGTTCTAGAATCGACATCGCGGATAACAGAATCACAAAATCGATAGTCACTTATCAAATCCATTTATGATTTGATCTATTGATACATGTTCATCATTTCTGATTTGAGGTTCAATTTCATTTACTATCACAAAATCGTATCTAAATCCTCAAATCAATTTTCATGTGGCCTTTATGGTTTTATCCGAACTTATGCAATTGTCGATCTTATTATTCAAGATCTATTCTAAGGTTATAAGTACAATCATCTTTTCACATATTTATCACTCATTTCTTTGAATCCATAATTATGGGTGTAAAACGGGCCGAAGCCCGCGGGCTTATCCGTTAAGCCCGCGGGCTTTTAAAGGGCCGGTTTCAAATTTTTAGGCCCGTTTAAAAACGGGCCTAAACGGGTTGGCCCGCGCGGGTCGACGATCCGCGCGGGCCGGTTCATAAGCCCGCGGGCCGGCCCCATTTTAGGCCTTTTTTTCATTTTTTTTAAATATAATTTGTTTTTTAATTATATTATTAATGTATTTTTATTTCTTACAAAATAATAAATACATGATATGATTTTATTGTATTCTAGCAAAAAAATGAATTCATGTAATTTTATTTTGAATTCAAACCATGACATTTTATATGTATATACACATATAATAATGAAAATAAGATGTTGGAAGATTTTAATGTTTAATAGAAATTTATGTTTTTTTTTTTAAGATTGCAATTATTTATTTTAAAATATTGTAAGTGAATTGTAATTGTATTTAAATTGTATTTGTATATGAATTTTAATGATTTTTAAAATTTTATTTTATTTTTATTATTTTTTATTTAAAAATTATATGGCCCGCGGGCCAGCCCGGTCCGCATTAAAAACGGACCGGGCATGTAAAAATAGGCCCGTTTAAAAACGGGCCTAAACGGGCTTGGCCCGTATCCGTACGGCCCGGCCCGCACCCGCCCCGGCCCGCCCGTTTTTCATCCCTATCCATAATTGATCGGATTGTATCGTAATTCAATCTCCATTTCGATCTCTCGAATTTGTCCATATTATCACGCTCGGAATTATTTCAAAAATCAAGAAACCGAACTCGATAAATTCTGGAAATCACTACTCCGTTAAGAGCTTCACAATCCAATCATTTAACCATCAATTTTCAACTATGATATTCTCTTCAAGGTAATATCGTATAATCATCGTTACTTCCATCAATACTCCAATTATCGATATTCCACCTCAATTTCTGCTCGATAGTCAACTTATAATATTAAAATAACTCGAATTATCAACTCTATAAGATTCACAACAAAATTTCTCACGTTATTGTGCTCATCTATTAACCTTCTCAACTATTTAAAAATCCATTTTTTTCTATGACACAGTAATATCCTTTCAAGCTTATCTTCGATAATTCTTTCAAAATTCCATTTAGATGAGAAATTAATATTTTTCCTTAAACATTTTCGTGGAAATTTCGGCAGCATAACGGCTTAATTTCCTTTAAACCTCCTGCAAGGAAATACAATTTATACTTGCAGCCGTTGATTCTCACCAATTTTTACCTCTTACTAAGACCCCCACCATCAGTTGTGGGTCCTCTTAGCATTTTTAGCAAATCAATTTAAATGAATGCATCATATAAAAAAATCATAATTCCCACATACAATATAAAGCTACTAATGCTTTATAAAAGTATCTTACTTGGTGTTGAAGCTTAGCGCCTTGACGAGCTCCTAGCATCGTCGGACACCAAATCACGTCTTTGTCACCTCCGCTACAATTTCAACAACACCAATGACACTTGCATAAATACATATTAATAAACTTATTCAATAAATATAAATCAATTTATTGTTTCTTCCTTACCAATTTCTTTTCCTTTTCTTTTTTTTCTTTTTCCTTTCCTTCTTCTTCTTTTTCCTTCTTTTCTTTTCTTCTTTCTTTTCTTTTTTCTTTTTCTTTCCTTTTTCTTTTCTGTTTTTTTTTTTCTGGCCTGAACCGGTTCGGACCGGTTCACTTCTACTGGCCGGTTCGGCCTCTTCCCGCCGGCATCACCGCCGGTTCGGGCCTCCCTCAGCTGGCCACGGTTGTGGGGAAGCCAGATCTGGCCTCGGTTTCACCCCATCACCGGCGACGGCGCCGGATCTGGGTCCGTGGGTTTCGGCCCTTTTCCTTCCTCCCTTCTCCTTCCTCCGCCGTTTCCTTCACCGCCGGTGGCCTCCTTCACCTTCGTTGGTCCTCGCCGGTGGCGTTGGTGGCGATGCCGGCATCTGGATCAACCGGCATTCCCTCTTTCCTTTTTCTCCTCTCTTTTTCTTTTCTGTTTTCCTTTTTCTTTTTCCGCTTCGGGTCGCCGCCGGTCGTTTCTTCTCTTCCCCTTCGCCTCGCCGGCGACGACCCTCTCCTTCCTCCTCTCTTGGCCGGTCGGCATTCGCCGGCTTCCCTTCTGTCTTGTTTACGTTTTCTCCTCTGTTTTAACAGAGGAGAAAACAACGTGGGAATCGGGTTATACCGATTCCCCATTTTTTTTTTATATTTATTTTCATATAATTATATATTTACTATATTTGATATATATATATATATATATAATTTGTATAAACCATATATATATATATATACTTCAATTTAAAACACTATACATATATTTCATATATATTTATATATAAGTATATATTTCATATATAAACCCTTTATATATGTATACTTTAATTCAAAATTCTATATATATATATATATATATTTCATATATATTATTATATATATACATAAATGTACAAAAATTTACATATATATATATTCCATATATGAATGTATATATTTATTCAAAAATATATTTATATAATAACCTTATATAAATATAAAATTACATATTTTTATTTCTTATTAAATTTGGATTTCTTTATACCCAAATTTATTTTCTCCATTTTCTTATTTAATTTAGATTTTCATTTATCCAAATTAAATTTCCTCCTTCATTTCTTATTTCCAATTTAATTTTCCTTTTCATTTCTTATTTAATTTGGATTTCAATTTGTCCAAATTAAATTTTCTGGATACCTTATATTTATTTAGAAAATTCTCGGTCTTCACATATATATATATGTTGAAATTTTTTCTATAATTACTACTAACTTTATATTCCTGTATATAAATGGATTATAAATGCAAATCCTAGCTAAAGTAGGCATTTATGGTTTGGATTTGAGGAAGTTTGTTTGAGATAAGGCAACTTCCATGCGCATCCAACAAAGGGTCCCAAATGAAAGATCCATGCAAGTGGGTTAACCTAAAGAAAGTAAGAGGTGCCAAAGGCGACAAGTGAAGTCTTCCAATCCGGTGGGTAATTGCCAGGAAACACGTGGGAAAAAGTGACAAATTCCTAGGTGAAGATCTCATCCAGGACTTGGGCAGGAAATTGAACAAATTTGATGAACAAACTAATTCAATTTGAGCACTCAAGTGGGAAAATTCTCACAATCCCATTTGAATTAATGACCTAAAACAAGATAAGGTAGATGCAAATTGAGATCATGATTGTCTTGGAGTAATTTGGATACAATACAACTCAAGTTTTTTTTTCGAAAAGGTCATAATCCAAAAATTAAATAAAAAAAATTTTCGGTGATAGGTATTAAGATTTAAACTCTAAATCCACTCAAAACTTGGTAATTCAATTCTAAAATTTTCAACCATCTTTTTATCATTCTCTCAAATTAATTCATAATAAAATAACAACCTATCATGTTTAAGTTCATTGTTATTTTTTTAAAATGACTTAATAAATTCAAATTTCAATACTTACTATGTTAGATGTTGACTCAAATTCTATTGGGAATCAATTTGGATTCTAACAAAATTCTATTGGTTAGAGAATTACTTGGTGGTTAAGTTTATTTAGAGATAAATATTCTTAATAGATTAGATTCCTTAGTGAATAAGAATTTTTAGTGATCAAGTAACTTGGCTCTATAAATATAGAGTGGGTCTTACCCTTTAGAAAAGGGATTGAGAGAGATGTAGTCATTATGTAATCTCTGTGTGAGAGATGGGTTTGTAGGGATTTGGGAAAGAGTTGGAGAAAACACCGTGTTGCATGAGAATTTCATGGGTTAAACACTATGGAGCAGAAACTAGGTTTGTTTCGAGGCTTGGGCTTAGTGTTTGTTTTAAGATGTTTTGTACTCTTTGTAATCTCTATGTTTTATAGTAGATTTTTCTCTCTTATCTGTGGATGTAGGCACTTGGGCCGAACCACGTTAAATCTTGTCTATTATGTGTTTGATTTAATTCCGCGTTGGTCTCATTCGTTTGTAGAATACTATTCTACTTGAAAATTCCTAACATACTATTCTTTCCTCAATTCTTAAGCTGTGGGATTTTTTTTATAAGAAAAAAAATTCAAATTTCTGAAAATTTTGTGAACAATATTTTTTTTAAACCCAATTCAAACTTAGTTGTCAATTCTAAAATAAAAACAACTTATCATGTTTGAGTTCATTGTTATTCTCTTTTTTTTAAAATTTATTTATATTGAAATTTCAACACTTAAAATTTTTTCTTCAGTTGTCAAGCTGCGAGATATTTTTATAAGAAAAATTTTCAAATTTCTAAAAAATATTTGAACAATTTTTTTAAAACCCAATTCAAACTTAGCTGTCAAAGGGTTGTAGCCAAATTAACCAAAAACCATGGCAATTCTTCATCCAATTTATGGAGCTAAAACCTTATAAATAAGAGTTAATAATCTTTCTTGCAAACTGAACAATGACGAATGACGGAGGTTTTTTGCTTGTTGTGTTCATAACAATTGGATGATGGTGTTTATTACGATGTTCTAAAAAGACATCAAATCCAGCCAACTTTCATGTAAGAGAACAATACAGACAATTTGATTTTGTCTGAGAAAACTTTATTTCATAGTTTTTATTATAATTATTATTAAATTTCAACATTTCCCAAGAAAGAAAGTGGAAGGGAAAGGAAGTGCGGGGATGGGGAACCATCGTCTCAATTATCAAACCTTCCAAAACACAAGATTTGCCATTATTTGAGGTAAATTCCATTTCAATGGAACAAAGAAAAAGAATATGCTCTTTTTCTTTTTCTCTTTTTTTTTGTCTTAATCCTAAAAAAAACCAACAAAAATGTTTTGTTTTAACATGACTGAAATTTCCACGAAACCACCTAGAAACATCACTACGCATATGCTAATGCTTTACTGTCACTGTTATTAGACTCATTCCTTTGTGTGGCATAGCCCACCTTCGTTGGTTGATACTTTTTGCATCAATTTAGTACTGTGTCTAGTCATCCCTTCATTTTGCCTTCATCAATCTATTTCTTTGAATATATTTGCTTATCAATTAGTGGAAAAACAAGAGAATAAGAAGAAAAAAAAAGAAAATTGATTTAATTCTGAAATTTTATTTTGAAGAAAAAGTTCGAACTTGCTCTTTGAGTGAGAATATTTGTATTTATCATTAAGTTAAATCTTAATTATCCATTGATGTGGTAAGAAAGTTTATTTTTCTTTTAATTGTCTCGAGTTTGAATCTAACAAAAGATTTTGAAAAAATAATTTAAACCAGTCCAAAAAAAATATATTAGACGAAATCTTGAAACTCCTTATCATTAAACAAATGTTTTAGTGCAAATGAATATTGTTTGGGAATTAGGATAGGGGATTTAATTTTATGTAATTTCTATAAGTAGTTACAATTATTGATTGAGTTATAATAATAAATTACATAATTACAGACCCAAAAGTAAAGAAAACAGAAAAGAGGAGAGAGAAACTTGAAATGAGATAGTTAATATTCCAATGGACAATAGTTTAAATAATGTCCATGGTAATTAAATAATTTAAATTCAACAAGTCAAGAGAAGTGATGATTCAAGCAAATGTGAAGGTATCTTTCATCAGTTTATATAAACCGATAAGAATTTGGAAGATTGTGTTTAAATGACACATGGCAAAGTTACTAGTACTTGAGAAATAGAGTAGAATATTTCTTATCTTTTATTTAATTTTTAATACTAATAATATAAAATTAAAAAAAGCTAGTGGGTGTTTATAAATTCTTGCTAAAATGATATTTAAGAAAAGAGAAATCACAATTAATATAAATTGTTTGTTTTTAAATTTAGTATGACTTAATACCCAGTAACCTTGACCAATAATTTTTTTTGTATAATAGAGGCCTCTGATTTGAGAAGAAAAAAATACAGATATTGAAATTTGAATTTTAAATCTTTATATTTTCTGTTCATATTAATATATATGAATTATTTTTTAATACTTAGGTTTGTAATTAACTAATTAAATTTAGTTTTATACTAAGAAATATTGCATTTTATTGTTTCTCTATTTTTTAATACATTTGTTTGGTACACAACTAGATTTAAAGATTGTATTATAAACTTGACCCAAACACCTTCACCGGGAAAGGAGAGTTGAGAAAATATAGACGTTTAAATTTAATAATGATATATGGTAGAACTTTTCTAAATTAATTTTTTTAAATTAATAAAAAATGATTTCTGTTGGAACAATTCATCCACAAAGCCCATTAGCACAATAAATTAGGAAGAAAACTAACCTTTTGTGGGTATACAATATACCCACAAAATCACCACTATCCTGACTGCTTCCAGCCACTGCCATGGAGAGGGAATGTCGCCGGTGCTCCGCCGGAGGTCCGCGGTGATGGTGGAGCTGCCAAGGTGAAGAAATTGATGGTGAGGAAGGTGAGGAAGGTGAGAACGGGAGAGAATAAGGGAGGCTGCCCATGTTCACATTTAGCCAAAAATGAGCTACAGTATCAATGGGCCATACTGTTGCCTATATATAAGTGCCATGGGCAGGGACCCCTTATATCATAAATCATGTATTATATCCGTCCCATTAAGGATAAATACATGTATAATATAAATATATTACGTATATTCATGGTCACACCTTATGCAAAATATACTACCAATCAATTATATGATAATTAATTGTACTTAATTAGTCCACGTTAATGAGATAATTCAACATTCTCCCACTTGGACAATTAAGTTAATTAACAAAATATCATATAATATCAATATGTATTCATAAGACCTTCTGGATACATTGTACCGAAAGGGTACAAATGTGTAGGCTTACAAATACTTTAACAATATCAATCCTTTACAAGCTTCAGAATGCATCATACCGACAGGGTACAAATGCGTAAACTCATAAAGACTGCAACAAAAATAGTAGTATTAGTGTGAAATGGAAATGATATGAAAACAAAATCAATATCCATTTCCATTAGGTCCATGCATCTAAACTAAATGATGCAATGTTTCAACAGAAGCTCATGAGACCAATGCAGAATGTCTCCTTTAACAGAATGTCATATTTACCAGAATGCGCGCAGACATAATATGCATATATGACAAATAGGAATCCATTCACACAGTTGCAACTGATTTTATTGCAGAGCTCCCACTAACTTAATACAGCAAATGGCTCCACATGCCTCATAAAAGTGCTATGTCGTCAAAGCACTTTAGCAGCCAAACTTTTAGTTAGACAGAATGAGCTCTTTAAAACATGTGCTCTATAATCCAATTAAGTACTGGATTCCATTATTTTCTCTCTAACCAAGCGAATGATGATATCTAAATATTTGGAGTGTGAGGAACTCCAAGGATTTTAAGAGAGAAAATACTTGCTGCAGCATTACCATAGTACATCTCCAGGACTTCGAAATGGCAACCACACAAAACCAACCCTAAGATGAAATTTTGCAGCCTAAATGGCCCATCATGTAGCTTTACAACATGCTACATATTTAGCCTCCACAATCAAGGATGCTGTAAGTGTTTGCTTTACACTTTCCAAAATACATCTCTTTTGTATCCACAAATATGTAACCAAAATAATTTTCAATATCTGGAGAGCTCGCAAAATTAACATCAGAATATCTGACCGAACCTAAAATGTCAGACTTATCAATATCAAAATACTCTCTTTATAGCTTCCAGTTCTCTATTGCAAGATCGCTCAAGTATCTCCGAAATACATTTATAATATACACAATATCCAAATGTGTATAAACTTCAGCATATACTAATTACCCACAACAAGGCATACACAGTACTCGATATGAGTTCTTTCATTATCATCTTGAGGACTTTGAGATTTTCACAATATGTCACCTTTTACTAAATGACGTCTCATTAGGAGAACAACATACAATAAACCTACTCGACACTTAATATAGGTTCCATGAGACCAATAATGTATGCCTATTGATATGTCACGAAGAATCTCAATCCTTAAAACGAAATAGAGCCTCACTTAGATTCTTCATCCTGAAGTGACATGACGACATGAAGTGTCTCATACAATAGGTCAGTGCTATAGGCTGCTATTTTACATCATCACTTAGAGCATAATAAGCACATAACTCCCACTGACCTCGCAATGGATCCAATTATCAAACGATAATGTTCTCCTCAAAGTAACAATCTCATTCTTTATGTATATATTACAATCTGGATGCCTTTTAATGTTCATAAATGAACTCCTTGAGTTCACATACTGCATGTTCCATCTTAGGAATCACAAACTTTTAGGTTGCTTTATTTAAAGCCTTGGCAAAATTTAGCTTTAAATCATCTACCTAATATTTAGAGTCTCCCTTTTGTCTATAATGATGTGACAACTAAAATAGATCCCATGCATCCTCATGCAACATAGATGCTCACTTATCCTATGTGACTAACATCTAACTCTTAGAGTTCAGATCAAAATAGTCTCCTGACAAACATCAGAAACAGAAGACATTTCATATTCATATTCTTCTGTAAGGTCAGGTGCAGGTTCAAAATATGGTATTGGGATCAACTGTTGATTCCTTTGGTTTGTGGCTTTTCATAATCAAAAGATAACGCATATATGGGACTGGCACAACAAAAATTTTTTTTTTTTTCAATAATGACTTTGTGGAGTTCGCAACTCCCACTCTTTAAGTCATCATCTAAATGGATTGCATTGTCAGACTTAATGATTCTAGTATCATATAACGAGAAACGAGAAATGAAAATCTAAAACCTTTCTAGCCGATATAATAACCAACAGAATTGCCGTTGATAGTTTTCTAGTCAAGTTTTCTTGACTATGGGTTATAGCTCTTTTGCCTTACCTTATAACCCTAAACACAGAAAACGGCATAAAATCGGCTTAATGTCTGACTATAACTTGGGATGCTTTTAGGAACTGGTCTTGCTTGGAGATCAACTTTGAATGTGAATTGCAGTTTTAATTTCACTCCACTCGAATTTTTTTTTAAAGGTTTGGAGTGATTAACATAAATCGTACCAGATCAGAATGTACGATTGACTGCAACTGTAATCTCATTCTGTTTCAATATTCCAAGCACCGTACACTAGGCGTCAATACATAATCCTATAGTGCACTTAACCGAAAACCGGTATATGATTTCGCCTAGCTTCATTATACCGAACATGATATTCATCACTACTGTCTGATCATTGCCTTAAGCAGCGCAGCGGAATTAATCAGAATGCCTAAGGCCTCTATAAGATCAGATCTATTACTCCGTATGACCTACATCGAAATGGTCGTTAGTAAAATGATGAAACACTTATATCCACTAAATACAATATGTGAAAATGATCTACAAATGTCGGTATACATAAGTTCCTAATTATTTCAATATCTACTAATCATGTCCTTAATATTAGCAGCAAGATATCCCTTAATACAATCTCTTCATGTGGCTCGAAATATCCCTAACCCATGCCACAACTTAATAGATTTCTTATCTATCCTATCATAATCAAAATCTACAGTCACATCATTCACTATTGAAGAAAATTTGTTCAATATTGGGCTGCAAATCCACTGTGTACAATCCATGAGGCAGAATGCCAGAATCAGTACACATGTTACTAATTAGAGATACTTTTCTGTTATCGAAATGAAAAGTATAAACTGACAGTAGTTCCAAAATTGTCTTCAAAATGTAACAACAATCTGGCTATATTTTCAATATGGATTCTAACTCTATAACCCCAATTCACAACAATTTTCCCTTATTCTATCTCCGGTTGCTTATGGCTTTATCAATAATAGCACCGGTATTCAAACACCAATAGTTAGAGGGCATATCTCCTAGATTGGATCAAAATAAAAGCTAACAAAATGCCTTTTGCACATCCCAATCTAGAGGACTCTTGCAATCTACCTCTTGTGCCCAGGATTATTATAGAAGTGGCACACTTTGATATTCACAAGTGTTGGTGAAACCAGAATGGGAATTGAATTTGGCAAATATCTTCTTCTAAAATGACCTTTTATTGAGACCTCTTAATAATATTTTCTTTTGGCAGTAATACTGGCATATGTCATCATTATGGCTAAATGAGATCTGTTAACCTGAAAGATCTCCCACTCTTAAATGACAATATCAATTTTGATATTTAAAATGTCATACTTCCTTCTGCATTAAATGAGATCTGTAAAACTGGAAGATCTCCAATTCTCCATCCCAGAAGGAAGTAGCACTGAATCTGCCATATATGGAATCAAAATCCTATAACAACCTTTATCCATCTTATGCGAACTATTTTCTAATGGCATCCATAAATACTTCTTAATTATTTCTAATTGGAACACTTTCTCTGATGTGCTCATTAATGGCATGCCCTTATAATCAGAGAATTCTCACTTGAGTGTTCCTGAAATTTTAAATATTTTGTCCTCAAAGAGCTCACATTATTGGGTATAAAAGATAGATCGACTCTCGGGACTATTTCCTAGTTTAATGTGTCCCTAACTGTAGAGAATAATTCATATTATCTATCTAATTTGATCCTGCTAGAAATTCGATATGTGATAGTTGCACAATATGGAGGCTAGTGGAATAACTCAATAAATTCCACAATACATTACAGAGGATAAGACAAAACTAGTTGAATACAACCTGAATGATCGCCCACCGACAGGGTAGGAAGATCGTGTCATATCCCAACCAGAATCCTCCCAATCCCAAGCATCTCTAAAAGCAACTAACAATCCGACAGGGAGAGACTAGCCACTTCTAGAGGCCTCAGTAAATTTATGCAGCTGCAACTATCACTATGCATTGCCTTATTATTATATCCTTAAAATTATCAGAATAAATCGTCAAAAATCTTCATGACTATTCCTGCGACAGGCAAGTACTAGTCAATCCAATTAATGATTTATAATTTCAAAAATATTCATATAATTAATTGATCAAAATTAACTACATCCAAAATATGCAATTCCTGAAGCATATGTAGTAATTTTAAATCTAATATTAATTAATTAAATTAATTTCACATAAATGTGAAATATTCAAATAATAAGGCAATATCAATTTTAGAGAGTTTATTTGTTTAAATAAATTATTAACGAAATGGATAAACCTTGATCCAAAATGGCTCAACAAAATACCCAAATAATTTATTTAAACTTATTTAATTAGGCCAATTATCAATAATTTATGGGCATGTGTATATTTTCAAAATTTAAGTGAATTGAGAATTAAATGAGTAATTAAATTTCTAGAAATTACTCCAAAATTAATTCCTCCAAAAATTCACTTATATCACATTAATTTTGGGCTTAATAACTAATTATGACTATTAAATAAAATTTGACTTATGGCCAAAATTGTCTAAAATTAATTATCCAAATGGCTCATAATTAATTAATCAAAATGGCCAATTAAACCATAATCCAAAATGACCTATTAATTAATTATGCAAAATTGCCACTAATTAATTCAAAATTAATAGCCAAATAAAATTAACTAATCAATATGGCCCCTAAATTAACTAGGCAAGATGGCCTCAAAATTAATTAATTTTAATTGCCCAAAATTAAATTAATACTAAATGGTCAACTAATAAAAAATAAATAAATAAATCATGCCCATAATACAAACACATGAATCTATTTTGGCCAAAAATTAATTAAATACTAAGGCATACTTAATTAAATTGCAAGTCTTAATTAAATCAAACAAGATGGCCCACAAAAAAATCCCAAAACAGTCCAAAATACCAAACAAAAGCCCAAAATGTGTGGCCCAAAAAAACGGCCCAATGAAATAAATGGCCAGCCAAAAAAAATGGCCAAAAACGGGCCCAATAAAGGCCAAAAAAATGGGCTGAAAAAATAAATAAACAATATTTATTTTTATTTATTTATTTTTATTTTTTTTTTTTAATTTCAGATGCGGGCGCGTGTACTACACGCGCCCGCCTCATCATCCTTGGCGCCTGCGGGCGCCTCATTCCAGGTATCGGGCGCGTGCGTTGCACGCGCCCGTCATCTTCCTCGCCCGAAACCGGGCAAAACACAGAGAAATGGTATCTAACCCGACCCGATCGGGTTTTTGACAATTTCTCACTCAATTCAACCCCATTTTACTTCATTTTCATGGCATTTTCAACAACAAATCATCCTCAATCAATATACGGCATTATTTTGACTTGAAAATGCAAAAATCTCATGGGCATAGCAAAAAATCCGAAAATACCCAAAAAAATAAAAAATCCATAAATCTCATTTTTCTTCAAAAAAATGGCTAATGGCTTTATTATGGACGTGCTCTGATGCCAATTGTTGGAACAATTCATCCACAAAGCCCATTAGCACAATAAATTAGGAAGAAAACTAACCTTTTGTGGGTATACAATATACCCACAAAATCACCACTATCCTGACTGCTTCCAGCCACTGCCATGGAGAGGGAATGTCGCCGGAGGTCCGCCGGTGATGGTGGAGCTGCCAAGGTGAAGAAATTGATGGTGAGGAAGGTGAGGAAGGTGAGAACGGGAGAGAATAAGGGAGGCTGCCCATGTTCACATTTAGCCAAAAATGAGCTACAGTATCAATGGGCCATACTGTTGCCTATATATAAGTGCCATGGGCAGGGACCCCTTATATCATAAATCATGTATTATATCCGTCCCATTAAGGATAAATACATGTATAATATAAATATATTACGTATATTCATGGTCACACCTTATGCAAAATATACTACCAATCAATTATATGATAATTAATTGTACTTAATTAGTCCACGTTAATGAGATAATTCAACAATTTCGACTTGGGTTTATTATAGATTATAATACCCTTTTATTGTAATATTTAATAAATTTTTTAAAAGCAAGGGTAATATTTCGGTCTCGATTGTTTTATAAATTAATAATTTGGTAAAAATATAAATATAACACATGAATATTCCAAAAATAACAAGCACTTTAAAATACTAATATGTAAAAGATCATGTTTGAGAAATTTTTTTCATTTCAATAACTAGAAAGTACAATGTTGATTACATAAGATATATTTGCAAAAAGAATTTTAAGCAACTTGTCAACCAAAATGAGATTGTCAAAGAAATTAATGTTATAGAGTTATTGAAGGAGTATAATGAATGTGAAAAATTAAAAAAACAGATTTTAACAATATATAAGGTAAAAGTAAAACCTAAATTATTATTAAATGATGAGTTCTAAAAATATTAATTTAGAAAGGTTTTACTTTACTACCTACAAACTTAACTACATTAGAAGAAATTAATTATTAATGAATATTGCTATCATCATATGGTTGCAAAGACAAAAACAAAAAATCAAGTCGGGAGATAAATGCAGATGGTTCAGGCAATTTTCTTTATAGGTTTAAAATTCAAAATTTACTACTTGTAATCAATTTTATATCCCCAAGTTGCTATTTTTTTTATATCGTCTAGATGAGAAATAATTGTAATTTAAGGCAAATCATAGGAGTAGAATTAAAAAAAAAGTAGGTTTTTTTAAACTTTTTTTGCTATAAACCAAAGGTATCCTCATCCGTTTTAACGGTTTGAGACTAATTCTGTTCAACGTTTAGTCACAGTTAAAACTTTCACCCCTCCTCAAATGTGTGTTTAGTGGGAGTCGAACCCGAGAGCTCTTCTCACAAACTCAGCCTACTTTGCCAACTGAACCACAACTCATGAGTAAGTTGTTTTAAACTTTAATACCACTTTAAGTAGGTTGTTTTAAAACTTTAATACCACATGTGGCCTTTAACTATTGGTCAATGAATAAATGAGTTTAATATTGAATGACCTTGGTAAAAAAAAAAAAATGAAGTTGTGGGATATCTTTGCCAGCACCAAAGCATTTATTTATAACATAAATGAAAGAGACTTTAAAGGAAACCTATTTATTTCAACAGCTTGGAAATTTTTAATCCATCTAAAATGGTGATTCTTAATGAGGATGGTCTACAATTATTTGAATCTATTCAAGTTGAATCATTGATAATGGTTTTTTTCCTTTTATGTTATTAATAATATGATTATTTAAAATAATTTGCTATAACTGAATTACAATTGAATTTCTTTTAAGAATAACGCAATGAATTTTAATTAATATATTTTATTTTATTCATTCTAAAAATATAATCGAAGGAAGAGTTTGAAAATGAAATTTTAAACTCTAACCATCGAATGCTCCTTGGACCATAAGTTAAAAACTTTATTTATGAATGATAAGTAATAAGATTCCACTAAAATTATCAATAGTTCCAATAAAAAAATGCGGCAAAATAGTCAAATAAGCTCTCGATTTTGAACTCAAAATGGAATTAAACCCTCAACCTTTTATTTCTTGAAAATCAGTCCATAAAACTTTTATTTTAGTGGAAATAAACCCTTAACATTCTAAAATTATGCAATTAAGTCCAAATCTGTTAAATGACACTAACTGCCGTTAGTATAAAAGTTTATGGACTGATTGCTACGAAATAAAACGTTGAGGGCTTAATCCTATTTTAGGCTCAAGGTCGAGGGCTTATTTGGCTATAATTCCAAAAAAAAAGCTAATATTTAATCGTACAAATAATGGATATAAAATGAGAATAAAGGTGAAAACATTTTTGCTTATGGGTTATGGCTCAGTTGAAAACGCAAGTTGAGTTTGTAAGAAAAGTTATCGGGTTCGATCTCCACTAAACACACATTTGGAGAGGGGTGAAGAGCCTAAACTGTGACTAAACTCCGAACATAATTAGTCTTAGACTATTAAAATAAATGAAGATACTTGTGGTATACACTAAAAAAAGGTGAAAACATTTTTCTTTGACTATAAAGGTAAAACCTTATGAAAAAAAAAATCATCAATCCTGAAACTTTATTTATTTTTGTACTGAATCCTTAAATCACTTAATTCTTATCAAATAAAACCTACAAAACTTGAGATTTTATCCCTTTTCTTTGCCTTGATTGCACACAAAAAGATAGTGAATTATTATTCTTATCAAATTCAAAAAGGCCATGTTTGGCTTACCAAAAAGGCCATTTGCCTTTTTTAATCCTTCTTTATTCTTTAATCTCCTTCCAAAAAAAGCAGGCAAGAAAATCAGTACACATTTTTACCTTATACACAACAAGTGAATTACTTGCCGGTTTAAGATATAATATATGGATTATTATCCTATCTACTGTCAGTAGAGTTTTTTAACTATACAAGCCGGATTAGGATGATGACATGTGTCCTTTAAAAATATTAAAAAAATAAAAAATAAATAAAATGGAACACATGTCATCATCCTAACCCCGCTTGTGGAATTAAAAAAACTCTACTAACAGTGTATAGGATAATTTTTTATAATATAATACAATACAAAAACAATATAAAAAAAATTAAAATGTTATGAATTAAAATTTTAATAAAAATTATGATTTATAAAAATAAAATTTATTTTAATATTTAAGATTATTATCAAATATACTTACAGTAAAATTTGTAAACTCTACAATTGGAATTAATAGGAAGATATATCTCTTTTAGAAAATATGAAAAAATAAAAAAAATAAAAAAATTAAAACATATGATAATAATTTAATCTTATTTTCGTAATTAAAAAGTTTTACCATCAATATATACAAGATAATAATTATAAAACAACGACTCACTTCCCTTTTCCTCGGCAAACATTCACTCGAAGACTTTCACGCAAACAGAACTTCGAATAACACAGGTTTTCATTTTAACCCGTTTTCAGCGTGTACGAGTTAACTCAAAGCGCGGCAACGTGTTAGCAACTGAACTGCCTATGTTGACAGATCAGCACTTGTCCTCCACGAACTAATATCCGCCGCAAACACCCCATTATAACAATAAGCTTAAATTACACTTGTATCCCTACATTTTAGTCGTTTTTCCAATCAATGTTAAGAAAAACTATTTTTATTAACAAATTAAAAAATGACATTTTTTTAGAGTATATTAAAAAATAAAATATTTAAAGACTAAAACATATGATAAAATTTTTTAATATCACTTGTGAAATTAAAAATAGTTATTAATATATAAAAAAATAATTTTTATACTATGAATACCTTAAGTTTTTTTTTTAATATACAAAGGTTACAACTTGCATTTTTTTTAAAAATTAAATACAAAACATTCCTATGCTAAGAAGCATTTTCTTTATCTTTTTTTTTTCAAGGAGAAGCATTTTCTCTATCAAGTGGTATTAAAAATAAATTTTTAACGAAGAATTTATTTAATTAATTTTTTTATTTCAATAATAATTTTCTCTAAAGTCAAATTTAATTCATGATTCTTTTTTTAATATATATCTCAAATCCATATGACTTAGTGTGAGATAATCTATTATAATTTCGGAGGCCAAGAAATTCATTTATCTTTAAATATTATTTAAAAAATAAAAAAATAAGTATTGGATTAAATTTTACTCTATGTTTGGATTGAGGGTGGAGAAGGAAAAGAAAAGAAAAGTTAGTAAAACAAAGTAAGGTTGAAAATCTTTTCCTTACTCAAATATTTTAAAACTCCAATTTGAGATAAATGAAAAGGAAAAGAAACTTGAAAAAAATTTTAACAAGTAAAATACTAAATTTAACCTTATTATATTATAAATTTTAAAACAAAAAATGTTATAATTGATAAAAAATTATAATGAATCATTTTTTTTCTTTTCCTTTTCATCGCTTAACCCAACAATGATTATTAAAATTATTTTTTTTTATTAAATTTAACTATTTAAACAAAAGGTACATGTATCATTTTTTTATTTTATATTTTTTTTCTTTTACCAATATCTATCCAAATATAATGTTAAATTTCATAATAATATTATGCACTTAAACTCTCTTGAGCTCAAAATTTTTAAGAAAACGTCCTGAAGCATATCATTTGAGTTTTTGCCGAGTTGGAATGAAAATACTGCAACAGCCTTCTACACCATTTATCAAACAAAATAAATATCTGTTTTCCTAATCCAGCGGCTAATAGGAAGGGTTAGGCATACAAACAAAAGCAGAGGAAGAAACTTAAAATATTGGAAATTACTAATATAGCTATTTTATCATAATTTATTTATGTTTTATTGGCTGAGTGCTTTTTTGGTGGTTGAATTTTGTGGGGTTATAAGTTCCTCTTTATTTTTGGAAGAAGAGGAATCTGGCGAAAGAGCGAAAAACAACCGAACGACTATTATTGACATTACAGAAGAAGAAGGGAAGAGGAAGAGAGAAGGGAGAGATTTTTTTTTTTTTACTTTTTTTTAAAGATAATTGTCAAAACTTTTCTGGGTTTTTCTTTGCTACTTAAAAAATTTTACCTTTTTTTTTTTTTTGCTGTGGAGGACTTTAATCTGAGTTCTGGAAAAGTTGAAGCCTTGAAATCAGCATTTTTTATGTTGTTTGGGTTTTTAGTGATTGGAAAGTGATAAGCTTTGTGGGTTGTTTAATCATGGCTGATGGTTACTATAATTTTAAGAAGACTGATGATATATGTGAAGAAGTTTGTGGACAGGTAAGTTTTCTGCTTCCACTTGTCTAGTTTTTGTTTTTGTTTGATTTTGGGGTTTGGATTAATGGGTGTTTTTCATTGGGTATTGAGGGTATAGTTTTTTTTTTTCCTTAAAATTCATTTCCTTGCTCTTTTTTATTTATAATTTTTATGGGAAAAACGTTTCCAGGTTTGTTTTGATTTCTGGATAGTTGATGATCCTGGTTTAGTGATTGTTTGAGATTAATGGAAAAATGGGAAAAATGTTCGCCGGGAAAATTACATGCTCTAAATTTCTTTGATTTTTATTGTTTTTTTTCCTCTTTGAGGGTTTTTTTGGTACTTCATTGTTGTTTCCTTGAAGTGATTGTTTGGCAATGTATTGGCAAGAAATAGGAAAATTACTGGTTTTTCTCATTGAACATGAGAGTGGAAACTTAATGGAGGTTTATGCATTGATATCTCAGCCTAGAGTTTCATTCAAAAATTTGAACTTAGTGTATTTGGAACTATGATCATTTGAATTGAGTTTTGCTATATAGACAACGTTGTAACGTAGGCATAATTGGTGTTATGTGGGAATTTGATGTGATTCTTGTTTTAATCATCTTAAATGAATATTGGATTTGCTTACCTTTTTTTTGTCATTAACCGGGTATCTTAGAAGGTTTTCATTTTCTATCTGCAGCAGGCATCCCGTGCAGCATCAACGATGTCTAGATTGCGGTGCATGTTGCGAGGGTTTGATTTCAGGACTTATATTTTCATCTTTGTGGCTGTCCCTCTATTCATCTTTGGCTTGCATTTGCATGGGCAGAAAATCTCTTATTTCCTAAGACCAATATGGGAATCACCTCCGAAGCCTTTTCATGAAATCCCTCACTATTATCATGAGAATGTGACAATGGAGACTCTCTGCAGTCTTCACGGGTGGAAAATTCGGGAGTCCCCTAAACGAGTCTTTGATGCAGTGTTGTTCAGCAATGAGGTAGACATTCTCACACTGCGATGGAATGAGTTGTATCCGTACATTACACAATTTGTGCTTCTAGAGTCCAACTCAACATTTACTGGCTTACTAAAGCCATTGATGTTTGCTAGCAACAGAGAGCAATTTAAATTTATTGAGCCTCGTTTGACATATGGGATGATTGGTGGGAGATTCAGGAAGGGTGAAAACCCTTTTGTCGAGGAGGCATATCAGAGAGTTGCATTGGACCAACTTCTCAGAATAGCTGGTATTGAAGATGATGATTTATTGATAATGTCCGATGTAGATGAGATCCCTAGTGCACATACCATTAATCTATTGAGATGGTGCGATGATACACCACCTGTAATTCATCTTCAGTTGAGAAACTATTTGTACTCTTTTGAGTATCACGTAGACAACAAAAGCTGGAGAGCCTCAGTCCACAGGTACAAGACCGGCAAGACCAGATATGCTCATTATCGGCAAGCTGATGTCATATTGTCAGATGCAGGGTGGCATTGTAGCTTTTGCTTTCGGTATATCAGTGAGTTTATATTCAAGATGAAAGCTTACAGCCACACTGATCGAGTGAGGTTCTCTCACTACTTGAACCGCAAGAGGATTCAGGATGTAATATGCAGAGGGGCCGACCTATTTGACATGCTTCCTGAGGAATACACATTCAAGGAGATCATCGGGAAGATGGGACCTATCCCTCGCTCTTATTCAGCAGTCCATCTTCCTGCTTATTTGTTGAATAACGCGGAGATATACAAATATCTATTGCCTGGCAACTGCGAAAGAGAAAGTGGCTGAGTCTAGAAAATGTTGTGCTCTGAAGTCTTCAATTACAAGTTTTGCCTGTATCGGAGAGGGCTGCATTGACCATGTGATGACTATGATGTGGTATTGAATTATCCAACAAAATCTAGGCATTATACTGAAGCTGGGTAGAACTTGATGGGGTCTCTATGCCCCTCTTTTTGAAGTTGGTTTCTTCCATTGTGGAGGCATATACGATTTCCAAATCCAAGAGCTTGTTGTGAGAGAATAGATTTATGGGTTTGCAAAGCTTGCATGCCACCTCCTGATGGTATGACATATTCCCGGATTTCATGAGTAAGAATGACAATGTCCCAGATTTTTCTTTGATGGGAATTTTGTTTTTCTTGGACTAATTTACATTATATTCCTCCTACAAAGTAGTTCTGACAATATCTCGTTGATTTGTATCATTTCCATTGATCATACTGCTGAATTATCCATTTCCTGGTCCTTTACTTTGCCTTTCTTTGTTTATCTATTGCTACAGTCTTTTCTTTTAGCAGAATGAAAAGTCTCTTTCCTGAAAGGTCAACTCTTCCATCTTTTGATTTTTAGTAATTGTAAAGTATTCTTTCTTTTTCTATGGATGACATCTGTCAAGGTTTACTATTAATCTTAAACTTTATAATTTGGGATTAGGCTGAGAAGGTCAAGGCATCTTTTCATTTTGGTTGAGAATGGTTTTAGAGCCAAGAATGAGAATTTCCTCATTGCTTTAGGAACCTCCTTTTGGTAAATATGATCATTCAAGTATTCATATATATATATTTATATATATAATTTATGTTCGTATTATGTCAAATTATGTTCGCGATATATAAAATATTAAAATTTTATGTTGACACATTAAATATAAAATAAATTTTATGTTTTTGTCAAATTTATATATAATTTTATTAAATTTTAATTTGTATCATTTATTTTTAATGGGATTTTTATGTAGTGTCAGTTTTATGATCTATTTGATAAACTATTAAAAAAGAAAAGTATACAATATTTTGTGGACACTTGGATCTGTTTTTGTGGTTTCGTCATTTATCGTGGGCAGTGTTATCTGGTGTTCGAAAGTTTTTATCCCCGGGTCCTTTCTTTCCATCAAGTAAAATTTTTTTTGTTGAAAAGTCAAGGCAGCAGAGAGGCCTATTCCAGCTCTTTTGTTAGCACATTTTAATGGAACTTACGTTATGGATATCACAACACAACCATCAATGCAGGAAACCATATTTTTCTACTATCAAATCGTCAAATTCCCGATTGATTTATGCATCTTCACCCTTTGTATCATCTGTCTCATCGTTCTTGCAGTCTTTCAAGTGGTAATAGTCTTTCTTCACCACTGTACTGCAGTCTGGATCACATCTCAGCTCATACGGTGTCTGATTCCCCATGTTGCAAATTTAGTCACTAAACACATCCTCTGCTTCCATGGTGATCTTTTGGCTGAAGTCGCCAACCGGATTTCTCTCGAATCTGACACTACGACTACTGTATCTAGCAATCCTATCCAGCTTCTAATCTTCTGTATTAGACTTCTCAAGTTCAGCATGATCTTCGTAAGAATCATCACTCTCATAATATTGCACCCTATTTTTCTCATTTCCCTTTGTGGAGTAAAACCCAACCTCTTAATCACGGCTGCTTCTGAAATTTTGACTAGGATTTGATGTCCTCCACCCAAATTTTCCTTAAACCTATCAAAAATTAATGAGAGCAGATGCAAGAGATTAAGAAATTGGGAAATATTATTTAGGTTCTATTTGGTTGTCAATACCATCCACAAATCAAAAGATACGTGCTCAACTTTCTACTAATCAGTCCAAAATATAAACAGCCAAAGAAGAAAACAGCCATAATTGGGCCACTATCTCAAAAGATCTCTGCCTTTTTAAGTCCAAAAAACAGTGCAAGCTTTTGCGAAATAAAGCATGAAAAGAACAACTCAATGGGATTTTTATTTTTCATTGTAGAGCTCAATGGTTTTTTATTTAATGAGTAATACTTATGTTTTTGTTCGATTTTGAAATCTTGAATTTATTTCGATTTATTATACTCTATTATATTCTTGATTCGACTTTGAAATTTAGAATTTTCGGAATTCTAAACGTTTTCATTTAAATGCATCCTTAAAATTTGAGACCTTGAAATTTTAGTAGTTTTAATTTAATCCCTTAACATTTTTTTGTTCAATCTTACATAACTGATTAGAATCTGAAAGTTGTGAAGTTTACATCAAAGACAACCAAATCAAGAATCAATTACTTTCTGTCTTAGATTCAGATTATATTCAACTTAAAAGTGTGGAAATGTGAAGTATTTACCTTAAAGGTGATAATCCAAACATGATTAAGCACTGATTTTATGGCCAATTAGAATTGCAATTCGAGGGAGAAACAAGTTGCATAAATAACAAGGATTTTTATCTATATACCGCGAGTGAAATATAAACATCGCAAACCGTATTAAAATATATCATAATAGAGTATACAAGGTAATCTTCTGATCTCATCAATAGAGTTTAAAAATCCAATATCAGTGCATCACATAACTTGAGCTCAATGTTTAGTCTAATCATTTCATACAATCTCTTTAAGGCATAGCTCCAAATAGCCCGTAAGCTTAAAATATTTTTTTTATATCATGCAATTTTCCTAAATAAGAAAATGTTCTATTTATTATCTTGATAAACTCAAGTGAATTTCTAACTTAAAAAAAAATTGTTGACAATGGGACGTGTCCTCCACCCAAATTTTCCTTAAACCTTTCAAAAATTAATGAATTGAGAGCAGATGCAAGAGATTGAGTAAGAAATTGGGATTATTATTTAGGTTCTATTTGGTTGTCAATAAAATCCACAAAACAAAAGCTATGTGCTCAAAAATGATACTTAACTTTCTACTAATCAGTCCAAAATATAAACAACAAAAGAAGAAAGAAAGCATAATTTGGTCACTATCTTAAAAGATCATTGCTTTTTTAAGTCCAAAAAACAATCCAACCTTTTGCAAATTAAAACATGAAAAAAAATTATTTTTCATTATAGAGCTTACTGGGATTTCCATTTAATGAGTAATACTTACGTTTTTTTTTTTTCGATTTTGAAATCTTAAATTTATCTTACATATTTTACCTATATAAGTCGAGAATACTCTATCATATTCTTAATTTGATTTTGAAATCTTGAATGTCAAATATTATAAATTAAGTTACTTATATATGTGATATTTTGTTTGTATAAGTATTCTTAAATTTTCGATATTTTGATAATATCGAAAATGGAGATCTATATATATATATGTTGAATTTTATTGATAATTAATAATAACATTATATTCTATATAAAAATGGATTAAAAAAGCAAATCCTAGCTAAGGTAGGCATTTATATTTTGGATTTGAGGAAGTTTATTTGAGACAAGGCAACTTCCATGCACATCCAACAAAGGGTCCCGAATGAAAGACCCATGAAAGTGGGTTAACCTAAAGAAAGCAAGAGGAGTCAAAGACGACAAGTGAAGTCTTCCAACCCGGTGGGTGATTGCTAGAAAACACATGGGAAAAGTGACAAAGTCCTAGGTGAAGATCTCATCAAGGACTTGGGTGAGAAATTGAACAAATTTGATCAACAAACTAATTCAATTTGATCACTCATGTGGGAAATTTCTTATAATCCCATTTGAATTAATGCCCCAAAACAAGATAAGGTAGATGGAAATTAAGATCATGAATGTCTTGAAGTAATTTGGACACATCTCAAGCTTTTTTTTTTTTTTTTACAAAAAGATCGTAATTTGAAAATAAAAAATAAATTGTAGGTATTAAGATTTAAAATCTAAATCTACTTAAAAACTGGTAATTCAATTCTAAAATTTCCATCCATATTTTTATCATTCTCTTAGATTAATTCATGTTAAAATAACAATTGATCATGTTTATTATTCTTTTTTTTTTATAAATAAACTTATAAGTTCAAATTTCAATAATTACAATTTTTTCCTCAATTCTTAAGTTGCAAGATTTTTTATAAGAAAAGTTCAAATTTCTAAAAATTATTTGAACAATTTTTTTAAACCCAATTCAATCTTAGCTGTCAAAAGGGTTGTAGCCAAATTAACCAAAAACCAAGGCAAATCTTCATCCAATTTATAGAGCTAAAACCTTATAATAAGAGTTAATAATCTTTCTTGTAAATCTAACAATGATGAATGATGGAGGTTTTTTGTTTGTTGTGTTCATAACAATGGGATGATGGAGTTTATTACAATGTTCTAAAAAGACATCAAATCCAGCCAACTTTCATGTAGAGAACAATACAGACAATTTGATTTTGTCTGAGAAAACTTTATTCCATAGTTTTTATTATAATTATTATTAAATTTCAACATTTCCCAAGAAAGAAAGTGGAAGGGAAAGGAAGTGTAGGGAAGGGGAACCATCCTCTCAATTATCAAACCTTCCAAAACACAAGATTTGCCATTATTTGAGGTAAATTCCATTTCCAGGAAGCCACCTAGAAACATCACTATGCATATGCTAATGTTATACTATCCTTGTTATTAGACTCATTCCTTTGTGTGGCAGGCTCCACCTTCGTTGGTTGATTCTTTTTACATCAATTTAGTATTGTGTCTAGTCATCTCTCCATTTTGCCTTCATCAATCTATTTCTTTGAATATCTTTGCTTATCAATTAGTAGAAAAACAATAGAATAAGAAGAAAAATTTATTTTGAAGAAAGAGATTTGAACTCATTCTTTGTGTAAGAATACTTATATTTATCATTGAGTTAAATATTAATTATCAATTGATATGGCTAAAAAGTTTATTTCTCTCTTAATTGTCTTGAGTTTGAATTTGACAAAAGATTTTGAAAAAATAATTTAAACCGATTCAAAAAAGGATACATTAGGCAAAATTTTGAAACTTTTTATTATTTTTTTTTGGTCTAAAGAAACTTTTTATTATTAAAAAAAATATTTTGGTGCAAATGAATATTGTTTGGAAATTAGGATAGGGGATTTAAATTTATGTAATTTCTATAAATAGTTATAATTATTGATTGAGTTATAACAATTATATAGTTACAAACCCAAAACTAAACAATGATAAACAAGAAAAGAGGAGAGAGAAACTTGAAATTAGATTGTTAATATTCCAAGAGACAATAGTTTAATTAATCTCCATGGTAATTAAGTAATTCAAATTAAACAAGTCGAGAGAAGTGATGATTCAAGCAAATGTGAACTTAGCTTTCAAAGATATCTTTCATCACTTTATCTATACCAATAGGAAGTTGGATGATTGTGTTTAAATGACACATGGCAAAGTTGCTAGTATTTGAGAACTAGAGAAGAATATTTCTATCTTTTATTTAATTTTTAATACTAATAAAATAAAATTAAAAAAGGCTAACCGGTGTTTATTAACTCTTGTTAAAATGATATTTAAAAAAGATAATTCACAATTAATATATATTGTTTATTTTTCATTTTAGTTTGACTTAATACCTAATAAAGATGACCAATAATTTTTTTGTATAATAGAGATATCTGATTTGAAGAAAAAAATACAAAGGTTAAAATTTGAACCTCAAATCCCCATATATTTCATTCTTACACACACACACGTATGCATTCTCTTTTAATATTTTAGTTTGTAATTAACTAATTAAATTTAATTTTATACTTAGAAATATTACATTTTAATTGTTTCTCTGTTTTTTTAATTCATTTGTTTGGTACGCAACTAAATTTAAATATTGCATTATAAAATTGAGCCAAATATCTTCATCCAGAGATGAGAGAGAAAATACAAATTTTTAAATTGATTAATATCCAATACACCGTTAGTAGAGTTTTTTGACTCCACAAGCGATATAAAGATGATGACATATGTCCTATTTTATTTATTTTTTATTTTCTTAATATTTTTAAAGGACATATGTTATTATTCTAACACTATTTGTGGAATAAAAAAACTCTACTGATGGTGTATTAGATAATTATCCTTTTTAAATTTATTAATGATATATAGAACTTCTCTATATTAATTTTTTAAAATTAATAACTTCTCTAAATTAATAAAAAATTTGGTCTCGACTCGAGTTTACTATAGATTATAATACCCTTTATCGTAATATTTAATAATTTTTAAAACCTAGTGTAATATTTCGGTCCCTACTATTACATAAATTAATAATTTGATAAAAATACAAATATAATACATAAACATTCAAAAATTAGAAAAGCTTTTTAAAATACTAATTTGTAAAAGATCGTCATGTTTGAGATTTTTTTATTTGAATAGCTAATAAATAAAAAAATACAAGGTAGATTATATAAGATATACTAGTTTATAATGACCCGTGCGATGCACGAATTATTTATTTAAATATATCTGTACATACATAAATTTAACTTAATTTATATATTCAAAATAAAGTTGGAATAATAATACTTAAAAAAAATTCAAAATCTTATAATATTTTTAACATATGTTAAACAATAATTGATAAATAATATATATAATTGCACCAGAAGTTTTCTTGGTCTTTGTCTCAACCTCCACTTTTCAAAACTTTTTTTCACTTATTGTTGTGAGAAAGGTGAATTGAATTATATCCAAAAAAAATTTAAAAAGTTCATTTTTAACTTTCAATATTTTCGAGAGTTAAATTATGATAATATTTTCGAAAATTGCTTCAAGAACTATAACAAAAAGGATTTTAATATTTATTATTTTGAATATAATTGGTAGATTTTTCTTGACAATAATTTAAATTATGATAATTTGAAAACTTTCATTCGAAATTTTCTTGACAATAAGTTTTCAATTATGATTAGATGCCCATCGCCTTCGATTGCAAGGTGTGCCACCACATGATCCTATAGTTCAGGATGCTACAAATTATGCTATCAAGGCCATACAACAGAGATCCAATTCCCTGGTGCCTTATGAACTCAAATAAATAGTTCATGCCAAGGCTGAAGTAAGCGGTTACTGTTATTTTTTTTCTTTTGCATCTTTTTGATGTTGAAAAGGTTTAATTATCTTAATTTAAATGAAAGTGAAGTCAGTACTTATTTGTCTTGGTTATATTGAGCTGCTTCCAGTTTAATGCGGTGTTCGACTATCTTATGGAGCTAAGAGCTAGAAAGTTGAAATGTCAATCGTAAATAACAACATTTTTTAGAGTTAAAATTTGGTTTTCCAAATTAAAATCTGATTTGGTCTAGCTTTTTGAAAGAGATAAGTTACCTATCGAGGCAGCTATTAAGGTTAGTTAGGCACTAACTCTTTGTTTTGAACTGTTTCTGAAGTTGTGATTATTTGTTTGCAAAGTATTACATTTAGGCATGTCGTCAATTTTCATTGAAGCTTTTACTAACAGAGTTGATGTATATTGTTGTTGTTCTGTACGATTGTGCCTGCTCTAAAGTAGGCATTGTAGTGACTTTAATCTATGCTGAAAAAATTTATTATGTAATTTTAATAGTATAAAATTAAAAGTAAAACGAAGAAAAAATACCTGAAATGAGTATGCCTTTTTACTACTTCGTCGAATTGAGAAGATGGGTTGCTGCTGCCTCCTTGTTTGGTTGAGGAGTGATTAATGTCAAAATATTAAATATAATGTATGATGTAAATGATTTGAACGGTTTCAAATTTTTTTAAATAAAGACCTAAAAGTAACATGAAATATTAAGCTATGAAAGAACAAAAAACCTGATATCAAAATGAAGAGTTGTATGTATCGACTTTGATTGTGCTTCTTTGATAGGTAAGAACATGCTTCGTTTGCTGATTGATATGATTAATTTTTTCATAATTAGACAAGTAATATGGAATGCTAAAAAAACTTGAATTGAGAAGTATAAAAGAAAAAAAAATACCTACAAAATGAGAATGAAAATGCTTCGCTACGCAATATCTGACTGCTTCTACTGTAAATATCCCATAGCTTTAAAAATACATCAATGCCATAACACATCAATGCCATAATTCAATGTTGAAATGTTGACCCTGAATGATTTATTACAATTTTCCTTAGGCAACAATGGCATAATTATTTTGATATATATTTTGTTGGCTCTTATAGGCTATACCGAGAGGGGGGGTGAATCGGTTTTTAACTAACCTTAAGCTCGTTTTTCGGTTTCTCTAAATTCTCTAGCCTATATTGATATTTTCTAAGTTCTCTAGGCTAGACAAGCATGCAATTCAAGTTCAATTAAATAAACACAATATAAGTGTAAGCAAATAAAGAGTAAGGAGAGAGATTTACACAATCGATTTATAGAGGTTCGGCTACCTTGCCTACGTCCTCTACCTTGAGATGCTCCCAAGGATTTTCTCCAAATCCACTATCTTGAATTTGTGATTACACTCCCTCTTTTCAAGGCTCAAGAGAAACCTCTCTCTTTTTCTAGGCTCAAGAGAAACCTCCCTCTTTTTCTAGGTTCAAGAGAAACCTCCCTCTTTTTCTAGGCTCAAGAGAAACCTCCCTCTTTTTCTTAGGCTAAAGAGTAACCTCTCTCTTTTTCAAGGCTTAAGAGAAACCTCCCCTTTACAAGGAATGAAGTGAGTTTACAAATGAGTAATCAAAGAGAGCCTCTAGATAGGCAAGTGATTACAGAAATTAAGCACAAGGAAAAACCTATACAAGATTTGTGCTATTCTATACAAAGAATATGAAAATGATGGAAAATGAAACTTTGTAGCTCTTGATTTGTTGTTTTAGGCTTGTAGATTTGAGGAATATGAGATTTGAAGTTGCTGAGTGGTTCCTCTGCCTTTCTTTAGCTTCTAAGCCTCTATTTATAGTCCCTTGGATGTAATCTAGCCGTTGGAAGGAGCCAAATCTCGAATATTACCGTTGTCTCACAGAAACTAGCCGTTATAGGCTATTTTCGGGCAAAGGGATCGATCCTGCTACAGTGGGGATCGATCCCTTTTGTCCAGAAACTTGATTCTGGGCTTCAGGGACCTTGGGAAGACTTTCTGCCAAAAAGGGATCGATCCTGCTACAGTGGGGATCGATCCTTTTCTTCCAGAGGACATTTTTCCTGCACTTTGGGGTTAGAAATGATATGACCTTTGATCCTAATTCAACCCAAACCATTTATAAGTTTTAAGGGAGTTTTTCTTGACTTTCTCAGATAAAAACATGGTCTAAACATTCATCAAGTGTTTTTCTAAAATATTCAAAACATTTATAAAGTATTAAGACCAATAAGAGTATGCATCATTAAATCATGGTCTTAATGTTTGACATAAACACTTGAAATGTATTGAGAAAATCATATGTGATAAGGCAAATTTACAATATGAATTAAAACATTAAAGCTTACTTAAGTTTTTGTCATTTCAAAATATATATTGCAATTTAAAGCTAACAATCTCCCCCTTTTTGATATGACAAAACTTAATGTAAATTTGCTTTGAAAATTCTTTGAAAAAATACTCCCCCTCAAATAAAGTAGGATTTTATAAAGCTCCCCCTTAATATAAGCATGGGTTTTGAAAATGAATTTTCCCTCATTATCTCCCCCCCTTAATATCTCTCCCTATATCTATCTCTCCCTTTATCTATCTCTCCCCCTTTTTGTCATAGCAAAAAGAAGGAAAAATAATAAAAAATATGCTCCCCCTAAAATCATGGCTATGTGAGAACAAATAAAAATGCTCCATCCAACAAGAAACATGTTAGTACATGGGACTTATAGCACAAATAAATAAGTCAATATTCTCAAAGAGTATGAAATATTTATGCAATGAATATGACTTATGATCCTATACCAATTGTTTATAAATAATTTTGATACCAATTGTTGATAAGTAATTTTGCAAGAAGGTTCCGATTGGTAAGAAGTTAAGCAAGCACCTAAATGTATCAATTGTTCTCTAAGGTCCAACTAAGGTGCATGACAATACATCATGATTATGAGCTAAAATTAGAAAACATATCATATGCATGTGCTCATTAATCATTTTCAAGAAATATTGTGCCTAGAATTAAGATATATAGCAATTAACTACAAATTCTAGCACACAAGAGTTTCATGTAAAAATATCCTAAGAGAATTCTTCTCTATTTGTCATTTCAAACTAAAGACCACAAGAAGAATTGTCAATTTAAAGCTCATACCAATTGGCAATTTAGTTTTGGCCTACCAATTGTTGAAAATATGATTGCCAATGATACTAATTGTTATTTCATTCTAAATGCCAATTGTTATTAATGGTTGACTTAGTCATTTTACATGAATCCAATATTTATGTGTAGTGTGTTCATGTCAAGAAAATAATCATTCTAAAAATGCAAAAACACAATCGCACACCATCCAATATGCATATGGATTAATTAAACATTAGCATACTATCATAAAGTATTAATCTATATTCATATGCACAAAGTCATGCCATATGGAAGATTCAACAATAAGGTATTCAAGCAAACACATTTTCTTCCATGGTTTCAAGCACAAAAATCCTATGCTCATTTTCCAATTCAAGTCTTTAACCAATTATGAGCAAGGAAAGATTCAACATTACCATTTTAATCAATTAATAGCCATATCCCTAGTTGTTATCATCATTTAAAGTTCTAGAGGGTATATGCTATTTTAACTAAAATGGCTTCACCTAAGTGAATCAATATTATCAAGCGAAAATATATTTTATCATTAAAATCCATAAACTATGAGTGAGGTTAAGCACTTAATATCATGAAATAACTATTCTCATCTCATAGGCATGATTATTGATTCAACTTAAGCAAACATGCATGTTCATCATCAAAACAATCAAGAGTCTATGCATGTGTATCAATTGTTTGTGTTGTCATTAATGCTCAAGTTCCATAATAATTTGGCTATAAAGAATTAATTTCATGGATGATAAATTTTCATGTAACTCAACATTTATGATTCATTTATCATCACTAATTATAAGCCAAGGAAAAGTATGACCTTTTACCAATTGTTGAATTTACATTTGAAATCAATCCTTAAGGTCAAGTTTTAATTATTCTTCCACTAGATGTATAATTATCATGAAACCTAGTGTGGAGTAGTTGAGTCAAGCTAATAAACATAATCCTATAAGCATGCTTGACTAAGATGAACAAAAGATATGAAAAACACTCATTATGCACAAGTTCATCAAATTCTCAAATATATCCATAAATCATTGAAATAAATCTCAAAATTATGTTTAAGCATTCATCGAAAGTATATTCCAAGATTATTTCAAGATTTATGCAAATCATGAATGTTTTCAACAAGAAAAATGATTTTGCACTTGTGAGCTCAAGAAAAATGGTATTGATTGTTGAAAGTGATACCATTTGTTGGAAATGATATTAATTGATGAAGTTGAGGCATGATATCAATGAAGAATAAGTTTTCATATATTACTGATCATCAAAAAGAAGTTAAAACAATGAATTTTAAGTTGAGAAGAGAGAAAATATCAAAACAATGAAAAGTTCTTCTCAATTTCGGTTGAAAACATGCAGGAGTGCCTTTTCTGGGCTGGGGGGATCGATCCTGCTACAGTGGGGATCGATCCCTCATATGTTCCTGCAAATTCTGCAGTTGTTTTGACAGAAAATTGGACTTGTGAGGTATCAAAACTTCGTTTTTGAGTATTTTAAGTCCAAGTAAAGGTTTAATCATTTGTAAAACATGATTTTGGACTTGTATGAATGAAAAACATGAATGAAAAACCATTTTACAACAGATTTTGCAATTTTGGAAGAATTTACACAATAAAATGCATTTATGGCCTCAAAGGGGGTCATTTTGAGATTTATGCATATTTTCACCAAACCAAAGATTTAGAAACCACAAATATGCCAAAACAAACTTGTTCACATAGGTTTTAAGCACATATATCATCAAATCATACATCTTGTGAACAATATGCCATGATTTCCAATATACAAGTTCTTCATTACTGTTCATGACATGGCATTTTGCATTAATGACACATTTGGTAATTTGAGGCAAGTAGATACATTATCAACATATAGAAAACATGCTCAAATTCCATAAATCATTTCAAAATCACAAATCATGCTTTTCATTCAATAATTCAATGCCTCAAGAACCATCCATCAACCAATCAACAATCATTCAACATGCCTTTTGTTCAATCATTCAACTTACAATGCATCAAGAATCATCAACCAAGTGCCTCAATAAAACATATAAATAATTTTAGCAAAAAAATGAGTTTTGAAGAGATAGGATTTAATCTTACAAAACTCCTTTGCTTGAGAGTGCTTTGCCTTGATGTGTTGGATCCACCATTAGCCATTCTTTGAAGAATTCTTGTCACCTTGCTAAGGATGGATTTCCAAGTTCTTCCTTTTTCTCATTAGCACAAGCAAACTCCATGAGGATGTGTTGAGCATTTAAACTCCATTGTTCCATTGTATTCCCATGCTCTAACACTCCTACAATAAACAAATTCAAGCATGCTTTGGTACCCAAATTTTCTTGGGTCCATGAGAGTTAGTGCAAATAATTTTTGATCCTTTTGGGATCCATTTCAAGCACAATTCATCATTATTTATTGCATGCTTTGGCACCCACATTTTCTTAACCACTTTTCCTCTAAAGGTAGTTTTTCTATAAGTGCATGCTTGTGAAGAGTGTCCTATTCTATTGCAAAGTGAGCATATGAGAGATGTATCATGCATAGAATTTTTGCTCACTAAGAAATTCCTAAGATGAGTTTCTTTTTGATTTGCATTATAACCTAACCCATCTTTATCAAAGAAAGCTCTTTGGGTCTCAAGCATGTGATCTAATTTTTGTTGACCCATATAGAACCTAGAGAATGAGTTATGCAAATTTGTATTCTTTTTATTTAACTCATTTATTTCTAAGTTGGCCTCTTCTAGTTTCTTTTCAAATTCTATCTTAGCACTTGTCAAGGCTTCATTTTCTATTTTTAATTTAGCAATGATTTTCTTATATTTAGAATTCATGCATTGAAATTCATTTGCTAAATCATCAAAGGCATTTTGTAGTTCACTAAAGGTATAATCATTATCTTCACTAGAACTACTACTAGCCTCATCATCACTAATGGCCATAAAGCATGAGTAGGCTACCTCATTATCTACATTTTCCTCATCGGAGCTATCACTATCGCTCCATGCAGCCATAAATGCTTTCTCCCTAGGTTTCCTATCCTTTTCTTTCCTAAGTAAGGGGCAATCTAACTTAGTATGACCCGGTTCATTGCACTCATAACATACTAAGGAGTCTTTTTCTCTTCTACTTGATTCTCCCCTATGATGTCTCCTATTTTGCTCTCTCTCGTTCATTCTCATGAACCTATTGAATCTTTTGGCAAACATTGCCATTTCCTTTTCTTCCTCATTTCCACTCTCATCACTATCATCCTTATGAGTAGAAGACTTAAGTGCTACTCCTACTTTCTTTGAAGGCTCTTTATTTCTTTTTATTTTCATTTCATATGTAAGTAAGGAGCCCATAAGTTCATCTAGAGACAAGGTGTTAGGATCCTTAGATTCTTCTATTGCGGTTACCTTTGCCTCCCATGACTTAGGCAAGCTATTTAAAATTTTCTTTACCATTTCAACATTGGAATAAGCTTTGCCTAGAGCCTTAAGTCCATTGATTATTTCATTAAACCTAGTGAACATTTCACTAATGGACTCATTTTCTTTCATCCTAAATAGCTCATAATCATGTGTGAGCATTCCTACTTTGGTCTCTCTAACTTGATTTGTCCCTTCATGTGTGACGGCTAATTTGTCCCATATTTGCTTGGCATTCTTACATAGGGAGACTCTATTATATTCATTAGGACCTAATGCACAAAAGAGAGTGTGCATAGCCTTGGCATTCAATTGTGCCACTCTCATGTCATTTGTGTCCCACTCATCCTCTAGCTTAGGGACATCTTTTCCATCTACTTTCTTCATGGGAATTCTAGGACCATTCATTATAATTCTCCACACTTCATAGTCATTGGATTGTACAAATAACATCATTCTTGTTTTCCAATAAGAGTAATTCTCTCCATTGAAGAGTGGAGGTCTAACTAACGATTGTCCCTCTTCTCCTAGGGGTGTGCCTACATTCAAGTGAGCCATTTAAGATCGTTTTGCTCGATAGAGGTTAATCTAATTCAATCTCGAGCCCAAGCTCTGATACCAATTGTTGGCTCTTATAGGCTATACCGAGAGGGGGGGTGAATCGGTTTTTAACTAACCTTAAGCTCGTTTTTCGGTTTCTCTAAATTCTCTAGCCTATATTGATATTTTCTAAGTTCTCTAGGCTAGACAAGCATGCAATTCAAGTTCAATTAAATAAACACAATATAAGTGTAAGCAAATAAAGAGTAAGGAGAGAGATTTACACAATCGATTTATAGAGGTTCGGCTACCTTGCCTACGTCCTCTACCTTGAGATGCTCCCAAGGATTTTCTCCAAATCCACTATCTTGAATTTGTGATTACACTCCCTCTTTTCAAGGCTCAAGAGAAACCTCTCTCTTTTTCTAGGCTCAAGAGAAACCTCCCTCTTTTTCTAGGCTCAAGAGAAACCTCCCTCTTTTTCTTAGGCTAAAGAGTAACCTCCCTCTTTTTCAAGGCTTAAGAGAAACCTCCCCTTTACAAGGAATGAAGTGAGTTTACAAATGAGTAATCAAAGAGAGCCTCTAGATAGGCAAGTGATTACAGAAATTAAGCACAAGGAAAAACCTATACAAGATTTGTGCTATTCTATACAAAGAATATGAAAATGATGGAAAATGAAACTTTGTAGCTCTTGATTTGTTGTTTTAGGCTTGTAGATTTGAGGAATATGAGATTTGAAGTTGCTGAGTGGTTCCTCTGCCTTTCTTTAGCTTCTAAGCCTCTATTTATAGTCCCTTGGATGTAATCTAGCCGTTGGAAGGAGCCAAATCTCGAATATTACCGTTGTCTCACAGAAACTAGCCGTTATAGGCTATTTTCGAGCAAAGGGATCGATCCTGCTACAGTGGGGATCGATCCCTTTTGTCCAGAAACTTGATTCTGGGCTTCAGGGACCTTGGGAAGACTTTCTGCCAAAAAGGGATCGATCCTGCTACAGTGGGGATCGATCCTTTTCTTCCAGAGGACATTTTTCCTGCACTTTTGGGTTAGAAATGATATGACCTTTGATCCTAATTCAACCCAAACCATTTATAAGTTTTAAGGGAGTTTTTCTTGACTTTCTCAGATAAAAACATGGTCTAAACATTCATCAAGTGTTTTTTCTAAAATATTCAAAACATTTATAAAGTATTAAGACCAATAAGAGTATGCATCATTAAATCATGGTCTTAATGTTTGACATAAACACTTGAAATGTATTGAGAAAATCATGTGTGATAAGGCAAATTTACAATATGAATTAAAACATTAAAGCTTACTTAAGTTTTTGTCATTTCAAAATATATATTGCAATTTAAAGCTAACATATTTCCTTAAGAATTGATATATTACAATTAATATTGGCTATCAAAATGAATTATTTTGCAATTTTGCCAACTAGTAACAACTAATTCATAAGAACTGAAGTTAACAATTCATATATTTGGAAACTTATTTATGATTCATATTGATTTAATTAGAGTTAATACTAATTGGAGATAAATATAATTCATATTTTTGGAAACTTATTGATATATTCAAATGTAAAACACATCAATGCCATAATGTTGGCTGCCATGATGATTTTCCTTAAGAAAAAAAAACTCAATTTATGTAAAACACATCAATGCCATAATGTTAGCTATCATAATTATTTTCCTTAAGAAGCAAAAACGTGGACTCTCATTACTTTAATTTATGTAAAACACATAATGCCATCATATTGGCTGCCATAATGATTTTCCTTAAGAAGCAAAAACGTTGACTCTCATTGCTTCAATTATTCTTAAATTGCAATTGATGTATCACAGTTAAGGTTGGTTGCCATAATGATTTATTTTGAAATTCTGCCAATGGATAGTAATTATTTACAATTCATATACTAATTACTTATTTTCAGATATATTAAATTTAATTGGAGTTAATACTGATTGATAACAATGTTGACCAAATTTATGAATTAATGACTAATTAAATGTAAGAGAGGATTTAATATATATTTGGTAATTACAACAAAGTTTACGTGTCAAAAATATAACTTCTCTACTTAGGCATCCACATCAACAATATGTGACACGTAAGCATGCACCTTGTAATAATATATATATATATATATATATATATATAAATATGATTTGCAAAATGATTTTTATGCAACTTGTCAACCAAAATGAGATTTTAAAAAAATTAAATGTTATAAAATTATTGGAGGAGTTTAATGAATGTGAAAAAAATTAAATAAACAGATTTTAATAATTTATAAGGTAAGAGTAAAACCTTTTAAATTAATACTAAATGATGAGTTCTAAAAGTATTAATTTAGAGAGGTTTTACTGTACTGCAAACTTAACTACATTTGAAGAAATTAATTAATGAATATTTTATCATCAAGTAATTGGCAAGAGACAAAAACACAAATCAAGTTCAGAGATTAATTCATATGATTCATGCAATTCTTTTTTTATAGATTTAATTTGAAATTCAAAATTTACCACTTGCAATCAAATTTTTTATCCTCAAGTTGCAATATTTTTATATAAAAAATAATTGTAATTTAAGGCAAATCATAGGAGTGTAATTAAAAAAAAGTAGGTTGCAATAAAACTTTAATACCACATGTCGTCTTTAATCATTAATTATTGGTCAATAAATGAGCTTAATGTTGAATGACCTTGGTAAAAAATGAAGTTATGGGATCTCTTTGCCAGCACCAATGCATTTATTTATAACATAAATGAAAGAGACTTTAAAGGAACCCACTTATTTCAACAGCTTGGAAAATTTTAATCCGTCTTAAATGGTGATTCTTAATGAGGATGGTTTACAATAATTTGAATCTGTTCAAGTTGAATCATTGATAATGGGTTCATAACTTTATTAATAATATGATTATTTAAAATAATTTTTGATAGCTGATTTAAAATTAATTTTTTTTTACGAGTAACACAAGGAATTTTAATTAATATATTTCATTTTGTTCATTCTAAAATTCTAATCGAAGAGTTTGAAAATGAAATTTTAAACTTTAATCATCGTATCTGTCTTTGACGACCATTTGAAAATGAAACCTTAAACTCTAGCCATCGAATGCTCCTTTACGATAAGTTAAAAACTTTATTTATGAATGATAAGTAATTAAGATTCCACTAAAATTATCAATAGTTCCAATAAAAAAAATAATAGCTAATATTTAATCATACAAGTAATGGATATAAAATGAGAATAAATTTGAAAATATTCTTCTTTGACTGTATCATCTTTTCACAATTAATAAGTATTACTGATGTTCATTTCAAAAAAAAAAGTATCACTGAATTTCATTCTATATATTTTTTTTCTTTATTCTCATTTTTTTATAGGAAATTTTCTGTTGTTTTTCTCTTAATCTTTTATTTTCTAAATTTCAAATTAAAAATTACCTTGGTTAATTTATGTTCCTCCTAAAACTTCTCTAATTTTTGTACTGAATCGTCATATCACTTTATTCTTATCAAATAAAACCCACAAAACTTGAGATTTTATCCCTTTTCTTTGCCTTGATTTCATACAAAAACATAGTGAATTATTTTTTTTTGGGTGCATAAAGATAGTGAATTATTATTCTTATCAAATTCAAACCAATCACATCAAATAGGCCATGTTTGGCTTACCAAAAATCTTTTGCTTTTTTCATCCCTGTTTATTCTTTAATCTCCCTCCAAATAAAGCAACCAAGAAAATCAATTCACATTTTCACCTTATACACAACAAGTGAACTACTTGAATTTAAGATATAACATCATATGACACAAAAACAATATAAAAAAATTAAAATGTTTTTTTGTGTAAATCACAGATATTCTCATCCTTTTTAATAGTTTGAGACTAATTCTACTCGGAGTTTCGTCACAGTTAAGAATTTTTTTAATTTTTTTGCCAATAAAAAATTAAAATGTTATGAATTAAAATTTTGATAAAAATTATATATGAATTTATAAAAATAAAATTTATTTTAATATTTAAGATTATTATCTAAAACATTTACAGTAAAATTTATAAACTTTATAATCGAAATTTATAGGATGAGATATCTCTTTTAGAAAATATGAAAAAATAAATAAATAATTAAAAAATAAATAAATATATGATAATAATTTAATCTTATTTTCATAATTAAAAAATTTTACCATCAACATATATATATATATATATATATATATATAAAAGAGATAATAATTATAAAACAACCACTTACTAACCTTTTCCTCGACAAACAAACATTCACTCGAAGACTTTCACACAAACAGAACTTCGTTCGGATAACAAAGATTTTCATTTAACCCGTTTTTAGCGCGTAGGAGTTAACTCAAAACACTGCAACGTGTAAGCAACTGAACTGCCTACGTTGACAGATCAGCACTTGTCCTTCAAGAGCTAATAATCCGCCACAAACACCTCGTACATAATAAGAATTAGCTTAAATTACACATCTATCCCTATATTTTAGTAGTTTTTCCAGTCAATTTTAAGAAAAATTATTTTTATCAACAAATTAAAAAATGACATTTTTTAGAGTATATTAAAAAACAAAAATTTTAAAAATTAAAACATATGATAAATTTTTTAATGTCACTTGTGAAACTAAAAAATAGTAATTAATATATAAAAAAACCTTTTTTTTAAACAATGAATGCCTTAAGTTTTTTTTTATTTTTATTTTTATTTTTAATATACAAAGATTACAACTTGAATGATTTTTTTTAAAAATTAAATACAAAACATTCCTATGCTAAAAAACATTTTCTTTATCAAGTGGTATTAGAAATAAATTATTAATGAAGAATTTATTTAATTGATATATTTTATTTCAATAATAATTTCCTCTAAAATCAAAATTTATTCATGGTTCTTCTTTTAATATTAATCTCAAATACATATGACCTAGTGCGAGATAATCTATTATAATTTCGGATGCCAAGAAATTCATTTATCTTTAAATATTATTTTAAAAAATAAAAAAATTGTAAGTGTTGGATTAAATTTTAAATTTCATAATAATATTATGTGCTTAAACTCTCATGAGCTCAAAAATATTTAAGAATGTGTCCAATATATATATCTCATCTAATTTTTGCCTGAGTTGGAAAGAAAATACTGCAACAATCGTTGTACACCGTTGATCAAACATAATAAATTTTTGTTTTCTTAATCTAGCGGCTAATAGGAAGGGTTAGGCGTACAAACAAAAGCAGAGGAAGAAACTTAAAATATTGGAAGATACTAATATAGCTATTTTATTATAATTAATTTATGTTTTATTGGGTGGGGGTGCCTTTTTGGTTGTTGAATTTTGTGGGGTTATAAATTCCTCTTCATGTTTGGAGGAAGAGGAATCCAGTGAAAGAGCGAAAAACCACCGAACGGCTATTATTGACGTTACAGAAGAAGGGAAGAGGAAGAGAAAAAGGAGAGAAATTTTTTTTGCTACTTTTTTTGAAGATAATTGTCAAAACTTTACTGGGTTTTTCTTTGCTACTTCAAAAAATTGGCTTTTTCTTTGTTGCTGTGGAGTACTTTGATCTGAGTTCTGGGAAAGTTGAAGCCTTTGAAATCAGCATTTTTTATGCTGTTTTGGTATTTAGTGGTTAGAAAGTGATCAGCCTTTTGGGATGTTTAATCATGGCTGATGATTACTATAATTCTAAGAAGACTGATGATATTTGTGAAGAAGTTTGTGGACAGGTAAGTTTTCTGCTTTCACTTGTCTAGTTTTTGTTTTTGTTTGGTTTTGGGGCTTGGATTAATGGGTGCTTTTCATTGAGTTTGTTTAAGATTGAGGGTATACTTTTTTTTTCTTAAAGTTCATTTCTTTGCTCTTTTTATATTTGTAATTTTTATTGGGGAAAAGGTTTCCAGGTTTGTTTTGATTTCTGGATAGTTGATGATCCTGGTATGGTGATTGTTTGAGATTAATGGAAAAATGGAAAATTCTTTCTTGGGGAAGTTATATGCTCTAATTTTCTTTGATTTTATTTTTTTCCTTTTGAGGGTTTTTTTGGTACTTCATTTTTGTTTCCTTGAAGTGATTGATTGGCAATGTATTTGCAAGGAATAGGAAAATTACTGGTTTTTGTCATTGATCATGAGAGTGGAAAATTAATGGAGGTTTATGCATTGATATCTCAGCCTGGAGTTCCATTCAAAACTTTGAACTTAGTGTATCTGGAACTTTGATCATTTGAATTGAGTTTTGCTATATAGACAATGTGGTAAACTAGGCATAATTGGTGTTATGTGGGAATTTGATGTGATTCTTGTTTTTAATCATCTTAAATGAAGATTGGATTTGCTTACTTTTTGTTTGTGCTTAACCGGTTATCTTAGAATGTTTTCGTTTTCTAATCTGCAGCAGGCGTCCCGTGCAGCATCGACCATGTCTAGATTGCGGTGCATGTTGCGAGGGTTCGATATCCGGACTTATATTTTCGTCTTTGTGGTTGTCCCGCTATTCATCTTTGGCTTGTATTTGCACGGGCAGAAAATCTCCTATTTCCTAAGACCAATATGGGAATCACCTCCTAAGCCTTTTCATGAAATCCCTCACTACTATCATGAAAATGTGACAATGGAGACTCTCTGCAGTCTTCACGGGTGGAAAATTCGGGAGTCCCCTAGACGAGTCTTTGATGCAGTGTTGTTCAGCAATGAGGTAGACATTCTCACACTACGATGGAATGAGTTGTATCCGTACATTACACAATTTGTGCTTCTGGAGTCCAACTCAACATTTACTGGCTTGCCAAAACCATTGATGTTTGCTAGCAACAGAGAGCAATTTAAATTTATCGAGCCTCGTTTGACGTATGGGATGATTGGTGGGAGATTCAGGAAGGGTGAAAACCCTTTTGTCGAGGAGGCATATCAGAGAGTTGCATTGGACCAGCTTCTGAGAATAGCTGGTATTGAAGATGATGATTTATTGATAATGTCCGATGTGGATGAGATCCCTAGTGTACATACCATTAATCTATTGAGATGGTGCGATGATGCACCACCTGTAATTCATCTTCAGTTGAGAAACTATTTGTACTCTTTCGAGTATCACGTAGACAACAAAAGCTGGAGGGCCTCAGTCCACAGGTACAAGACCGGCAAGACCAGATATGCTCATTATCGGCAAGCTGATGTCATATTGTCAGATGCAGGGTGGCATTGTAGCTTTTGCTTTCGTTATATCAGTGAGTTTATATTCAAGATGAAAGCTTACAGCCACACTGATCGAGTGAGGTTCTCTCACTACTTGAACCCCAAGAGGATTCAGGACGTAATATGCAGAGGGGCTGACCTATTTGACATGCTTCCTGAGGAATACACATTCAAGGAGATCATTGGGAAGATGGGACCTATCCCTCGCTCTTATTCAGCAGTCCATCTTCCTGCTTATTTGTTGAATAACGCAGAGAAATACAAATATCTCTTGCCTGGCAACTGCGAAAGAGAAAGTGACTGAGTCTAGAAAATGTTGTGCTCTAAAGTCTTCAATTACAAATTTTGCCCGTATCGGAGAGGGCTGCATTGACCATTTGATGACTATGGTTTAGCATTGAATTATCCAACAAAATCTAGGCATTATACTGAAGCTGGGTAGAACTTGATGGGGTCTCTATGCCTTCTTCCGTTATGGAGGCATATTCGATTTCCCAATCCGAGAGCTTGTCGTGAGAGAATAGATTTATCGGTTTGCAAAGCTTACATGCCACCTCCCGATGGTATGACGTATTCCCGGATTTCATAAGTAGAATGACAATTTCCCAGATTTTTCCTTGATGGGAATTTTGTTTTTCTTGGACTAATTTACCATATATTCCTCTTACAAAGTAGTTCTGACAATATCTCGTTGATTTGTATCATTTGACTGCTGTTGGTTCTTCCATTGATCATAATGCTGAATTATACATTTCCTGGTCCATTACTTTGCCTTCCTTTGTTGTATCTATGGCTATAGTCTTTTTGTTTTAGCAGAATGAAAAGTCTCTTTCCTGAATGATTCAACTCTTCCTCCTTTTGATTTTTAGTAATCGAAAAGTATTCTTTCTTTTTCTATGGATGAAATCTGTCAAGGTTTACTTCTAATCTTAAACTTTATAATTTGGGATTAGGCTGACAAGGTCAAGGCATCTTTCAATAATTTTGGTCAAGAAACGTTTAAGAGCCAAGAACGACGAGAATTTACTCATTTGTGTCGTAAAAAATATCAAATCGTATTTGTGTCATATAAAATATTAAAATTTTATGTTGACATGTAATATAAAAAACTTTTTATGTTTTTATCAAATTCATATATATTTTTTTTAAATTTTAACTTGTTTCATTTATTTTTTATATGATTTTGTATATCGTGTCACGTATTATGATCCACTTATAAAATATTAAAAAAGAAAGGTACACAGAATATTTTGTGGACACTTGGATTTGTTTTCGTGGTTTCATTGTTCAGATGCAGTGTCATCTGGTGTTTGCTTTCTTCTAAGGAAAGTCATGTCCGGGGTCCTTTCTACATACTATTTCCTAGAAGAATTTGGTCATTTTCTTTTTTTTTCTTTTCGAAAAAGTCAAGGAGGCAGAGAGGCCTATTCCAGCTCTTTTTTTAACACATTTTATTGGAGCTTTCATTATGGATATCACAACCCAAAATCATCAATGCAGGAAACCATATTTTTCTAGGCTTAATAGTCAAATAAGTCCTCAACCTTTATCTCAAAATGGAATTCAACCCTCAACGTTTTATTGCATGAAATTCAGTCCATAAACTTTTATTTCAATGGAAATAGATCAAATCTGTTAAATAAACTAACTGTCGTTAGTTTTGCATACGTAGCATGCCACGTGGCAGCTAACTAAGCTATCCACGTCAGCTGCCACGTATGCAAAACTAACGGCAGTTAGTGTTATTTAACAGATTTTGACTTAATTGCATAATTATAAAAGGTTGAGGGTTTATTTTCACTAAAATAAAAGTTTATGGACTGAATTTCATGAAATAAAACGTTGATGCTGAATCCCATTTTAGGCTAAAGGTTGAGGGCATATTTGACTATTAAGCCTATTTTTCTATTATCAAATCTTCGGATTTCTGATTGATTTATGCTTACTCTTCAAGAGATAATTTTTAATAAATTTGATTTTCAAATATTAATATCTCTCTTCTAGTTTTGTAATATATTTCTCGTTTTATTTAACAGAATAACACGATGATGTAACATTTAAAATCAAGCCTCTTCTAACTAAAGGCTCAGTTCAATTACTTTTAAACTTCATCCAAAACAAGTACTTTGGATTTTGGAAAGCTTGATTTATCACATCAAGATTCAGGTCAGCCAAAACACTGCAATTCTTTTACATTTAATGGTAGTTGAACTCACAGGATTAACTTTTTGCTCCAGAGAAACAGTTTCCAACGTCTAATCTGTCAAAAAATAATCAAAAGTGAAATGTCAAACCACTTATAGAAGATTATGGAATGTGGTCAAAGAACTGTTTCACCAATCTACATGTTTATTATTCTGCATTGGTTGCTTGAACGCAGATGCCATGGCCGCATTAGGCCCCCAATACAAGACCTGGACCAGGTCATTTGTCTACTTCAACGGATGATAGAAACAAGTTGGTGGTTTTCATTTTCAAGAGGTTGTGTTTACATGCCTTTTAGGACATTAAAATTTGATTACCTAAGGAAGAAATCCAAATTAAGTTTTCTGGGTGTTTACTTGAGAAAATAAAATTATTTGCAGTACTTTCATGAAAAAAATAAAGTAAAATTTGCTTGGAAAATCTTTTATTGAAGACCCTCTTTAATGGTGATAATGACAGGATTACTGTAGGATTTGTTGATTATGATTGATGCCTGCATTTGTGCACAAGTGGTACTTCTTGTGGTTGTGGTTGACTCACGTCTTCCTATCAACTGCAGCTAATCAACCAACCAATAGAGACAGTTGAGGAAATTTGAGAATAAATATGCATTTGTTTATATGTTTTGTGCAAAATATAAAAATTTTAATCACGTTAAATATAATTTTTTTTAACTCATTGAATGTTCTGGATCATTCGAGAATCAAGAAACAGGAAAACATGTAACAACAGAAGTTTGTCTCAACATGCTTAAAGTAGACATTGAACATGAAATTTGACAGAGTAAAAAATCATCACAGAAAAAGACTGCAATCCCCCAGTGCAAATAAACAAAACCATTTTATGTAGCAGGTGAGATTTATTGGTCACACTTCAGTGAGTGAAGATATATTTCGTATTATAAAAACATTAAACAAAGAATCTTGAGGTATAAAATCCTGAGTTCAGGTAAGTTTCATTGTTATCCTTATGAATACATTGAGGTAACAGCACTCTGAAACATCGGGTAGAAGCATGTAATGAATTCTAACAATCAACTAGAGAAGAACTGGAGATGTTTACTCCATTAAACAATTCATTTCGACACCTATATTTGATAGCCAGTTTTTTCTATGAAGTGCTGCATTTTATGCATTTATTTTCCAAAAAGGAGGAAGGGCTTAATCATCCAATGTAAATAATGTTAACAAATCATGAATTTGATATAATTCAGATCCAGTTTTGGATCACAAGAAATGGGTTTCCCACTTTCCACTAGTCACCTTGTGTACTTGAATCGAAAGGGAAGAACCAATAGACAGCAAGTCAGTGTCCCAAGTCTCACCCACTACTTCTACATCTGCACCCTTTGTATGATCTGTCTCATCGTTCTTGCAGTCTTTCAAGCGGTAAGAGTCTTTCTTCACCACTGCACTGCAGGCTGTATAACATCAGCTCATCACACCTGAGAATTTCACGGTGTCTGATTCCCCATGTTGCAAATTTAGTCACTAAACACATCCTCTGCTTCCTTGATCTTTTGGCTGAAGTCGCCATCTGGATTTCTCTTGAATCTGACGCTACTACTACTGCATCTAGCAATCCTATCCAAAATCTGATCTGCTGCATTACAGTTCTCAAGTTCAGCATGATCTTCGTAAGAACCATCACTCTCATAATATTGCACCCTATTTTTCTCATTTTCCTTTGTGGAGAAAATTCAACCTCTTCATCACGGCTGCTCCAGAAAATTTGACTAGGATTTGATGCTCTAAAATCATAATCTTTCTCGGCATCAGATTCGCGCATTGCATTGTCAAGGTCACTCAACGTACTTTCCAACTCAGAATCTTGTTCAGCCACCGATTGTCTATAACTACCTATAACGTTTCTTCTGAAACCGGCAGTCTTGTTCCACCTTTGAATCTTATCTTGCTTCCCCTTTTCTACTCTGGATCTCTTGAACTCAAAAATTTCTTCAGAATCATCATCATCATCGTCATCACTCTCAGCCGGATCCAATCCGGCACCACCAGCAAAATTATCTTCATATTCATCCTCACTATCAGCATTTCTCTTGTTTCCACGTGTATCTTTCCAAGCCCTTGACCCTCTAACCTCATCATCAGAGTAGTTGCTTCTAAGGTTGTCTGATCTACCAAGCCTACCAAACTCTTGTCTATTCCAATGTCTAATTCTCCCAATCTCTTCTTTTTCTTCTTCTTCCCCTTCGGCCCATTCTTGATCAGCTGCATCCTCGATATCAGCAATGAATCTGTCCAGCTCCTCCTGGTCGCTTTCAGCAGGAGCTTCTGCATGTACCAAAGTCGTCTGAGGTTCTGTTACAAGTGACTGGTCACCATGAAAGACATATAGGCTGCCTACCTTCTCATCAATTGCATTGAAGAATGTTGAAGCAACTCTTTGAATACTGGCCATTGCAACTGGATCCTCAGGGTTAATACCTTTTCGCCGAAGTTCCTGTTCTATCTCCTTTATGTTTAGCTTCTGAGCTTCAAGAGCTTGTTCAAACCTTGCCTTGAATAATGCCTGCATTTATGAAGACAAGGAATCATAAAATTTTAAATGTTTATCACATATGGAAAGCCCAAGCCAAATACGATGTGGATGCAAAATAAATGTGATATCGTGTGGCAAGGAACATGATAAACTTACCTTCCTCTTGGTAAGAGTATTGATGGGAATCAGAATTTTCGGCTGGAGATAATTTCTTCCACAAAACATGATAATAATCTTTACATTATGTAGGTTAAAGACAATTCCACCACTAAGTCTCACAACTTGCCATTTGCTTGATCTCTTCTTCAGGGAAGTTGTCACAATAAACTTGCACAGTCTCATGAAATTTCCAGTGCAGATGCATATTTTGGACAACACCTCCAACAGGGGCATAATTTTTGTTTCTGAATCCTATCTTTTTATATGCTTGAAGCTGCTCAGGAGTAAATAGCTCAGGATCATGCACAGAAGGTGGAAGCTCCGGTAGCTCATACTTCTTGAGCTTTTGCAATAATAGTGCCACTTTCTTCTTAGCCTGCATAAGTTATACGAATGAATATATTTATTGAATTATTCTCAAAAAGTGAACCAACAGAAACAATCTAAACAAACTAGAACTCGGGAATCATTTTTGCAGCTAATATTTGCAAAAGTAGAAGCACTACATACTGGAGAAAAATATAAGGGACAACCCCAAAACTCCGACTGATTGTTCAACCTTGAAGAGAGTTTAACATTAATGACTCGTTTAAAATAAATTAATTAAGATACGCTACAGGCACACATCAAATTAGAGAATCAAGAAATAGTCCATTGTCGCTTATTAATGGCAAAACAACTACATACTCTTTTGAGGTTGTAAATAAGCCTCTCCTCATCAGTCATAAGCTTCTTCTTGATTTTCTTTGCACTCCGAATTTCCCTAGCCATTTTACCAGACTCTGTCTGCATACGTCTTTCCACCTTGCTTCGCATACTCCTCCCTCTTGACGTTGACATCATCCGACACCATCCACTGAAGGGATTAGTAAGGGAAGGACATGAAGCAAAATCATCTTCAAAACAACCATTTAATCGTATCAAATTGCTTGAAACCAGTGTTGGAGTAGCATCCTTAGAAGCCACAACTTTCCTGCATTTTAATTAAAAAAAAAAGTAAACAAATAAGAATACAGCATAACCACTCCCAATCCCATAGAAAAAGCTTCTTTAGAAAACCTTTGGCTAAACCAAGGGGAAAACCGGATAAATCTCACTCTTTTCCCTAAAAAATACTTAAAAAAACAGAAATTTCCAAAGTCTAGCAAGAATCAAACTATAGCATACGAATAAAACCCAAAATAATAAGAAAAAAAAAAGCACCGTTCCAAAGTAAAGGAAACTGAAACTGACACTGAATAAGGAAGGTGTAATAGATTTGTTACAGGCCAAACTGAGATGCTTCAGAAATAATAGAAGAAAAGAGGAGAAGAGGAAGAAGGATAGAGAGAAAAAAGAGAGGAAGACGAGAGAGGCACTACTAAATTCTGTATGATATTTTCCTTGCAATGTTCAGCTTTACACTTTATATAAAACTAGCTAACGATTATTTCTAATTGACATCCTTCATATTTTGGTTTGTAACAATACCCTCTCTTCAAAACATCTTTGTTCTTGTTCTTGATGGGTAATAGTAAAACGACAAGAAAATCAATACCCAAAGTTTAATTTTGTCTGACTTCATCTTATTTGATGGGAAAAAAGAGAAAGTGCACCAGTGGGGATTTGCTTGGAGCAGAGAACACAGAGTCCACAAGCAATGCTTTTGAAGACTCCCACAGCAAACATATAATCTGTTAATAAAGATCTCTCCTTTCCTTCCCTCTGAAATCAGTTCTTTGTTTTTTTTTTTTGCTTAGCTTTGCTGAAAGATCATGGCTTTGACAAAGGGTTTTTCGGGGTTTTGGGGAATTTTTTTTTCCTCTGTTTCTGCCTAATGAGAGGGACAACCGGACAACGATTAATTTACTGTAAAATCTAAATTAGACCTTATCATCGACGCATTATATAATAATAAAAACTAAACTTCGGCTGCGTGGTCGCAGATTTTTTCGGACTTGAATTTTTGCTCAAATTCATTTTTATTTTATTATGCAAAGTCTTAGCCCAATCCGATTCATTTAAATAGTATTTTATTTATTTTTTATTTTAATTATTATTTATTAATTTTTTATTCTTTTAGTTTATTTGAAATTTAATTAATTTATCAAAATTTACATGTCAATTTTCATATTAAATATACATAATTATATATTTTTTTATCCAAATACATAATTATATTTATTAATCAATAAATATTTTATATACATATAATTATATTATACTTAGTAAATAAATTTTATAAAGTTTTAAATTTAATTATGTTTGGACTAAGCTCGGGCTTTGAAGAGTCAAGACCAAGCTCAATCCGATTTTTGATTGGATCTAAAAATTTTGTTCAATTCCATTAGTTTTATCTGATATTTTTATTTAAATCAGACCAAATATTGAGTGAACCTTTAAGCTTGAGCAGATAATCCAACCCTTGAACAAGTCTAATCTAAATTTTGCCCTTAAGGCTTAAATGACCTTGTTTTAGTGTATTGATTACCAACAAACTCAACACAAATAAAAATTGAATTATTCGAATTCATTCGATTAAATTCATTTGTTTAGTACAAGTAATAAACAAACTCGATTTGATATAGTATTTAACTTTAATTTCATGCGGTCAAGCTTCAATTGAAAATTTTATAAATATTTTACATAAATTAAAAATAAATTAAAAATTATTTATTAAAATATTAGAATAAAAAAAATTTGATTAAATTTACAAACTACCCACTCAAATCAAATATTAAGATATTTAATTTTAACTTGTATGACAATTCAAATTTCTTGAACTCAAACTCGACTCACCAAAAACTGAAACAAATTCAAATTTTATTTCAAACAAATCTGAATGATTTACAAGTACAAATGTCATTTACACTACTAGTTAGATAAGTGTTCAAAGATGGATAAATTTTTTTCTTTGGAAAAAAATTTAGGTCAAATAATGAATTTGTTATTGATCTAAAAGGAAAACTTGAACAGGCTAAGCATAAAAAACAGAAAAGATTGTGTATTCACACAAGACAAGAACGGAACTTAACATTTCACACAGAATACTTCACATCGTGCACAGCATCAATGATAAATGCTAATAAACTTTTCCCCCCAAAGAGGAAAACTGGAAAGACAGCAGATGAGACAGCAATAATGTCATAGTTACAAGTTTTAGTTTCAAAACAAGACCAAATATTTGTGTTTTCTTACATGTTCCAAGCAATAGATTATAGGCCGAATGTTATTGCAAAAGACTTGCTGTTGGTTCCATGGAAGCAACAGAAGTATCTTTCTTGATAACATGGCCTGTTGGCCTTGAAGTTTTTCTCAGCCAACAGCTCTTATTCCGCGGGCAGTTTCTGGTTCGCGGATGGTATGGTAACCTACAACACAAGCTTCCCTATCATAACTGATTCTAGGAGCAGTCTGGCAGACGGCAGCAGTGGGATGAACAATATCAAGAGCCTCAAACAGCCTCGAAAGAACAAACCGAAAAGAAACAAACTCTCTATTCCCTGCAAGCAAAATAATTGTCCAGCGCTAAGAAGTGCTCGACATGGAAATAGCTTCAGTGAGACGATAGAAGAGCTCAAAATGTGGACTTTGTCCTTGGGAACTTCTGCATCGTGTTAGTTTGTCAAAACCGGTCTAACCATGAAAGAATGCTTTCCTGAGAGCCAAATTGTAGATCCTGCAGAAAATGGATAAGAACTTGAGATTTTATGATAATCATAAGATGCAAATTAATTGAGGAGGGTGAAAGCTGAAGCTTACAGCTAATGGGACATCAGGTGGTGTATCGAAATCTAAGTTCTCAAGCTCAGATATGCCACACGACGCATCATTATTTCCAGTCATCTCAATTGTGCCCTGAGCAGAGCTGGTATACGAGACTTGGTTCTTCCCTGAATTCATTAGCAGGAAGATGAATCGAAAACCTCGTTGCATAGCAAAGAATCATCCAAGCAATTCAAGCCAGAATATTCAGCAGCCTGAGATTCCCCAGCCAACCATGCATAGTCCAATTTCTCCTCACATTGAACAGCGTGTGTAGGTGGATGAGATCCTTCTACAGCAAATTCTGCCTCCTAATCCATGGAAGTGAATTTCAGTGAGGATCAAATGCAGCAAAGAATCATAGAAACTCAGTGTGTAAGTGACAGAATCCCTTGTTTTCGATTTATAAATAACAAACTAAATTAGTTTCATGTCTCCATTGTAATAATGTTTCATTGTTTACTGGTTCATATAAATACTGTAAGACAATATAAAATGTCCACAAGTTGTTTCATCCTATGGAGAATGACAGATTCATTTTAATCCACACTAATTTATATCATCAATAGTTCTGTTAAGGCAAATGAATTAATTGACAAGACAATGCATAAACAAAAGATACCTGGTGCATATTTTCGTCAGCGTCAGTATATTTCATTGATTTCCTTGGCCGAGGTGGATTAGGAGCAACTGTTTTAGGGGTCCTTGGACTAGTGCGAATCCTCAAGTTATCCGGTTCTTCAATCATTGGGCTGCCATCATTCTTATCGGTTTGCTTCTGTTGTTGATAGGAAATTTTGGAAACCACATATTCCCCACCATGCTCTTCTTCTTCAGCCCCTAGATGGTACTGATGCATAACCCAATTTGACTTTTTGGGTTTGCACCCTTTCTTCAAACTTTTATACAGAACCATAATCTTCTTCCAGCCCTTTTGAACTCCATTTTCTATGACAGGTTTGGTCTTTCCGGTCTTATGCCAGCGATCATGCTCCTCGTTTGCATCATGTTGATTCTGGATTCTGCGGCGCTTTCTCTGACCAGTAGTATAAGCATTGATTGTTCGATGAAAGAAATGGATACTACTTCCATCCTTCCTTGCACCTGCACAAAATGAGATGATCAGAATCAAAACTTCCATCTTCTGGTTGAAACTAAATCAAGCTGCAATATCACTTTTCCATTACTATAAGCTCTGAATCACCACAGATTAACCATGAATAGCATAGATCTCAGGAGCTAATCGGAATCGAAGAGTGTCACCTACTATCAGCAATTCTATTGTAAACACAATGACCTTACTCTTTATATAATCGTCTCATTTGGTAAACTGAATTCATCCTACAGATAACAGCAATGTAAAGCAAAATATTGACTCCAGAAACACACTTACCTGGAAGATTTTCAGGATGAGTGTAGCAAATTCCCTGATCCTCCTCAAGCGTGGGGATAAACTCATCGATAAACAGGTGTGCTTTTGAGTCTCCAACTCCGCACTTAGCTGCTAAATGCTCTAAAAGCTCTGCATCAGACGGATCGAACTTCACTCCAACTGGCAGGCCAGGCCACTGAGGACAAACCTACAACAAAACAGCTCCAAAGACATTACTAAGGACTTATGTAAAAGTAAACCACAAGCAATCAATGCTGCTAAGGAAAAACCATGCAACACTGAAGTTCGAACTTACATCACTATTATCAATCCGGTGATGGCAGTTAGGACATTCACGATTTGCTCCACAGTCAGTAATTCGACTGGAAGAAGACATGGAGGCATTCTTTACTTTCATTGCAATTGCTCTACTATCAACAAGCCAGCTCCTGCAAACAATGGTTTATGAATTAAAATCACAGAACATTCCAGACATTAGGGAGAAGTCTAAAGAAACAAATGATGGGAGTTCCATTAAAGCCATTGAAACAAAGGTTTCTTTTTGACTGAACTTGAAAGATTCCACCATTGACAACTTCTTGTGCAGTGGAAGTTCTCCCAGAAAGGATGATCATCCATTAAAATCATATAACCATCAGAATGCAGCTCACAAAGGAAACTCCAGCACTCAAGGACAGAAAAAAATATGAAAACCAACCCCATTTATGGCAAGTTTTGATGTAAAATTACAAACCCCATTTCCCAAAACACCATTCCTTTACTTTCCAAAATAAGTAATTATCCAAACAACAGAAACTGTATAAAAAAACAAAAACAAAGATTTTCATGCTAACCCCAAAAAAGGGTCTGAAATCACATCTTTCTCATAAATTCAACGTGGAAACCTTAGAAAAATGTCATCTTTATGACTTTATCCAAGTATACCATCCTTCAGTTCCACCAAATAGGTAACTTTCCAAAGTTGGAAACTTTATTTGAAAAAAGATCATTTCTTTATAAATGGGATTTTAAAGTTAAATTCCATAAATTTATCCAAAAAAATTCCAAGCTAAATTCCAATAAAAAATCAGTTAAATCCACCCCCAATCCACTACCCACAAAAAACCCAGACACCAAAATCATCCCCGTATCAAAAGAATGAAGAAAAGGAGATTGCTTTAATATCATAATCAGAATTATTTAATCAGATATTCATTCCTTTATCATTGCTTTCTTAACCTTACCTCGCCATTAACTTGAACAAAAGAAAGACAAGGGAAGAAGAACAAGGAGAAGAATAAGAAGAAAGAATAGAAGAGTGTCAGTGAAGCTTTTAAGCTCTCTCGCTTCTCTTTCCTGGCTTTTTCTACACCAGGCCAAGTTAAGTGAGCTCAAGAGAGAGAGTGAGCGGGAAAACGTTGCTTTGGAAGCGGTATAAGAGGTTCGGCAACTGAACCTCAGATGCGGACAAAGCTATATCGGTGAAACGAGGCTGTCTTTGTAGGTCCCAAGTTGACTAAACCTTGACAAAAGCGATTGGTTCGGACGCGAAGCTGAGTTCGTTGTCTGAAGAATGTTAGGCAATTGGCAGCCTCGAAAACCGAGTTCGTGGCAGTTTTGGTAATTAACCGAATTTCCTGCTTGCTTCCCAAGTTAGATAATGGGAACGTTGGTGGTGGGTTGAAAACTTCAAATTAATCAACTTGCAATCTCCATTAACACAAAAAAAAAAAAAAGGGGCTTTTTCGTTGAAGTTACACTGTTGCTACGCGGTTAGTGTTAATGGAGGAATCTTTTAAGCTGTAAGAAAGACTGTTACTGCTTTGAAAAAGATTACGGCAAAATTCTTATGTCATCGATTGTTGAATTTAAGAATGCAAATGTTTCGCCATGGGCGAATTTTGATTTGTTAGTTTACCTTGAAAATTATATGAGATAGACTCGAAGTTGGTAAAAAAATTTTACAAGTTCAGATTTTTAAGATATTAAAATATTTTAAATCTATTTAAAAACAATTCGTTTAATTTAATCGAGCTTGTGTATAAATATTTTTAAAAATCAATAAACAAAAGAAAAAAGTGATTACGTATAATAAACAATTTTAAAATAATGAAAATTATAAATTTAGGATAATATTAAAATAAATTACTAATATTATTACTTTGTTATTATTGAATAATAAACTAATTTTAAACTATTTTTATAAAAAAAAGAATTTTGAACAAATTTTAAAATAAAATTTATATATGATGCACTGACACTGTAAAACTTTCATACACTGTCAATGTATCAAAAGTTGAAATCTCATCAATAAATCATGGATTTATATATGATGCACTGACAGTGTATAGTTTCTATACACTGTCAATGCATAAGAGGTTGACACCTCATCAATAGGACCTTATATGCAAATATAAATAAATTTTTTTAATTTGCCTATAAGGGCCTATTGATGAGGTGTCAATCTCTGATGTATTAACAGTGTATAGAAATTATACATTGTCAGTGCATTATATACAAACTCATAAATCATTATAAACAAATAAAAAAAATTCGTTTGTATATATTATCAAATCATTTAATAAACTATTTTTATAAAAAAAATAATTTTAAACAAGTTTTAAAACAAACTCGTTTGCATATATTATCAAATTATTTAATAAACAAGCAAAAATTAAAATATATTTATAAATTATTCGTCAAATGTTTGGTTTATTTACCACTAATTAAATTTATCTAGTGAGAATCTTGTATTATTATATCTCTATATTCAATTTAACTATGTGATTTTGATTTGTTATAATAAAAACGCTTAAATCTTAAATGTCATTGTTATTTTGATATTTGAAAAAACAATATTTCATGATGGTATTTTCGACGTAACGATTGGAATGAATTGATATTAAATAAAATATAATCACATTGATAAATATTATTCATATCTGAGTTTCAACATCAAGTCGTTGTAGTATAGTGGTGAGTATTCCCGCCTGTCACGCGGGCGACCCGGGTTCGATCCCCGGCAACGGCGACTTTTTGCACTGAAAGGTACTCTTCTGTCTCCTTCTGGCCTCTCAATTTTGAGCCTAGGTGTGGCCCCAAAGACGCAGGAAACTAGGCTCATGCTGCCCAATGTGTTGGAAGGACCGAAGATTATCTTGCCTTCGCAAGACAAGACTTGGGCTTTTTCATTTTTAGGTTTTTTTTAATTTTAATTTTATTCAAAATTCTCAAAGATTAAATTTTGATCAATAAAGTTAATAGCATAAACTAATCCAATCCAACTAGTCATAAACTATTCTCGACTCACTAATTACTTAAGTTTAATTAATTCATTTTCAAATGAGTGCAAGTTACTTAAGTAACAAATCAAATAGTTTTGCTTTTATATCCCAATCAAACAACTCACAAACATAATCAAACTTTTTTAATATTTAATTATTAATTTGTTATTTTAATCTTATAATATATGATTCCCAATCAAGTTGAAATTCAAAAATTAAATTTCATTCAACTTAAATTTTCCAAATCAAACCTGATATTGGTGTTCCAAACCAAAGGTTCTGATTAACGAAATTAATCTCCCAGTGAGGGGCTAAGGCACATGCCAAAACTTTCAACAACCCTGCACCAAACAAACTCAAGCAAATTCTAGAGAAGAAAACAGGAGCAAAGGCATTTGGATGCACCTTATTTACATTGATATTTCCATCGCAGCAACCCCTAACCCCATCTTAGTTAGGGCACATTAAAATTCATGCAAAGCAGACAATACATCTGATAGCAGACAGCTTTCTGTCATACAATCGAACTAAACTAATCTGATTAGATTTGACACTTTTTTTCTTACCAAGTTTGTATTCTTTCTAATATCTCAGACTAATTACCTTATTGAACTCCCTAAGAATTAATCTGTGATTCCCTCAAATGCGAAATTGCGCCTTCAAGGATCAGTAACACTGGTTAAAGCAGAAGAAGAAGCCTCTTGGCCTGTCTTCCTCGGTGGCATTCGGGGTTTCCCCTGCGTCGTCTCTTGCAGCCATCAGTGAGCTTGTACCGGGGGACTCTGGTGGCAATACAGCATTCTCGGATGTTGTTCTCTTTGGAGGCAGCACAGGCTCTGGTGGTGAAATAGTTGAGAGATAGTGTAATAGCATCTGTATGATCTCAGTGAAATATGGCCGAGAATTCGGATCCTCTTGCCAACATGAAGTCACGATCATTGCCAAGCCTTCTGGAAGGTCCTCAGCACTAGGCCTAACATTCTGAGACAACAGAATTAAAATTTAGACCATGATTCCTATATAAGAATTCCGTACATGAATTTGAAGAAACACAATTCGTATGAGTTTATTCTCAGTGAAAATAAAATTTTAAACAGGTTTTGGATGCATGCTACTGTGACTGTAGGTGGAAGTAAAGAGCCTCCTTCTGACACTCTGTTGAATCACTTAGAATTACTAGTCTGACCAATAGCCTCAGGATTCAAATGTGTAACAAATGGTAGACTTATCAAGATTCAACAGTGGTCATAGATCATATCTCATCCATAATGTACTAGTCTTAGTGTGTCTTTCACAGTACATAGAATCCTAACAAAATGGCAGGATTGTGGTTTGCAGATGTTTGAAAATTTTAGCATTGGGCAAGCTTTTCAAAGGCAGGCTGACAAGCACATAATCGATAAGTAATCCCATCGTAAACAAGGCCCCACATCATTACCTTGAAAGCAGCTGCATATGCTGCTTGTAAATTTGACATGCCTTCGAATGGCAACTTGTTATGGATGAGTTCCCACAACACAATAGCAAAGCTGTAAGCATCCACCTTATGATTGTAATGCTTCTTCTCTCCTTGCCTTAATGTAACTGTGCTATAAAGCTGTTAGATACGTAAAGGAGTCAGCGTCTCAAACATAATAAAACCTAAAATTTATAGGAAAAATAATCGATTTTATGTTCTCAATAATTCAGTACATTACCTCTGGAGCCATCCATCGGTATGTCCCTGTTTCAGCAGTCATCATTTCTGTTAATGACTCTTCCCTGGCTAAACCAAAATCTGCTAGTTTAACTGTTTTATGGTCTTCGGTCAAGATCAAGTTCTCTGCAAAAGGAAAGAATTTATCAGGATCATGCAAACCCATAAGAGATGATCAAGCAATATTGCATAAATTTGAAAGTTCACTTAAAGACTGTTATTGCTTTCATTTAGTTCCAGCTAAATTTGTTGTTGGGATCATAAATAAAGAAAGAAGATAATCATCATCATCATCATCAATATTGGGATCATAAGGTTTGAATAATTATTGGTTGCCCCGGGAACAAACCTTCACTGGCAGTTTAACAAATATAGAACAAAGAAGTATGATTCATCGGCGGTAAACACATTATGTTGGATAACAAGCTTCCCACCCTTCAAACAATTGGAAAGCAAAGAGATAACATATCTTGTGGCTTCCTATTGGTTATCATGGATTCCTTTTCACAAGTCAGATTAGATACTACAAAGGGAACAAAAGCCATAAAGGCATAAACTCCAAATCTTGCAGTTATACCAGACGTATAAGCACACAAAGAAAGGTTATAGGCATACCAGGTTTCAGGTCCCGATGAATGATCCCATGAGAGTGTAAGCATTCCATTGCACGAGCAATATCAAGTGCAAACCCAATTGCTACACGCATGTCCAAGCACCTTGGCCGCATATTCAAAAGGTATTTACGCAATGTCCCGCCTAGTAGGAGCTCAGTTACTATAACCATGACCGGCTCCTTGCAGGCTCCAATAAACTGGAAATAGATAAAAAAAACTCTGCTAAGATATGAGCCTATTTCCACTTGATATAACCTAAAACTTCATGATTTGCAGATTTTCATTGACAATATCAACAACAGCCAGAAAGAACATAAATTCAGCAACACGAAATCAATGGCATATATAATGATTCAACAACCTTCACTAGATTTTTGTGTTGAACTCTGGATAACATAGCCACTTCCCTTGCAAACCTTCCGTCTCTCCTTGCAATCTCCTCAGGGGTTTCGCCTCTTCGAACAACTTTAATAGCAACATTCTGATTCTTGTATCTAAATGCATAGAATGGATTTAAACACATGAGATGACTGTTACATAATAAGTTAATAATAGACACCAATAATCCGATTTATCCAGCCTATAAAACAAAGCAAATCAAGTCAAATTATCAATAGAAGTTACACCAAATAATTTAAAAGGATAGGATTCATTTAAAAACATAAGCTTTTTGTTCTTCTGAATTGATCAGGGTACTGAAACGCCAATAAACCAAGAAAAACTGAATTTAGTCCAAAAAAATTAGAATCCAAAGAAAATTGACTTACTTTCCCTCATATACTTTAGCATGAGCACCTTCTCCAATCTTGGGACCAACAAAGAGCTGCTGAGGATCAATCAACCACTTAGCATCTAAGCTGAAATCTTCAGTTGAGAAAAAACCATTTCCAGATCCCATCTTTTGAAACCTCCCTTCCTAGAACAAGAATTGAACAGCTACCATCTATTGATCAAACAATAAGAAACCCTTTGAAACTCCCACATTTGAAACAAGCAGAAAATCTTCTAAAAAACAAAACTTTTCATAGCTGAAAAATGAAAAGCTACCAAAGACATGCCTTGCCCACAACAAAGTACCCAAAGTTTGGATTTTCACTTATTTCCCAAGTTTTAAAACAATAAACCCATCCCAAAAATCACGGATTACAGATCCAAAAACCATCAAGAACTGCCCTTTAATGGGAGGCAGAGAATAAACCCCCACATGTTTTTTGCAGACAACCCTCAGCAACAAAAATTTAATAAAAATAAAAAATTTATAAGATAAGCACAGAGTGATAACAGAAAATAGAAAACACCCTTCGGCAAAGAAGCAAGCACTGACACAAAAATTAAAAAAAAAAAAAGATAAGCTTTTCTTTATGGGAAAGTGAGCTGAGTAAGCAAGAGAAGAAAGAGTTGAATTATACAAAAAGGTAAGGAAAGAAAGGAAAAGAAGAAGAAGATGAATTAATGGGAGGATTGGATAGTAAAATGGTGGATGGGAAGTGGTTACTGCTGGTGATTGAGAGAGAGAGAGAGATTATTTAATAGTTGAGAGTTGTTTTTGTTTTTCCACGCGGTATAGTGTAATGGAAGTGAAAAGAAAGCTTCTTTTTGTTATTGCTTTCATGTGTATTTTCTTGGTGAGCCTTTGTCAGAGTCAACAGTGAGTTCCTTTGTTTCTTCTCTTTTCCTTGTCTTTTTTTTTTTAGATTTATTATACAATAAAAATTTATAACTCAATAAGAAAAGACATTATAGTAGATAAAAAAAATATAGTTGAACTTTAAATTTTAAATTTGTAAAATTTTCATCTTCAAAAATAAAATCATGTTTTTTTAAATTAATAATGGTTCGAATTTATAAATATTTTACCCTTTAAAAATTAAAAATGATTATTTAAATTAATAATTATAAAGCCACCATGATTAAAAAAAGGTAGAAACTTGAAGTACATTTGAGAAAGACTATCATTGCCTTTGCATATGGATCACGAGTTTCTTAACATGATGATTAGGAACTAGCTTAATTGTGATCTTGATTATTAGTGGTGTTGAATTCAAATTTAAGATTGCTTATAGATATACCCTTAAATGTATGATCTCCCAATAATGGTGTTATGACAATATGTAACGTACTTAGTTCATGTATCAAAAGGGTATTTAGTTTGATTTTTTTATCATCAAAATTTATTAATAGATTGTTTTTAACGATAAAATTATGATTTATCAAATCAATATCAAGAAAAAGATTGTATAAACGGTTATTTCATTTTAGCATATATTATATTTATTTAAATCATGCAATGTAATCATATTGTTAAAAAAAATTATAAATTTATAATTTATTATATATTACATGTGATTATTAATGATTCTTTTAGTAAATAGTTGACTTTTTCAAAAATATAATTATATAACACAATATAATATAGATATATTTTGGCATAGATTAACTATTATATATATGGTCTTTTTTCATGTCATATGAATACAAAAAAAAATGCTTTTTTGATGGTTAAAATAAAAAAGTAAGAAAAATTAGAAAACAAATGACTATTATAAAAAAAAAAGAAGCTTTTTTTCTTGAATTGGATTTTGTTTCATATTTGATAAAATGAATGGATCTAACGTTCAAATGAATTTTTAGATCATTAATAATGGAAAATTTTACATTTAGTATCTACAAAATGAGTAAGTAGTATTGCTAGGCTGTATTTGTTTTACTATTATATTTGATCGTTAGATAATAAGTAGACAATTAAAAAGAATAGTGATTTTATGTAAAAGGAAGATAGGAGAGTATCAAACATTTAAAGGAAGATAAAACAAATAAATCAAATTCATTTAAAAGGATGATAAGAACATCAAACATGCATGAGGGTAAACCAAGCAAAAATAGCAAATTGGTTTTGTTTTTCCTGATAAGACATGATCTAATTGATCCCAATTTGTTTTATATTGAGAACATTTTGATTCACATAATTTTTTGAGTTTGTTTTTTTTATACATTTTGTTAAGTATTTAATCTAAAATTATTAAATTTATTGGTAATATGTAGAGCAAGTCCAATTTAAATATAAGACCACAGAAAATAGAATATTTAACAGATGTAGCAGACCAAAAAACAAACCCGAACAATGGATAGAGAGATCCAACTTGAATATAAGACTACAAATAACAAAGTATTTAACTGTGGGATAACACCACTTTAATAATTCCCATCATGGGTAGGGAGAGACATGGTAGAGATATGGATCCCTGCCATGTAACATCTTGGAAGGGGTAGCAAACACAAAACAAAACTTGGACAATAGATAAAGGGACCCAACTCGAATATAAAACCATAGAAAACAGAATATTTAATAGATGTAAGATAACATCACTTTAACAGGTCCCATCATGTGTAGCGAGACATGGAAGCCTACCATGTGACAATCTTAGAAAGGGTAGCAAAATAGACACAAAATAGAACTAGGCTTTTATACCATGGTAAGCATCAAACCTAGAAGCAATTGATAATAGGTGGAATGATCCAACTTGAATATAAAAACAACAAAGAATAGAATATTTAACAGATGTGAAATACACCACTTTAACACAGTCATTGAGAGTCTTATGAGTTGAAGGAGGTCTGCTGCAGCGAGCTACTTGCACAAAGTGATGTGGATCTGTTGGAACAGAAATTAAGATTGTCAAGGATGCCAGAATTAAGATCACAAAGCACGTTTAAGTTTGTAAAGTGTTTGAGAAAATAGGAAAGTGATAGCGTAAAAGAACCTATATGAAAACAGAATTAAAAAAGAGTAAAAACAAAGAGCATACATGGTTGATTATGTTGGTTTGAAATGTTTTTGTACCTCACAAGCAATAATATGAGAGATGTAATTATTCTTCCTATGTGATACGACTCTTTAAAGACTACGTCTGAAATTGTTATAGTACGTATAATAACATTGAAAGTAGATTCTTTTAACATTACTATCATTATCATCGGAGTTTTTATTTCAATAGAATGAGATTGATTAAAATTCTTTTAATGTCAAAAACAAAATTAAAAAACTTTCATCACATGTGATAAGTCTTATTTCTTAATATGTTTAGGAAATACTTTTCACCTTGTTAATTTCGACAATGAAGATTTTAGACTCAAAGATAATATATGAGATATTTTTATTTTTAATGAAAAATTATTTTTTTCATTTGGTAATAAATTTTGGAATAAAATCAATTAACGTTAAACTATCACATATCTTTTTTTGGTACATATATCATTTTTTTCCCTTGAGAAATGACCAATCAAATTTTACTTAATATTTCTTTAATTTTTAAAAAGTCAAAATTTATGGGTAATGATATTATTGAGTAGCCAAATATTTTCTAATCAATATAATTTTCTGGAAACTTCTTCCTTAAAAAAATTAAAAATTAAAAAATTACTAAAATGTTATTACCAAAATCAACCTTAATATATTTACTATGTTATTCGGTGATTAATTAATTTTAATTAATGACATAAGAACGTTGACTCTGTCTTCACCGACATCTAGACTTTGTCAGTCAAGCAACAATCAGCTGCCACGTCCTTATCTTGATATTTTTCCTTGACTTGACTATTTACCCTTAGAGTGATGACGTGTCAAACTCCCATTTGTTGGAGTGATTGCTGGGTTCAACTCCTTTAACTTTTGATTTCTCATATATATTGGTAATTTCCTTGTTTGAGCCGACCTCAAGATTGAATTTGATGGCCTATCATAAATTAACTTTTTATTAAAAAATAAAATTATTTTTAAATTTTTTTAAATAGCTAAACTTTAAAATTTCATATGTAATTAAGTTGATTCATGCAATTTTTTTTAAAGATAATTTCTAATAATATGAATTTTGAACTTTCGACCTCCTTTATATAAAAAAAATCAAATTTATTTTTATTTGTTAATATTAGCCTCCTAAATTTACATTTTTATCTTAAAATATATATTTAAATTATTATATACTTGAGAGAATTTAAAATATAAATTTTATAATGCTTATATTGGATAAAATCTTCTTTTGATTTCTTTTTTTTTTAATACTTTTGAAACAATTGAATTTCAAAATCTTTTTGTTGATTCAAATGTTAGAAGTAAGGATAATATTAAACAACAATTATAGTGAGTTTGGATGAAGAATTTTAAAATTTTGAAACATTACAAAATAAAAGGTATTTCAAAATGCATCAATTTAAAATACTAATATTTATAATTGTCTTATTTGGATAAATATTTTTTTTAAAGAATTTTTTGAATACTAGAATTTGATGAAATAAAAAAAATTATAAAAAGAAAAGTAATGATATTATACATAAGAAAAAGAAATATATCAAAAAAATGCAATATATGTATCATTAAAGTTGTAAAATTATGTAGAAATTATTAATAATATAAAAACAAAATATGTTATATTAAATTAAACTAAATAAAAATATTTCTTTTTTAGTCTTATGTTTAATAATCAATTATATGTTGGAGAAATTTTGAAAAATCACCTCTTCAAGTGGATTTTGAAGAGGGATTTGAGAATCTCAAATTCCCTTTTTTAATCCTTTCTAAATTTTGAAAATTTTCAAATTTTTTTGCCAAAGGATCCTCCTTGAAATATTTTGATTGAAATAAACTTCCTCCTTAAAATTTATCATCCAAGCACACTCTTAAGAGCTCAAATTTTGACCAACAAGTAGTTGAAAGAAGTGGAAATGAACTTATTCTCCAAGTACTTTGATAGGGTTCGAGTCCTTAAATCCCCATTTTTTGAAGGACTTTACCATTTACCACTCCAGCCTAAATAGAATTAATCTTAGATCATAAAATAGATGAAGATATCTGCACTTATAAAAAAAAAAGAGCTCAAATTTTCGATAGAATTATTTTTATTGAGTTGGAAAAGTCCTTAAGTTGAATTTATTTGATGAGCAAACCTCTTTGATTTATATATATTTAGGATTCTAACATTAATTTTGAAGTTGGGTAAATACCAAAATTTGAGAATATTTGAAAGAAAATTTTACATTCAAAGATGGATAAATGGTTTTAGAGAGAAAACATAAGATATATTTTTATATAATTTACCCTTAAAGTAATATGATTGGCAAGTCAACAGTAAAGAGGATTTCAAGCCAAGAAAAGTGAAACTTTTTATCTTACTGGTCAAAGTGGGGTGATTAACATATTTATTTTTTGGTTACAGGTGGTTAATATATTTAGAAAATGCTATTTACTTTACTTTTTTGACTTCAATATTTCACCTAATTATACAAATGAGAAGACAATGGATGATATGACTCTAATTGGAACCTTATTTTGATTGAAAGTACAACTACTCATCCAATAAACTCAAATAAAATCTAAATGGTCCTTTTAATTATTATTATTAGTAAAACAAAACCTTAATGAAAATGGTTGCTTTTTCGAATAAAACTATTTCATATATTATTATTAAAATCTTTGGATATCATTTATGGTGTTAATAAAGTGACATATATTAAAAATTAATTATAAATTAAAATATTTGATAATTTTTTAAATTCGTTAGTGAACTTAAAAAAATTCACTATAGTGTACAAAAACTTTTTTAACATGGAATTAAATGAAATTAAAAGTAATTGAAATAAATGTTTTTATTTGGTTAGAAATAGTAGCCATATTATTTGATTAGGTCAAAATATTTTTGTTTTTATTTGGTTTTCCCAACAAAGGGCTACCCATGTCGGTGGGCCGCAAAAAAGGGTTAATGGAGCCCACTTCAAATTATGTAAAGGTGGGTACAAATCAATTTGGGATTGTACAAAGCAAAATACAAAATAAATAAATAACCAATAATATTGTGTTAGCCAAGCCATGGACTTTTTAAGCCTTGTGAGTTGCCCCCTGCTGATTGCTCTCTCTCATAAAAAAAGAAAAGAAAATAATTAATGAAGAAAAGTCACAAATTCTTGGCTTGCTTGTGAAATTTTTGGACTTTTAGGCAATGAGACTTGTGAAAGAGGTAGTTTTGAAGTCGGTGATTTTTCAGCCTTTAATTTTGACTTGAAAATTTAGCCATTAATTCATCTAGGTATTTTATAAGTTTTGTTAAGAAAAAATTCGGTTGAAAAATATGTTTAAAAATGTAATAACAAAAATTATTATTAAAAAAAAATAAGCGTTTGATAATGCTGTTAAAAAATGTCCTGGTAAATTGAAATGTTTCAAAAAATGCATAAAATAACAAAAGTTCTTTGTTTTACTCGCAAATATTGTGGTTGAATCACAAAGAAATTTTCTTATTTGAGTTTATAAATCGGATTTTTAGATCGAAGAAGTATAAATTTTTGTTGTTAGACATTGAACTTGGGTCAAATGCAAGTTTTAAATGCAAAAATCATTTTCAACCTTAATTTTAGATTCACCTAAATTAGGGAAAAAATTAAAAATGAAAAATCTAGTGCAAATTGAAGGGACTTGACAAAAGCCAATAATATAAAAAGAAACTAATTGTAGATTGGGAGTTGAGTATTCATGTGATGGAAATCTTTGCAGCCATTGGATATAAAAGATAAGTAGGGCAGCCACGATAGCTTCTTGCACCTTCCATGGCTTCTCACATGTTTAATAAAACTTATATATATTTGAGCTAACCCATTGTTTTGTATTTTTTTCGCTTTTTATATTCCTTTATTTCCTATGCTTTGCTATCATGTATGTAAAAGCAAAGATCATTTTCCTTTTAAAAGCTCTAACCAAAGCCTCTATCTTATAAGAAAACCAAATATTTTTTATTCTTTTGAATTAATAATTAAAGAGAAGAAGCTACTAACATTTTAATCAAGTGGTTAATAAAAAATTGTGACTTGTTATAAGATTTGGTTTGAAATCCAAACAATCTTGTCCCCCATCCCCAATTATCAAAAAAAAATTTGAAAGAAAAATATGCAACAAGATTAAAACCTCGGATAGTATTGTACCTATAGTAAATTTGGTTATGTTCTATGTTGGTTTGAGAGTCATAATTTACAACTCGTTCTAGCTAATTATGACAATTTTATATATGATTCAGTGATACGACATAAAAATAATTTTAAGAAAATACAAACTAAAGTTCTAAAAATATATATAAATATATGAATTTAATAAAAAATAAAAATTGTTTCTCCTGTAATGAAAAACATAAACAGATATTAAGGAGCAATGGAGCATGAAACTACATATTTCTTATCATGTATGTCAAAAGAACATTATAACGTATAAGAAGAAGAAGACTGATTGTCTTGGTTTTGTTGTTGATTGGGTTTCTTCTTATGTTTTACTGAATGTTTTGGATGCAAAGATTCTTCGACTTCTTGAGGTTTTTCATATCTTATCTGTTTTCTCTTTCTGCTTTGTCCTTTCACGATGTCTGGTTTCGACAGCCTCCACAACCATGCTCTGTTTTATGGTAGTTAATGAAGGATTTTGCAGAAGAATTGGGTTGTTGTGAGCCAGTCTCAGACAAACTGAGTTTTGCAGAAGCATTGGGCTCGTCTCAGACAAACTGAGTTTTGCAGAAGCATTGGGCTCCTTTGAGACATTCTTGGACACATGGGTTTCTTTGTATTAAACGATGAAGTATTGGGGAGAGTTGAGGAGAACAGGGTGTTAAGAGAAAAGGTATGGGTTCATTTAACATTTCTCGTTAATTTTCTTCGCCATTTTACCTAACATTTCTTTGACTTTTATGTTAAAACTATACATAACTTTTTTTTTCTTTTTTTTGGTGGAACATAACTTTTTTTTTCGATTTATGCAATTTTAGGTTACACAATAAAAGAGAATTTTCTTTTAAATATGTAACTTTTCTTTGACAATTGATAATGTGAGTATTTTTTTTTTTTATAAAAAATTCGCATAAAAATTCCTTCATCAAAAGATTTTATTGTTAAAGAAGAACTATCCTCTTAAATGGTAATATAATAGGATGAAAATGGATTCAATTGTATGTCCATGTTGAGACATCGAAAGTACGGATTCATGTATTTGTGTTGTGTCTATTTCGTGTTATATTTGTAGAAAATGAGGAATTTATTATGCTATGTCTTAATTAGATAATTTTAATCCATATCATTTTCTTATTTTTTTTCATATTGTTTTTATGTTGTATTATTATGTGTAAAATTATCAAATTTACTAACTACTACGTTGTCTTGTATACTCAAAGAACATGGTAGATTCTCAGATCTTATGAAGCTGTGTACTTGCCATTTGCCTACCTCCATAGGTAAAAGATTGAGCAGTTCAAAGCAGATGAATTGAAACATCAGAAGCACTTAATAATTTTCAGACAAGTCAGCAGTGCACAAAAGTGTGCCACTCTTGATATGTGTTATTGGATTCCTTTACAAATTGAAAAAGAGCTAAGTTTCCATTAATGAACCAACGAAACTGATTTCCTCAATTAACTTCCCCTTATCTGATGCTGATACCAAGGCATATTTCTCATCTTTCCTTTACTTCTTCTTTCTATATAAACCCTTTGATTCTCTTCAAATTTCCAACCAACAGACACCTTCTCACTGTTTTTCTTGTCTTTAGTTGATACAGTTTGAAGAATGGCAGCCAATGCTGAGAATGTCATTGCCAAGGATGAGATGGCAAAAGAGAAAGTTAACTCTGAGAATGGAATGAAGGCTGCTGAAGACAAGACCAATGGGAAAGTTCATGAGAAGGAAACAGCAGGAGCTGAGGCTCCAAAGGAAGAGGCAAAGAAAGAGGAGGTGGCTGTTGAAGTTGAACCAAAGACTGGGGTTTCATTTCCAGTCAAATTGGATGATGGCAAACAGCTTAACTCTGTTGGTCTCAGGAAGAAGTCCATGCTTGGCATGGGCATCAAGGTTTATGGCTTTGGTAAGCTTCTGTTAAAATCCCAAGCATTCAATTCATCTAAGTTTTATATTTAGGTTTTATATAGCGGTAACACTTCAATCTCACGTCGGGATATTGTGAAATTCTATAGATATTTGAATCTATATTTATGAGGCATCTTTTGTAGAGTGTGAGATCATCAGGTTAAAGTGAACAATACCTTGCAGGTTGAGTGCGGAATTCCACGTCTGCTTGCCTGATTCTAGCTCTTATATTTTCACTACAATAGAACTTGAATGCAGCATAGTAAGCCATGTCATTCTTCAATTTTTGCAGGGATGTATGCAGACAATGAGAAACTGAAAGATCCGTTGAAGTCAAAAATCGGCAAAGCCCTTGGAAAACCGACCAAGGAGCTCTATCAGGTCGTCATTGACGGTGATGTGTAGATGATGGTGAGATTGGTGATCGTCTTCTCTGGCCTCACCACGAGCATGGTGAGAAAGAACTTTGAAGAAGGCCTTGAAGCATCCATAAAGAAACCAACTGGTGGGAAGAAGAACGACGAGCTATCAAACAAGTAGTAACTGTTGTATACTCCAAACTGATATTTCTACATACCTTTTGTGTAGAACTCACTTCAAATTACTTGTTTCTCTTGATGATAGAGTCATGGGACAAGCATCAGACGACATCAAGCTAACGCCCGGTTCTCTGATCGAAATATCTCGATTTCCAGGCTATGTTCTTCAAACAAGAGGTGAGTATTCAAAGATGAATTACAGATATCTTAAATGCATAGTTTGTAACGCCTCAATCATACATCAGTGAAGATCAGCTATGTTATATATATAGAAACTTGAACCCATATTTGTGAGGTATCTTTTGTGAGACAAAACCGAACAATACCTTATAAGTTGGATGTGGATCTTCCCGTAGTTGCATAAATGTAACGAGAAGTTGTTTTGAATGGCTGCAGTGATGGGTGAGGTGGTGAGCAAGGTTGAGAGTGAGCTTCTCTGCAGGGTCTACATCCACATGTATCTGGGAGAGGATGCCCTTGACAAGGATGCCAAGGACAACTTTGGGATGTCTCTGCTTTCGCTCTTCTAGATTCTAGGTTCTAGGAATAAGGTTCAAGCCTACTTCATTGTGGCTGACTAGCTAGCTGCTTAATAAGATTGATGATAAATGCAAATGCAGCTGCTTAGGGCTAGTATTATGAAAAAGAGAAGAAAAAAAAAATCTAGTTTCATGTCATTTAAGCTCCAATTCCACGGACTCTTTCAGCAGAACTTGCACTAAAAGATGTCATTCAAGGTTCAAGGTTCCAGTTCTACTTCATATTGCCATAAACATCATCAGATTTTGGAACTCATTTCTTTCAACATTAGCTCCAGCAAGAGAAATCTGTTCTGCCTTACACAAACAGGCAACATAAAAAGATATATTGGCAACTATTATACATTCTGCTGGATTAATCGTTCTTTAGGATCCTAAGCACCAAAAGAATAATACAAAAACAAGTGCATGTATATTTTACAGATATAGGACTACTAACTATTTGAATCATGAGAAAATCTTCATTTACTTCCAAATCCAATCTGAGGTTAGTTAAAGCGGTAAAGAACATTCCGAGGATCCAACTGTCCACTGCAATAACTCGAGGAAACGTTGGAGATCTGTTGCCAGCCCCTCCACTCTTCGAATGGTTTCAAGTTGATTGGAGTTTCAATAGCAGCAGAAGCTACACATAACATGGATTGGTAATCCTTGTCCCCTAAATCTGGAAGGGCCTTAGCCTTTTTGTCCCAAGGATTCCATACGACTGCAAACCGAGTGATTTTCACATTCATTAATTAGAAGGATCAATGCAACAAAGTGATTAAAGAAATTTGAAAGCGTAGGAAAGAACCTGCATCCGGCATCCCATCCTTCCTCAGTTCAAATGTTCTCTTTTTCTCATGGTCTATGATGGCGATCTTCCCTGGGGTGCTCAAATATGCTCTTTCAAACTAAAGCAGAACAAATATATGTTTTAGATATGGCTTTAAGGCTTATGCATGCAATTTTACTTAAAAAATGTCAAGAAAGAAAAATGTTGGGTGGCGATGTTTCAATACACATAATATAATAAAGGAAGAAGTTTGATCAGCCACCGTAGCATCTCTATTACATGTTTGAGCAAAGAGTAAATGAAAAACTAAAAGCAATGGAAACAACAGAGAAGAACAGATACCTCGCTGTCAAAAGTAATTGCATCTGCTTGTTCTGTGAACCTTTCTCTGTTAATCAAATTATCAAAGAAATCGAGCGTCTCCAAGCCCTCCACACGCACTTCACTGCAAATTTAACGATGTTTTTAAACCCTTATAAGCAAAGAATACAGAACTTCTTCCACAATCAATTATCATTTATCAGTGAGTAATATCAAGTAAAGTAAAAAAGAATATGAGCTAACTGTCCTGATATGTCATCAGAACAGTTCATGTTCGGATTTAGTTGATTAGGGCATTTAAACGGTAAAAGCTTCTAGCCATGACTGCATGAAAAAGAAATAGTTCCTGAGTTCATGGCCACACCTGATGTCCGATACAGATAAGTAGTTGCAGAGCGCAAACATGAAAGAGAAGGCCTTGTTATCTGTATTCCTCACACAAGGGATCAAAGTAAGCTTGCCAGGACTGAGAGTCACACGAAGACGCAATTCGAAGCTGCAAAATTGCCGGGCAGAGATTCATCAGTGCATACATGAAGTCGATCTTCCCTGTTTAGTCTCAAAGTAAAAGGAACGCAGGATTCACAAGCATACCTACGCGGCCAGATCTTTAGATCCTCTTCTCCAGACTTCAATACTAGATCCACTGATGACTGGTTGCTAGCTGGAGGCAAAGGTGAAGGGCCAGTGTCCACTGACCACATTCTATTGCTGGCAAATCCATGTTGCTCCAGTGAACCGAGGCTTCCAAACTGCAGTAGGCAGCAATCACGTTTAGAATACATGCCCTCGACAAAGACTCTAGCTTAAGTTTCTCCAACTCCACTGAAGATAGGACTAACCTGAGGAAAGCAGATCGGTATACCTCCTCTGATGGCCTTTGGTGGATTCCAACTTCTCTACAGAACACAGAAAAAGCACATACGTAAAGGAATAGACTTCATTGGCATTGAAGACCAAAAAATCATAGAACAAAGAAGAATTACTTTACCTTGCTCTTGCTGCTTTTAAAAAGTAGTTCTTCCCTTCGGTCATTCTTCCATGAAACAACTTGACCACCATAGAGCAGCACCTGAAACTCTTTCATGTCAATTTGAGGCACCCTCTATGTACTAATCTGATAGAAATAACCAGTCGTAAAGGACAGGGAGAACGAGAAAGATCGTTAACATATGATAAATTCTATACATCTTTCGAAATGTTATCAGCAAACAATCTAACTTTTTTCATCATTTCAAGATTTACAATCATATCAGCCGCTCAATATTACCAGCTAGATGAAATTTGGCCTTTTTAATTATATAAAATTTGCTATAAAGAGGACCGCTCTTGATATTTCATCCAAAAACAAGACATTACACCATGGTCGTGATACTGAAACATGAATATCCTGCTGAAATTCGCGGTCGCTGGCAAATTGCCAAACCACGTGAGTTTTGATTTGTATGTGTGATTGTTCATCTTCTCTTGTTTATTTGTAAGATTTGTTCCTAACGTATCCCATCTCACCCCTTTCCTCAGGATTTCAAGGCCATTATTTTCACTACAAATTTCTCTGAAGTTCAAGATGAAATAATTGTTCTGATGATTTTACAATTACGGACAAAACTATAAACCAACCCACATGGAAAAATATATAAAAGATGAAGATGAAACAAACCTCGGCAGATGAACCAGATGGTTCAGTGAGTATAATTCTGCGCGATCCATCAGCATCATGAATTATATTCAGTGGCATAGCTTTTGGCCTTACCCTGGCCCTTATGCTACTTACAAATGGATTCACTTTCCCTTTTCTTCACTCCAGCTACAGCATATACAGAACACCAACCTAAACAAACGAATTTTCAAAAAGAAAAGAAAACCCAGTAAAACAAACAGACAAACACAAGAAAAGCAGGAAATTTTCGCATCAAAAATTCATATTTTGATAGAAACATCAAGCTAAAATGACAAACCCACATTAAAAAACAAATATAAAACAATGAAGGGTAAGCAAAAACAGTGAGAAAACAGTGAGAGCTTACGTTCAGAGGCGATAAGGATAAGTTAATGAATACAGAAAAGGAAGATCGAAGATTTTGTTAGTATTATCGGTTTCGAGTCTGATGAACAACAACTTTCACCAACTCCATACAAGTTCGTGAAAAGTCTATGACACAAGGAAGCAAAGTTATAGAGAGAAACGAAACATGGCATGGCATGACAATTAAAATATGTGTATGTAACAGAGAGAATAAGGCAGAGAATATGGGACTTTAGAAGTGAAGGATATCCGAAGAAAGCCACCAGACAGCTGTCGCTAATGCTTTTTGTCATTGGATGCCCTGCCATGTTTCCGTCTCTTTCAGTGTACAGCTGATCTTCTGGGTTCTGTCTTAGAGTTTCACCTTACAACCTAATTGCATTTTCCTAGGTTAAATCATATTTATACGTGTAAAACACAAAATTTAAGTCAAAATTTATACCACTATTACCAACTTAAACACTTTTTTTTTTGTTTTTGATCGGGTTTTTAATGTGTTAAATTATATTTTGTAGTACATAATAATTTGTGTTAAAATTTATATCAATACATCAAATATGAAATAAAACATTTTTATTAAAATTATATATAATTTTTATTAAATTTTAACTCATATTACATTTGTTGTTTTTTATTTTATTTTCGTATTATGTTATCTTTTTATGGGTTTATATTTTATGCATTAGTTATCAGTTAATTACAAAATGTTAACTTAAAATAAAGAAATTTTAAAAATACAAACTCCCTAAAACATAAATTTAAAAGTTTTATTAATATTTATTTTTAAAAATTTTCATAATTTTTAATTTTTCTCATCAATTGAGTAGATTATTGGAATATGTATATAAATATATTACTAGCAATAATAACTCATGGATTTATTACAAATATGTACCGCAAGGAAACTTTATAAAATTTCATTGGTGTATAAGAGCAAATAGTAAAAATATGAATCAACGAAGACCTCGATTTTAAAATATGTGTTATTATTTTATTCTTAAAATTCAATTATCAAATATAAATAAATGAAATTTCAATTAATAATTAATTTATTAATAGATTCTTATATCTTTTTGTTGTTGCACAAAACAACAATAAAGGTATGCTGACGTCGATGTTCGTACTTGGTCTCCACGTGTCTCCAAGAAACTTCTGTAAAACAAGAAAAGTCAAAGAGACGCAGGGGTGATTCCCTGCGTAGACACTCCGATACTTAAGTCAGCAGAAAGTTCTTCAGTATTGGAAAACGTAAAAGCTAGTAGTCAAAGATTAGGGAATAAGATTATACCTGAAGCCTATTTATAGGCGAATATTCTAGGTTGATTACCTGGAGATAAGTACGTAACTTTGCTAAGAGTTTGTATCCAGATGTAATACAAATTCCACGTACAGATAAACTCGAACCCTGTCGCTAGCGAGAGACCATCTCGCGAATCACGTTATGGCGTCAGGGGTCTGTCGCCAGTCGGTAGACGGGACTGATGCCACGTGTCGCTCTGTGATGTCAGGCGATAGGGACAGGTATTATGCGGCAGCCTATGTCGTCTGTCGCCGAAGGCCACGTGGCCTAGTGATCTCCTGCCACATGTCGCTCTGTGACGTCAGGCGATAGGCTGAGAGTCTATCGCCTAGCGACAGGTATTATGCGGCAGCCTATGTCGTCTGTCGCCGAAGGCCACGTGGCCTAGTGATCTCCTACCACGTGGTGGTCTTTGATGAACCTTGGGCCTGGCCCAAAGTTGGTATACTTTGTCATATCAATTGCTCCCCACTCTCTTGTTGGATTTTTCTAACCAAGAGAGTATAAAAATGTGTGTTTTTTTGGGCTTCAGCCTACCGTGAATAGTCTTCTCTATTTTTTGCTATTTCTTCTGGTATTTTTTGCAGGTGAAAAAGCTTTACTCTGCGACAGACGTGATCGGGCGTGACGTTTAGCATTCTTTGTCGCGGCTATATAAACCGCTGGGGCTCGTTGAGAGAGTGCACGAAAACCTCTGAGCAGCCGTCTGTCGCCCATCTTTCAGCTCTCTCGCCAAAAGAGTCTGTCGCCTAAAAGAGCCTGTCGCTCTCTCGTCAGGATCTCTTGCTCATCTCAGTAAGTGCATATCTGTTGCCTTATTTATCACATTTCGCATTCAGATTTAGGCCTCCCGCAGGTGTTTTTAGTCTTCCGCGTAGAGCCTAGGTCTCCCGCAGGTCTCCGTTCAGTAGGTCTGTCGCCCTAACAGGTCATTCCTTCGCCATGTCTTTGCTGCGTCCGGGTAAAACACTCAGAACCGGTGGTGTTCTGTGTTCTTTGACAAATGCTGACTTAGAGGATTTTAGGACTCGTTTCCCTCTTCCGTCAGGTTATCGTTATAGACTTCCGGTCCAAGGGGAGGCTACACCCGACTTGGTTAGAAATGGTGTAGCCGTTCATAAGGCCTCGTTATCCTTCGGTTTTCGCTTCCCTCTTCCGGAGTTTGGTAAAGTGTTTCTTAGGTATAAGGACATCGTCCCGTGTCAACTCCATCCCCATGCATGGGCCCAGTTGGTAGCATTTTCCATAGTGTGTCGTCACGTGGGTATTGTCCCAACTGTTCCCCTTTTAAGCGCTTTTTTCAGAGTTCGTGGGTTGAAAGGGTTAATAACGTTCTCTCTCCAACGGTTGAAGACCGACGAGTTTCCTAATAATAAGATCTTTTCGGATTTTTCCAATAAACTGCGTGGCTTTGAGAGTGAGTGGGTCGTTGTCGAGATTCCAAGCGACCTGCGGATCCGCAAGAGATGGAATCGTGATACTTCCGACCACTCACAGCGCTTAGAAAGATTCAAAGCAGAAACTTTGAGAGACCAATTTGGTGAGCCTATTCGGCGGATCTGTTCTACCGGGAAGCGTAACTTATTCTCCCTTTTAACCCCGGAGAATATCGCCGCTGCCGACTGGGGGGTAAGCAGGATCGTTGTTGGGACTTCCGCTGCCCCATCTAACTTGCCTGCAACTCCACGTGTTCTTGATGCTGGTCCTAGTCAGCCATCTCCGGTAGTCGTAGCCGAAGCATCCGCCCCTGTAGGTCATCTTGTAGTGAATCCTCTTCGGACTCGGAGGATGAGACCCCTGAGGCTGCGGGTACTAGTGATCAGTCAGAGGAGAATCCTGAGTGGGCTCGGGCCGATGCCTTTGGGAGTCCCTAGGTCAATTTCCCCTTAGATTCATCCTTGAATAGTTTAGAGGATATTGGTGGTTTTTTAGTTTTCTAATTTCCTTTTTACTTCTTGTATACGTGGGTGTGGCGTTTTACTTGGTCAGCTAATTCTTTCTTATATTGTGCAGGTATGAACTTCCAGGAGTTTTTGCGTAGGAGGGCTGCCAGTGATGCTGCTCGAGCGGCTCCTGCTTCTCAGTCGCAAGCTGGGGCTTCCTCATCTGGACCAGCTCGTGCTCCCTCATCTGTACCAGCTCGTGCTCCTACTGCCCTTCCTCCTGCCGCTGGTGTATCCAGCCATCCTACACAAGAGGCCGGGAGAAATAAACGAAAGAGGCCTCTTGTCCCTGATCATGGTTCGGACGACCGCAAGAGCTCAGAGTCCCAGAGGAGTGATTTAGCCCGTCAAGAGGGTGGATCTCGTGTTGCTGAGGATAGGTCTGTTCCTCGCCAGCCTAGGCGCAAATACAGGAAGAGGCTAATTATTGAAGCCACAATGCCTACAAGACAAATTTTGCCTAAGGTGGCCGATCCGACTTTGAGGTGCTATCCAGTTGATAGCGGGGTCGTTGTAGGTTGAGAAGACTTCCAGACCTATCCCGGGGTGAATGACAACGACAGCATTGAGGATGCCGGGATAGCATCTCGTCTGGCTTGGAGCACCATTCTCCCTCGCGACGAGGCGAGGCTTTTCACCAATCTGACTGAGGCAGAGGATAATTCTGACTACTTCGCGATGAAGGTAAGCTTTGTGCTTGTTTAGTAATTAGTTTTTTCCTTTTTATGCTTTTTCGTCAGGTTTGTTGAGTCTTTGTTTGTTTTTTTTTTTGTCAGACGGCTCAGCAAATTGCGGCTGTTAATGCTCGACACAGGGCCCTTAGGGAGCAAGCCGATAAAGATATTCGTGAACTTTGAGAGCAGAAAATGGAGCTTATGAACGAGGTTATCCAGCTTCGCCCTTATCCCAAAAGGACGGAGGAGCTAAATAAAAAGAACGCTGATCTCGAGCGAAGGAATACTGATCTTGAGCGAAAGCTCCAAGAAGAGAAAGCGAAGGCGGCTTCCCTTCAGGGGTACCAAGAAGCTTATAATAAGGCTGTCAATGACCGGGGAGCCATGGAGAGACAACGGGATGAATCCATTGAGGAGCTGCACAACGTACTGGACCGTCATAGAGAGGTTCGGGCCGAGGCCGTTCGTGAGTACCGCTTGTCCTAACATTGCTATGATAAGAAAGCAATGTTCACGGCGAGATTCATCAAGTACGGTTTCTATTTGGCTCGTTCGTGGTTGGAGAAGCATCGGCCTAGCGAGACTTTTTTTGAGTTGCTCTTTACTGAGGAGGCCAAGGACTATGCAGCTCCTCCTTGGACCAAGTACGAGCCCGACTCGCAAGGTCCGGATGCCTATTTGGAGGAGGTTGCTGGGACGAATTGGACAATCTTGAGGGCCCGTGGCCTCCTCGACATCCACAACGTCAGCCTGAGTCTTCTGGCACACATGATCGAGTTGAACCTTCAACAGTGTGTGACGTTCCTGAGACTAATGAGGCGGGCAGTCAGCCTGAGTCTATCGAGGCACTTCTAGGGTTGGACGGTGATGAGTTCCAGATTTCTGATTCCACAGCCGTTGATCCTGTGCCAGACTCTGCAGCTGTGGTTGGGCCTTCAAGTGATGATCCTTCATCCGGGATGGCTCCTTCGGCTCCCCAGGATCCTTGTGCTTCGATTCCTCAAGTTCCTGATCCCCCGGTTATTGAGGGCTCCGGTGTCGAGACGGCTTCTTCTCAGCCAGATGACTTAGTACTTAGTGTAGATTAGGATTTTTTTGTATTTTCCTCTGTTTGTAAACATTCAATGAAAAGTACATTTCTTTTTGCAGCTTTTTCCTCTTTTCTTCTCTGAATGGATGTTTTGTTTTTATAACTACTACATCACAAGATTCTAAAGAGCAGCGTTAAAGCATAAAAATATAAAATAATTCTGTTTTCACGGTATAAAGCGTACCTTTACACCATGTTGCTCCCCGAGTTCTACTTTGAGACAGCTTCGTCATTCCTGTTCAAAGATGAACTTTTCTCGAGCGTTGTGCCTATCTCGTGCTCTTTTCGCTTAAGGACTTATTAGAGTAATCAAGACTCGTAACATGCTATATAATCTGTATCTTTGTGTTATTTGGATTTTGCACATGTCTGTTTGCCCAGTGCTTGATGATTCCGCAATTTGTCTTTTTGTGCACTTTTTTAAGGACGGGTCTTTTGCCCGTCTCTCACCTTTGTGCTTAGGGACTTTTAGATTTGCCCGTCTCGCGCATTTTTCGCTTAGGGACTTTTATGTTTGCCCGTCTCGCGCATTTTTCGCTTAGGGACTTGTATGTTTGCCCGTTTCGCGCATTTTTCGCTTAGGGACTTGTATGTTTGCCGTCTCGCGCATTTTTCGCTTAGGGACTTTTGTTTGCCCGTCTCGCGTATTTTTCGCTTAGGGACTTTTGTGTTTGCCCGTCTCGCGTATTTTTCGCTTAGGGACTTTTGTGTTTGCCCGTCTCGCGCATTTTTTGCTTAGGGACTTGTATGTTTGCCCGTCTCGCGCATTTTTTGCTTAGGAACTTTTGTTTGCTCGTCTCGCGTATTTTTCGCTTAGGGACTTTTATTTGCCAGCTGTTGCCTTATTTCAATTCCAGTAACATATAATCTGTCTCACATATTGCGTTAGAGAATATAGAAAATGATTGGCTGGCCTTTATTCATGAATCAGAAAAATAATAACATCTGTAAAGTAATGTAGCAATAGATGGGAAAGTAAAGACAAGAATAATAACAATTAGAAAGCAAAAATTACAATGTTTACTGCCAATATAGCTTAAGATGGTTGGCATTCCAAGTCTTTGAGATCTTCTTTCCTTGCAAGGTTTCTAAGGTGCAAGTGCTAGGTCCAACCATTTTTCTGATTCTGTATGGTCCTTCCCAATTAGCCAGGAGCTTTCCATCTTCCATATGGGCGTTTGTAATTGCTGATTTTCTCATTACAAGGTCCCCTTCTTGGAATTCTCTTTCTTGACCCGTGCATTGTAATAAGTGGCTACTCTCTATTGGTAAGCAGCCAGCCTCACTTTTGCTTGGTCTCTCAGCTCATTTATCGGTCAAGATTTTCCCTTAGTCCCTGAGAATTAAGTTCCTCAATGTAAGGGACTAGTCTGGGTGACTCAGCTCCAACTTCTACTGGGATGAGGGTTTCAGTGCCATATACCAAATTGAACGGTGTTTCACCTGTTGACACTTTGTTTGTCGTTCTATAGGCCCATAGGACACTTGGGAGCTCATCTACCCATGCTCCCTTTGCCTTGTCCAGTCTAGTCTTCAACCTGTGCAGTATAGTTCGATTGCTCACCTCTGCCTGCCTATTGGCCTGTGGGTAAGACACAGAAGATATTATTAAGAGAATCTTCAGGCCACTACAAAAATTTCGGAAAGCATCACAGTCAAATTGTTTCCCATGATTTGCATTTATCACACGGGGGATCCCAAATCGGTAAATTATGTCTTTCCACACCATTGCTTCCACCTTCTTCTTAGAAATTGTAGCCAAAGGCTCGGCCTCTATCCATTTTGTGAAGTAGTCTGTGGCCACAAGCAAATACTTACTTTGTCCTGAGCCTAGGGGAAAAGGCCCTAGGATATCTAGTCCCATTGTGCAAATGGAGTTGGTTGGAGAGTGTTCTGAAGAGCTGAAACAGGCGCTGTAGTTATAGGAACGAATTTCTGACACTTTTCACATCTTCTCACTTTGTCTGTGGCATCCTTCCTCAGTATAGGCCAATAAAACCCCGTGTGTAATATTTTCGAGGCCAAGGCTCGAACCCCCAAATGTTCACCGCATATTCCCTCATGAACTTCAGCTAAGGTGTACTCAGCCTGTTGGGGCCCTAGACACTTCAACAGGGGCATTGTAAATCCCCGTTTATAAAGTTCCCCATTCACCACGGTAAACCTGGCACTTTTTAACTTCAGCCTTCGAGCTTTGTCTTTGTTAGTGGGGAGTGTGCCCCCCAGTATGTAGTCTTTGATTGGGCTTCTCCAATCGCCTCCGATTTCGACATCACAGACATCTTCTTCTTCAATACTTGGCCTAGCGAGGGATTCCACTTTGACCATACCCCCTTTGACTCCTCTAGAAGAAGCCAACTTTGAAAGGGCATCTGCATGGTTATTCTCTGATCGGTTTATCTGAGTCAATTGGAAGTTCTTAAATGACTGTGCCAATAATTGCACTTTCTGCGGATAAGGGACTAGAGCGGGTTCTCGTGCTTCATACTCACCCGAGAACTGGTTTACCACTAATTGCGAATCGCTGTGGGCCATTAAGTTGATGACTCCCATTTTCTCAGCAAGTTTCATCCCAGCTATCAAGGCTTCGTACTTGGCTGTATTGTTCGAACATGGAAAGTCGAAACGTAGGGAATACTCATAGGTTTTCCCTTCAGGCGAAGTTAGCACAATTCCGGCTCCACTGCCATCCATGTTACGAGCTCCATCCACAAATAATTTCCACCAAACTAACTCTGTTTCTACACGGACTTCTCAGCCAGTGCATTCTACAATGAAATCTACCAACGCCTGCCCTTTTATTGCTTGGCGAGGCTGGAAGTGTATGTCATATTCACTTAATTCGATGACCCATTTGATCAGACGACCGGAATGCTCTGGTTTCTGCAGTATTTGTCTCAAAGGCTGATCCGTTAAGATAGTCACCGAGTGAGCTTGGAAGTAAGGTCGTAACTTCCGAGTTGCCATCACCAAGGATAAAGCTATCCTTTCAACTAAGGGGTACCTTGTCTCGGCATTTAGCAGGACTTTACTCACATAATAGATCGGGCAATCCCTATCTCCTTCTTTCCTTAATAGGACTGCACTTACAGCTTTCTCTCCTACACCGAGGTACATGAGGAGGTGATCTCCGGGTTGTGGTCGGGATAACAGAGGCAACTCTTTCAGGTAGTCTTTCAACCTTTCAAAGGCATCGTTGCACTCTTCCGTCCAATTAAAGTTCTTTCCTGCTTTTATTGCCTTAAAAAAAGGTAGACTTCTTTCAGCTGATTTGGACAAAAAACGATTCAAGGTTGCTATCCTCCCTGTCAGCCTTTGAACTTCTCTTACAGTATTGGGTGGTCTCATGTCCAAATAGCTTGAACTTTCTCAGGATTAGCCTCTATCCCCCAATTAGTAATCATGAATCCCAAAAACTTTCCAGACCTCACCCCGAATGAGCATTTATTAGGATTCAACTTCATCTTTTACTGCCGCAACACATTGAATACCTTTGTCATTTTTCTGGCATGTGATTCTCCCTGTCGGCTTTTGATGATCATATCATCGACATAAGCTTCCATGGTGTTGCCCAACAAGTCTTGGAACACCATATTTACCATGCGCTGGTAGGTTGCCCCCGCATTCTTCAAACTGAATGGCATTACTTGGTAACAATATGTCCCAACATCGGTAATGAACGAAGTCTTCTACTCATCATCCGGATGCATCATGATTTGGTGGTATCCCGAGAAGGCATCCAAGAAGCTAAGTAATTCATACCCACAAGTTTCGTCTACCAACTTGTCAATTCGAGGTAGTGGATACGAATTCTTAGGACAAGCTTTATTCAGATCTGTGAAGTCCACCCACATTCTCCATTTCCCGTTGGCTTTCTTCACCATCACAACATTAGCCAACCACTCTGGATAATTAACTTCTCTGATGAATCCTGCTTGCAACAACTTCGAGATTTCTTCGTTTATTGCCTGTTGCCTCTCTGGAGCAAAATTCCTCTTCTTCTGTTTTATCGGCTTTGCCCTTGAGATTACGTTCAACCGATGGCAAATAACTTCAGGGTCTATTCCAAGCATATCGGCTGGGGTATATGCAAACACATCACAATTCTCTTTTAAGCATCCGACTATCTCCCTTTTTACTTCTTCAGGCAGCTGGCTTCCCACATATACTATTTTCCCTTTATCTTCGTCATCCAACTGGATTGTTTCCATTTCCTCATCAGGTTTTGGTTTATGCGGTTCTTCAATTGTAAGGGTTTCCTTCCTTTGAATTCCTTTGCATGTGGCGGATGCGACATTACATGTTCTGGCTTTCTTTTGATCTCCCCTTACTTTCCAACACCGTGGGTAGTCGAAAACTTCATTAACAAATAGCAGGGGTGCACTACCGCTCTCATGTCATTTAACAATGGCCACCCGAGGATCATATTGTACGCCACTGACGTTGACTTCACCACCATAAATAACACTTGTCGAGTGACACACTTCGGGCTTTCCCCCAATGTCACAGGTAGCTGAACTGCGCCCTCTACCTTCACTTTTTCTCCTGAGAAACCCTATAGTGGTGTGGTTACTGGCTTCAGTCTATCATTCGAGATGTTCATTTTCTCAAAGCAACTCCAGTAAATCAAATTTACCAACTCCCATTATCAACTAGGATGCGACTCACTGGGTGTTTTGCTATTACCGTCGAAATCACCATTGGGTCATCATGAGGGGTCATTACGTCACCTCTGTCAGCTGGCGTGAAAGTAGGGCTCTTCATCATGCTTTTCCTCCATCATCGAATTAATTTGATAAGCCTGTCGGGCGTAGGTCTTTCGAGACGAGGAAGAAGTGCCAGCTAACGACTCACCTCCGGATATCACGTTAATAGCTAGCCCTGTGGGTTCATTATCTTCCTCTCGATTCCTTCTTTCTACCCTTCTGTCATTATCTCTTCTTTCACCTTCATTTTGTCTAACAGGTCCTCTGTTTTCAACTCTTCTATCTCTGAAATTGTTTCCTCTGTTCTGCGCAGGATAGTTAGTTCTATCACCTCTCCATACGAAACGGTTTATTTTTCCCTCTCGTGCTAGCTTTTCTAGCTGATTCATCAACTCCCTACATTTTTCGGTTGTGTGCCCATGCGCTGAGTGATAATCGCAATACGACCTTAAATCACGGCCCAGATTCCCTGACGCCTTCTTTGGAGTCTGTATAAGACTTGACCCCTCAATAGCTGCTAATACCGTAGCTCGAGATTCAGTGAGTGGGGTATAAGCAGAGTATTTCAGTGTGGGAGCTTTTTCAAACTTCCTTGGTTGGCTAGAAGATGCTTTAGTGACCTCTCTTCCTCGTTTCCTTCCATCCTTGGTTTCTCCTATCGTCACCATTTTCATTACTTCCTCTTGGGTTACATACTTATTTGCACGGGAAAGTAGGTCTGAGATGGTAGTTGGCTGGTCTAGCGACAGGGATTCTTGCAATTTCTCAGACCTTGTCCCATGTAACATAGCTGCCACAGCTATACCGACTTGTAGATCTCGTACCTCTAAGGTAGAATCTCTGAACCGATCCACATAACTCTTCAAAGACTCCTTAGCTCCTTGCTTAATGTGAGCAAATAGATCGGTTCCTTCCTTCTTTGACTGTTCACCGCAAACGCCTTAAGAAACTCACTTCGCAATTGGTCAAAAGAGGTAATAGACCCTTCAAGCAAGTTATTAAACCATTTCATCGCATGTCCGGATAGAGTTAAAGAGAAGGCCCTGCACATTATCTCGTCCTCCTATCCATGTAGCAACATTAGAGCCTCATAATTTTGCATATGATCATAGGGATCCGTCTTCCCGGTGTATGCGGCTATCTGCGGCATTTTGAACTTTGAGGGCAAAGGTTTTTGCATGATGGTTGTGCAGAACGGTACTCTTCTTCTCTGGCTCTCTTCTGCAGACACTAATTTTTTCTCTTCTAACACCTGTTCAATCATCTTCTTCATGTCTACAGGGGGAGCAAGCTGATTTATAACATGAGACGAATCAGGTAGGTTTACGACTACTTCCTTACCTTTCGCTTGGGGTGCGTTTGTTCGTATTATCTGCGTGCACCAAGTGGGGTCGAACTTCGACCCTGCTCCCCAAGTGCTTTGATCTTCGCCACCATTCTTTCCAGTACCTCCCACACCATGTTCTAAGTTGGTGCAAGCAAAATTTGACAAGTCATGGTGGTGGGCGGTAGATCCTGTCGCCCGGTCAGCTTCCTGTCGCCCAGACACCTGTCGCCCTACATTTAGAGTCTGTTGCCTGACTCTGCCGCAGGATCTAAGCCTGCTGCTTCCTCAGTCTCTCGCCGGGTGCCTGCGACAGGCCTTCCGCTCTCCTGTCCTGTCGCATCCTGATGAATATCATTCTCTTCCACAGGGGGAACCTCACGTGGCCGATAGGGGTCTGCCGTTGTCGCATCCTCCTGTCGCCCAAACACCTGCGACGAAACCCTGTTGTTCGTTCCTTCTACCAAGTTCTGCACAGCAGGCGGTAGATTCAATGTCGGGAGAACTCCTTGGAACAGATCCACCATGGCTCTCAGCGCCTGGGTAGTTTCTTCGCTCTGTTGCCTCAGAGCTTCGAAATCTGCCGCCGAGACAGTAATTCTTTCTTCTTTCCTGTTCACCTGTTCCTCTAGTGAATCTGTTATTTAGGGGAGCTCACAGAGTTTTCCTCACTCTTGGTCCTCACGTTTGTAGATCTTGTTCTCACCATCTTTGAAAGTATTGATTGGCTTTTTATGCGTTTCCTACGTACGGAGCCAATTGTTGTTGCACAAAACAACAATAAAGGTATGCTGACGTCGATGTTCGTACTTGGTCTCCATGTGTCTCCAAGAAGCTTCTGTAAAACAAGAAAAGTCAAAAAGACGTAGGGGTGATTCCTTGCGTAGACACTCCGATGCTTAAGTCAGCAGAAAGTTCTTCAGTATTGGGAAGCGTAAAAGCCAGTAGTCAAAGATTAGGGAATAAGATTATACCTGAAGCCTATTTATAGGCGAATATTCTAGGTTGATTACCTGAAGATAAGTACGTAACTTTGCTAAGAGTTTGTATCCGGATGTAATACAAATTCCACGTACAGATAAACTCGAACCCTGTCGCTGGCGAGAGACCATCTCGAGAATCACGTTATGGCATCAGGGGTCTATCGCCAGTCGGTAGACGGGACTGATGCCACATGTCGCGCTGTGACGTCAGGTGATAGGTTGAGAGTCTGTCGCCTAGCGACAGGTATTATGCGGCAGTCTATGTCGTCTGTCGCCGAAGGCCACGTGGCCTAGTGATCTCCTGCCACGTGGTGGTCTTTGATGAACCTTGGGCCTGACCCAAAGTTAGTATACTTTGTCATATCACTTTTAATGTTACAAAACTAAATTTGTGTGAAATTAAGAAATCTCGTATTAAAAATCTTAATTGTAAAAGTGAAATTTTTTAATAAAATGAATTAAAGTATGAAATGTATAATTAATTTTGAGTACATTAGCATAAAGATCATTGTTAATTGAAAAACATGCAAACCAATAAATTACGACTAAGAAATAAAAATTAAAGCATATGCAATGAAAAATTTATCACCGCCTATTTTTCAATCATATGATTATGAACTGATTGAATTTTGGTTTGAATTTAATCCAAGTTGGAAGATCAACAATATAAAGTTATGATATTTTCTTTCCTATTAAACGTGGCACTCAATCAGAGGACAATGGAAGATAAAGAATGTTACCGCAGAGGATTATAGCCATTGAAGTTGACACCTAAATCAGATGTTGTCATTTTCATCAATTTATCGAACTGTCAATTTTTGTCTATTTTTTATTTCTCAAAAGATATTCAGTGATGGGAAAACAATACATCGAGTCTATTTCACTCACACCACAATGAAGATGTCCAATTTGTAATTTTTCCAATTTTCTTTTTTTTTTTCTCTTTTTGCATGTAGGGCTGTAAACGAACCGAACACGAACGAACGAACTGATGTTTCTGTTCGTTCGTTTGTTTTTCAGTGCTGTTCGTGTTCGTTCGTGTTCGTTAAGGAGTGCGTTCGTGTTCGTTCGTTTATTTGGTAAGGCTTGTTCGTTAATGTTTGCGAACAATTCGCGAACATGTAAACGAATGCGTTTGCGAACATGTAAACGGATGCGTTCGCGAACACTTAAACGAACGCGTTCGCGAACACATGTTCATGAACAAGTTGCATAAGAACAAACTAAATATTAAATATTAAAAATCTTACATAAAGATTAAATTTCACATGTAAATTGAAATCATCTGTGAAATCATCTAATACAAAATCTTTAATACAACTTAAGTCAACAATGTTTTATTAAAATTGATAATTACTATTTTAAGTATAATTTATACACATATACATATATTAATGTCTCATATATATGTGTGTGTATACACATATATGTGTAACATATATATATATATATATATATATATGTAAATGATCAATGGATAGCTCATATGAATGAAATCTTAACTTATTATGAAACTTTGATTAATTTTATTTCAGTGTATTATGTTTAAAATTTTTAAAAAATAATTATTTTAAGTATAATTAACTAATTTAATTTTATAATTATATTTTATTAATTTTTTAAACCAACAAAGTTATATTGTATAAATATATTTAAAAATTAGGTACTAATTTTTTAAGTTAATGTCTTAAAAATAGGGTATATATTATATAACTTATATAATATAAGTAATTTTGGTATTTTAATAAATAACAAACGAACAATAAACGAACGAATAACAAACGAACAATAAATGAACATAAACGAACGAACAACGAATGAACAATAAACGAACAATAAATGACACTTTAAACGAACGAACAATAAACGAACATAAACGAGCATGTTCACGAACAAAAACGAACGAACCATACCTCTGTTCATGTTCGGTTCGTTTAACAAATGAACACTAAAATGTTGTTTGTGTTCGTTCGTTAAGCTTAATAAACGAACATAAACGAACAGAAACCGAACGAGATCACGAAAGGTTCGTCGAACGTTCTATTCGTTTATACCCCTATTTGCATGGCCTCTGAAAATATTTTTATTTGTAACGAGTGAAAGCTTTGTAAATCTGGGATTTGAATTTCAACACATATATTCTTTTTTTTCTAAGTAAGAGATCTCTATTGTAAAATTAAAAAAAATCAGTAAATATGAAAAATTCAAATTCTAACATTTATAACTTTTTTTAATCTCAAATTACAATCCTTTTTATATATAAAAAATTACGAAATAATACGAAAAAGATAATGTTAAGTGAAAACAATATAGGGTAGGCAAAGCTCGCCTTTAGTCTTAGAAATAAGTCGCTTTTAGTGTACGCAAATTGCAAGAGAAAGAAACAAGGAAAAACAAATAAAATAAACGAAATCAAAGGAGACAGATGCTTTGCTATTCTTTTCAAACTTTCGGTTTCTCATCCTACCATACATGACGATTGAGAATTTGACTGAGAATATTTCAGACTGTGGAAAGGAAAGCTCATAGCTAGGTAGGCCATGAAAATGGCTTGTCTGTCAACTAGGAAAGCTTTGGCCAAGAAAACAATGGCGGTGACCGGTGACAAGAGGCTTGCTAATATCCTCAATAATTTCATAATAATATTTTGACAATTCTTCTTGTTAAGTTGTCCATACCATGACTGGATTCTGAAATGAGTCAGAAAGAAAGAAAATCTCCTTCTCATACAAACATACATACATGCATACGTATGTGTGTATTGATATTTATTTAAAAAATAGATTTGACAATTATTTCTAATAATTTTAGTTTATTTCATGTAAAATTAAATTCGTATAGTGTAAGATACAAATATTTTGTGTTAAAATTTGTGTCGGCACACTAAATATAATTTTTTTTTTAGTTTTTGACATATTAGTATATAATTTGAATTATTATTTAATATATTGTTATTGAAATTTTTAAATTTCACAAAAACGAAATTAAGATTGTGACACATACGTCACTAAAAATATTAAAAAATAAAAATAAATAAAGTTAGATATATGCCACCATTTTAACTTCATTTGTAGAGTATAAAAATTCAATTGCTAGCATTTTATATAATCATCCATATAATTTTTACCAAATTTTAAATTGTATCAATTTCTTATAATATTTGTATCGCATAATAGTATTGTGTTTAGAATTATGAGCTTTAAAAAGATAAAAGGAATTTGAAATTTATGGTTGAGTTTAAGCATGAGATGTGAAATTAAGATTGAGGTTCAACATTGAAATGTAACGGCAACGTTTATCCATAAAGGATATGAGAGGTGAAATCTCATAGCATGATAATGAAGTAAATTTTCTCTTGTAATAAATGGTTTAAATAAAGATTGAATTCATATCTGGTACATCGACAATAAAAACTTTAATTTTATTAATAGGATTAAGAAATTATCACATGTTTTTAATTAATTTTTTTTCTATATACTCTAAGGAGTATGTTTAACTTTGTTAACTTGTTTTAAAAGTCTAAAAACTCCACTGATAAATAATAATATATTAAATAATTTTTCTTATATAATTTCTTTTTGATTAAAACTACTTCCTTTGCATTGGAATCTAAAGTTTGTTTTCTTTTAGTATTTTATATCATTTGATTAATAATATTGGACAAATGGTGACATAAATGTCCGATAAGATCATGGCATGTGACAAAAATATTGTTATTTTTTATTTAAAAAATGAAAAAGTCAAAATTGTGAAAAGAGGAAATGAAGATAGAAAGGAAAGAAAGGAAAAAGGGCAAAGAGAAAAAGAAGGTAGGGATGGGAGCGATGCTGGCATCCATCGGCCAACATCAAGACAGATCAACGTTGATTTGCCTCTGCCTAATTGGACCAGAAAAAAAATCTTAGCGTTTTCCATTTTTTGTTTATAAAGTTTGAAAACTTTGTTAGCAATGTATTGAATAATAATTCATAATTTAAAACATAAATGTATATTTAATTTTAAGATTTATATTTGATGCGTTAATATTATATAATTTCTATATATAGTCAGTTAATTACAAAATGATATGTCATTAATTGACAAAATTAAAAAAAATATACAAACTTTTAAAAATAAATATCAATAACATATTTTAATTTATTTTTAAAAGTTTATGTATTTTTAAACTTTGCATATTAATGAGAATATGGAATGATATTTTTTGATTGACTAACAATGTCGATGCATCAAATATAAACTCTTAATTTTAACCATTATAAAGTTCATACAAACAAAAACAAATTAATAATTAATATTTTGTTATGTACTCTTCTACTTAAATGGATTATTGCAGTATGCATGCCTACCCAAATGGTTGGTCCACTAAGTGTTCATTATTTTTCAAAAGAAGAATATGTCATTTTTCTTGATATTTATTATTCCATATGTAATATGCTAATCCGTTTTAAAATTATTAACGACTTAAGCGGGTTTCCTAGAAATAATTTACTAATCTATAAAAAAATTAAAAGAAAAGAATTTATTAAAAAATAGTTTAAAAAAGAATTGATATATAAAAAGTTCTAAGTAGGTTTCCAAAAGAAAGTTTTGGATTGGACGCATTTTGAAATGGGCTTGCGTTCTATTGCTCTTACACACATGAGCTTTGTCTCGTGCCTCATGTTTAGTTTCAATTTTTTTTTTTTTACCTAAGAAAATCACACAAATTTAAAGCTTGTAACTTTAACATTTATTTTTCCACAATACGATTTATTCTGAAATTTTCGAATTCGAGTTTTGAGATGAATGCGATGTGATATTATGAGAAGAAAGAATTTTCAATATCACATATTTTTATAAAAAATATAAAATTCTTTTTAAGCGTCAATTTAGTATTTACTTGTTATGTCGAAACTTTATAAAAAAAATACTTGGGAGTAAATGCTTGGGAACAGGTAGATGGTATAAAAAAAAATCAGATAATAATGATGGTGCAAAAGGCCATTAAAGACCATGGTCTCTAATTTGCTATTTGTATATTGATTTATTCACTTTATCAAGTAAAACCCTACTTGGGGCTTGGAATAAGAACTAGGAGAGCGTTTGGTTCACGGATTTTAAAATTACACTCAGGAATTTTATTTTTCATAATTGTTTAATCTCATTTGGTTGGATAATTTTTTCCCTTATCAAGAATCTTAGATTTCCAACTGTGTCAAAAAAAAGGAAAATAGGGGGGAAAAACAATACCCTCCCTCCCTTGAGGTATTTTTATTTTCCCTTGAGAATTCTTTTTTTGTTTCAATTTTATACTTAACGTCTTTTTATTTGGGTCAACTTTACCCTTTACTATCAAAGGTATTACGTCTTAGATAATTATTTATATATTAAAATAAATAAATAAATAAACACCTTAAATACTTAAATAAGTAATTTAAATATAATTATACCATTGGATTTGTTAAAAATTACAACCCTTAATAAAACACTTATTAAAAACCCTTTTTTAGGCCATTAAAAACTCATTCTTAATTACAACATAATCATTAATTTTATTAAATCTAAATATAATTTACAAGTTTGCTTGTATCGAAATAACATTTCTTAACTAAATTGGTATCAATAAATGTAGTGTTCACTTAAATTTAAAGTGTCATTGTTTTTTTCTTATTTTAATGAATTGACATTTAAGAGAAAAATGAATTTAAAATCAAATGGACCAATAATAAGATGGACCCTATGATTTTTGATTAATCAAAATCAATTTAATATAGTAATAGTTTGTTAAATCAAAATAATTTACATAACAAAAACCTTATAAAAAAAGGACCAAATAAATAAATAAATGAGTATCTTAAATAAATAAATAAGTAATTAATTTAAATATAATCTATATAAAGTGTTATTCACTTTATATTAACTAACAATATGGAGGGTATTATAGTAAAATAAGTAATTAAGTAATCTTACTTTCCTTTAACCAAACATAGAAATCTTAGTGTGCGTTTGGTTCATGAAAACAGAGCTGTTTTCCATTTTCATTTTCATGGAAAATAGAAAATGTGAAGGAAAACATGTTTGGTTGAAGAAATAGAAAACATGTTTTTGGAAAATGAAAATGAAAATGGGCCAAAATTTGAAAACAAAAAAAACATGTTTTCATTGTTTTCCAAGGAAATAGTTTGAAAAAATGGAGAATGGGAAAACACGGGATTTATGAAATTTTCTTAATGTATATCAAAGATACAGGGTTCGAATCATTACATAAGCAAAAAGTTTTTTTTTATTATTTGTTTTAGTTTTAGGTTTACATGCTAAACTTGCTTCAACGCTTATTGTAGTTTTGCTTATGCTTTTTTTTGCTCTCTCTCTTTGGCTCTTTCTTCTTCCAGCTAAAGCCCAAACTCTTTCCCAAAATTGTGTTAGTCACCATTGTAAATCAAATCAAGTTACCTTTTTTTTCTATTTCTCATTTTTTTGTTTCTTATTATATGCTATAAGAAATTGAAGATTTTCTTTTTGTGTGGTTGTTTTATTTTACCATTGTTGCTAGTGGATCTAGTGGATGAGTTTTATTGTGAATTTATCAGTTTGAGTGATAAATAAAACTGCAGTTGTGTCTTTGAATAGTAAAAATAAGTTTAAGTGTCTCTTTGAACAATACTGAATAAGTTTAATTGTCTATTTTAGTTATTGTTTTTCATATTTATTGGTTTGAAAACGTAGACACCAAATGCATTTTCATAATTTTCATTTTCAAAAACAAGGTTTCATTTTCGTGTACCAAACATATTTTCTAAAATTTAGAAAACAGAAAATGAAAACTTGTTTTCAGAAAATGAAAATAGAAAATGAAAATAGAAAATATTTTCATAAACCAAACGGACCCTTATATTCCCACTAATACAACTAAACACAAAAATCTAATATTCTCAAGAATCCGTCAAGTAAAATAATTTTGGAGTTAAATGATTTTCAAAGATAATCTTAGATTCTGCAAATCAAACGGGCCTATGAGAGTTTATTAAGCAAATATAATTCCAATACGTGGAAGATCGATGGGACTTGTTGGCAACTCTTATGACCGAAGAAAAAAAGGAAATGAAAGCTTTTGGAGCACTTGCCAAGTTCCTCTAAAAGACATTTCAATGTCTAACACATTGGCAACAAATATATAGTCTTATTGAAAGTGAAGATTGAGATTGTTAATTCAAATTCAAGATTTACAATATATTATCATTTTTTCTTACTCATTATATTAAAAAATTGCAAGTAAAAATCTCAAATAACTTTTTTCTCTGTTCACGTTAATATTGTCCTACTGAAATTTTGTCCCAGATCTAGATTCTTCCATCACGATTAATCATTAGATTAAATTTTTTTTTTTCCTTCCCTCCTTTTCATTTTCTCTGCCAAACATACTATTATCCACAATTTCACATTGTCATAAAATGTAATTTTTCACAGATAATTTGCAAATAGAAATATTTTAATTTTTTTAAAAAATTAAAACAAGTTTTTCATATTTTAGTTTTTTATTTAATTTCCCTTTATTGTTTTTTAAACAAGATTTTTTGAATTTTTCTTTAATTTTTTTTTCGTTTATAAGAACACGAATCCTATTCGGATGTGGTGCTGGCATGTCTACTTACATGCATTTGACATTTGGCAATTAGTTATAGGTCTAGAAAAACTATATCATCATTTTGATATTTTTAAATATCAATGTAACAGAAGTGATATGATTCAAAGTATAAATGAGTATTTAATCTTATCCCTTATGAAATCCATATTAACATAAACAAATTAAAAATTAATATTTTGTTATGCACTATTCTCTTCTACCTAAATGGATTATTTTTTTTTTTTGGGTTTCATACTTAAATGGGTTATCATACTTTGCATGCCCACCCAAATGGTTGGTCCACATTATTCTAAAGAAGAACATGTCATTCTTCTTGATATTTATTTCCCTTGTAATATGTTAATCCATTTTAAATTTATCAATATGTTAAGTGGGTTTCCAAGAAAATTTTATTACTAAAAAAAATTAAAAAGAAAGAATTTATTTAAAAATAGTTCCAAAAAAATTTGATATATAAAAAATTTTAAGTGGGTCTGCAAGGAAAGAGTTTTGGATTGGACCCATCTTAAAATGGGCTTTCATGCTATTGCTCTTACATTTAATTATACGGTTTGTCATGTAACTCATGTTTAGTTTCATTGAAGGAAAATCACACAAGTTCAAAGCTTGTAATTTTTATTTGTCAGCAATAGCATCTATTTTTTCTTTTCAAAGGAATATATCGTTTAACAAAATGATAGTGATTTTGTTAAGCGTGAAATCCTTTATTGCTTCCAAGTTTTAACAAAATCATCATATTTTTATCAAGTGGTGTGTTCTTTTTTTGAATAATAACATCTATTTTAATAGTACATTTTAATTAGAAGTTACAATTATAAATAACATATTACAGTACATGAACTAAGTAAACCTGTAAACAACTATTAAATTTAAGCCCACACTTTAGTAAAACTTAAACCTAAGATTTCAAAATCTTAGGAGTTTTTTCTTGCCATTAAGTCAATGACTCATTGGCCCAAACTAATCCTTAATATTTAGAAACTTTACAAAAATACTTCGAGTAAATAATATATTTCTTGGCACCATGGAATATGGATCCTAGTTACTTTCCAACTTGAACAGGTATATGGTATGGGAGATCAAATTATAATGACGGTGCAAAAGACCATTAAAGACAATGACCTCTATATAATTTTGCTATTTACAATTTGATTTATTCCTTTTCATCGAGGAAAACCCCACTTGTGGCTTGGAACGAGAACAAGAAATTAATTAAGCAATAGTTACAATACGAGGAAGATGAAAACTTTTTGGTATATGACAATTTTTTTTAATCACTCAACTAACAGATTATTATTAGTAGAAATCCCAAATAATTAATTTTCTTATTAACTTTATAGAGTGGTGCTCGGTCAGTTTTTGCCTTTAGATCTAGATTCATTCATTTTGATTAATTGTTAGATTAAATAAAATTCTTTTATTTCTTCCTTTCCATCTTCTCTACTAAACATAGCATTACCGACAATTTCACTTGTCATCTAATATAATTTTCCACACACAATTTGCAAATTGATACAAATATTATTCTTCAAATGCCTTTATTTTCATTCATATTTTGGCTAAAACTAGCCCAATTACAATACAAACGCAATGCTGTGTAACAACTGCAATGCTACTTTTCGACTTTGCTTAATAAAAATGAAGGAAATAGGTATAGAGAAAAAACTTATTGATCCAATAATTAATCTACAAAATAAGAAAATAATTATAAAACTTAACCATTAAATTAACAAATTTTTCATCTTCGTCTCTTTTTATCATTCATTTTGAGCAAAGCCTTCATGCTACTCGATCAAATCAACCATTTCTTTTCTTGATTCTAACCTTCAAACCATTATCAATGTGAAGTGTGATGGACTTGCTTGGCGAAATGGGTTGCCCTTCCACCACCTCAACTTGATAATTCCACAGCATATTGATTGCCACAATCTTCATCTGTCTGAAACTCATGTCTTTGCCTAAGCAAGTCCGAGGCCCTGCACTGAATGCTGTGAATTTGTAAGTTGGTATATGAACAATATCTCCATGCTCCGAAATCCACCTTTCTGGCTTGAATTCTAAGCAATCTTTGCCCCATATTTCTTCCATTCTTCCCATCGAATAGAAAGAAATCAAGATTCTCGAGTTTTGATCCACCCGGTCACCACTCGGAAGAACATCTGGTTGGATTGCAGTTTTCGGATTCATAGGAACTGGGGGATAAAGCCTCAGTGTCTCGCACAGGGCCGCGTGCAGGTAAGGGAATCCATAAAGCTCGTCTCCCGTAGGAAATTTGATCGTGTTCTTATCTTTACTTGTCAGAGAATTGAGTTTGATTTCTTGCAAAATCTTGGTTTCTACGTGTGGATGTGTTGCAATAAGCCAGAAAAACCAAGACAGGCCTGCGCTGATGGTGTCTTTCCCAGCTGCAAGAAAATTGAACGCAGTGTCTCTCAGAAACTTGTCGGATATTTCCCCGGAAACCCTCCGAATTTCTCCTTCTTCTTCGACCAACAAAGCTGTCAGCAAGTCGAATTCATCTTCCTCAACTGAGTTTTTGCAGCTGAGTTTTTCCCGTTTTAACGAAATGCGACCGTAAAGAAAATGATCGGCAATCTTCAAGGCTTTTCTCAACCTTTTCTCCTCTCCAATCTGCAGCCAGCTTAGCAGTTTCCAGCAGCTTACAGGCATGAGATATCTGTACATCAAAGCATCCTCAATGTCATTGAATGCCACCTTGCTTGGCACTTCGGGAAATGAGGCCGAGAGAGTTTCGGGATCAAACCCTAACGCCAACAAGCAAATGTTGTCAAAGTCGAACCGTTGAAGAACATCTTCAAGATCAACTTCGATTCCCTGGTTCACTATATGTTCGAGAACTGGGATTAGACTTTTCTCCAGCACTTGCCTGAAGATTATATCTTGGTAGATTGCGAACTTGTTGTTCTTCATCAACAGCTGCAAAGTCTTCCTCTGGGATTTCCATGAATCAGAATCCGAAGTCACTATTCCATCTCCAAAGGGCTTGAAGATTTCCCTGAACTCTGAGCCCTTCTCGTAGTTCAGAAAGTTTTTGGACAATACGTAGTTGACATTCATGGGATTGCTGGTGAGAACGAAATCCAAGCTAGGAAACCAAGGCCCCTTGAACTTGAATGTTCCACCGCACAGATCAAGAATATCATGGGTGAAAAAATCAAAGATTCGATCCAAGTTACAAACAAGCCCCGGAAGCATTCCAACCACAGGCCAGTTTGTTACCAGGGAATTCCTGTTTCTATGCCAATGGAAAAGAAAGAGACTTGAGACAATGAAGGTAATTGCTATGAGCATCATGTCTGCTAGTATTGGAGCTTTGTCAAAAGGTTTTTTTTTGGGGGTGTTCTTTCATGATTTTCAAGCTGCTTCTTTTTATAGGCAGCAGGATATTTACTTTGCTTCATAAAGAATTTATTTTTGATCTTACATGTAAAAATATTATTGCAAAGAGATAAAGAGCATTTGATGCCGAGTATTAATTCATATGGTCAATTTTTTTACCTTTAAAGTGTAAGAATTCCATAAATTTGAATTCAAGTATCAACATTTGCATTTTATTTTTCTTGAACAAAAGTATTCATTGTATGTGTGTGTATATAATGCCCTGATTTCACATTATAATATTGTTAGATTCTGTTATAATATATAAATATAAACTTGAATCCGTACTTATAAAATGTCTTTTAATATTTCGCAAGTTGAGTATTAATGCAAGTTGAGTATTAATGTCCACGGAAAGAGATGAATGCTTATTTTTTCAAATAGTTCCATCACCATCAGTTGCAGTAGTTCCGTAGAAACACTTGCATTATTGTTGCAAATTGGCTTCTTTTATTTATTTATTTTTTAGTAAGGGAGCAGGCATTGCAAACCTACTAGCAAAGATTCTTTTAACTAAACATTATCAAATTTTACTTATATATACAAAAAAACCTTATTAAAATTTCAATTTGATGACAATATATGCCACTTACAATCCAACTAAAAAAGACATTATTCTCTTAGGATAATTTTCTTTTTGTGTGTTTGTGTAAAATAGCATGATTCATATAAGCCAGAACTTAAATAATCATAGAAGGATAAGGAAAGAAATTAGCATGAAAAAAAAAAGCTTAAAAAAGAAAAAATAAGTTGGTGAATACATATCATATGATCTAATATGGAATCATTTTTAGGTGAAATAATTTTTTTTTACTAAGACAAAAAAGAAATAATTAAGTACATGAGTTAGATTTTGTATACAGACAAGTATGAGATAGAGAACCCCCAACAAAGCTAATTAGCAGAACAGAAATCCAGAAAGAAAGAAAGTACAACCAAGAAATTAATTTGGTATATATAATTAATTAAGATTCTTAACTAACTCTTACAATGTCTTGTTTAATTAGCTAAGGAATCTGCTATGTGGCTTAGAGTTCTATTGATATTAGTGAGATTATGAAACTCTGCAGATTCTATTGGAGATGCTCTTTTAAGGCCTTGGCATATATACTTCTCCAAGGCCTAAGCCTCCCAGGAGATTGTCACCTTTAGGAATCAACTCTCAACAAAAATATCTTACTTTGAGAGGCTAACCTAGTGCGATTTCTTTTATTCATGTTTTTAGAGAAGTTAAATTTTTGGTTGATTTTTTAGTCAAATATGGGGTTCATAAAAAAACTGATCTTGTTGCTTGGCTCTAATTTTATTCAATAAAATTATATTTCAACTTTCAAAAAAAAAATACTTACTTTGGTTGTACCTTAATACTTGATATAATGATTAATACGTGATTTTTAATTTAAAATCTAAAATTTGAATCTCTCTTTCCTCGAATAAAAAAAAAAAAATTATATGTTAAACTTAATTGAAACCATTGAAGTGTAATCACCGAAACTAAAAGTTCAAAATGTTACCAACAGATCATATAATTGTAGGCAAATTTTACTCGACTGATCACACCTCAAAAAAGGTTAATTAACTATAAAATGAATCTATATATATATATATATATATATATATATATATATATATATATTTGCAAAAAAAAAATGAACAACTTATAGAGTTAGTCAAATCTAAACTTAGGCATCCTTAATTCTTATTTAAGACATGTCTTTATTTCTTAACTTACTACACAATGAATAGCCTCCCAAAAGTCTCTTTGTTTGTGTAATTATTAACAGAAAAGGAGGATAAAAGGCATAACACTTTTTGTTTTAAGATGGACTGTGATCTATCATTTGTTAACAATTTTTTAATCCAATAATTAAAGAAAAATTGTAGCACAAACAAAATTTGAATTCGAATTCGAATTCAACCAATTTCAAATTGCATCTTCCAATTATCCAAAAAATGGATACTTATGATTACTTTGAAATTGCCAACTTGGAAGCACTCTCAACAATAATATTATTAATTTGGTTGATCTTGAATATTTGATTTAACTATTAGTAACTGATTTCCAAGTTTAAAATTCAAAATTCTTATCTCTTTTTCTCAAAAAAAAAAATCATGAAATTAAACAATGGATCATATAATTGTGGCAAATGTTACTCAATTTGCAAAAAAAAAAAAAAACTACTTATAGAGTTAGTCAAATCTTAAACTTAGGCATCCTTGTTTCTTATTCAAGACGTATCTTTATTTCGTTCCTGTAGAATGAATAGCATCCCAAAGACATCTTTATTTCTTTGTTTGTGTAATCATGAACAGAGAGGATAAAAAGCGTGACACTTTTTAAGATCCATCGCAATCGATCATTTTTCAATAATTTTTTAATCGAGTAGTTAAGGAAGAGTTGTGATAAGTAATAAAACCGAGTTCGAACTCAAGCAACCTCAACTCATACTCTGCGACCCTTTAGTCATCCAAAAAAAGTGGACCAGCCATTTTATGCATTATTCTCAAGATAAACCCAAATAAATTTCTTCTTTTTCTCATGTATTAATATTCTAAATATAACATTTTTATTTAATTATTTTGGTTAAAAATAGCCTTATTAATACATTAATAAATGATATATCAATGCTACAACTTAATTTTAGAAACAAACTCAAACCATGCATGGCTTCCAATGCAACATTATTCAACATTCATATCTTTCACTCAATTACTAGTAAGCACATCTCTTCTTGATTATCACCTTCAAACCATGCTTAGTGTGAATTGCAATGGCCTTGCTGCTTAGTGCAACAGTTTGGTTTTCCACCAATTCAACTTCATAATTCCGAAGAACATTAATCACCACTGTTTTCATCTGCTTTGTTGAAAGCTTAGCTGTAACCTCACAGCTGGCTTCTGTTGTGAGTAGTTATATCTTTGTTAAAACTTCTTATAACAGAATCTATTAATTGACTTCAGTAGTTATCTCTTTACAAGTCTATATAAATGTACAATCAATTAGACATTTGATAATGAACAAAGTTTTCATTTTCAGAATCTTTAATAATTCTTCTTCCTCTTCTTCTTCTTTTCATCTTCTTGTATGTTTTACATTACTTACATGGTACCAGAGTCAGGTTCAGATCTTGGGACCTGAGGGTTATGGGCCTTCAAGCTTTCTGCTTATGAAGGATCTCTAATTGAGAGTACAAAAGTGCTGTAGGTGCTCTTCAATATATCACAGTTACCAGACCAAAAATTGCTTATAGTGTTAGCAAGGTCTCACAATACATGCAACAACCTCTTGATATACACTGGAAGGCAGCAAAAAGGATATTTAGATACCTATGTGGGACTATTGATCATGGTATACTAATCAAACCATGTCCCGTTCTAACTTTAATAGGATACACTGATGCAGATTGGGCTTCAGACCCAGATGACAGGAGATCAGTCTCAGGCTACTGTGTTTTTCTTGGGACCAACATCATATCTTGGAGCTCTAAGAAACAAACTATTCTTTCTAGATCTAGTACTGAAGCTGAGTTCCGGAGTCTTGCAAATCTCACAGCTGAAATTCTTTGTATTCAGACTCTTCTTACTGAGATTGGTTTAATTCTCCCTCACAAGCCTCATGTCTACTGTGATAACCTGTCAACAGTAGCTCTCTCAGATAATCCTGTTCAACACACTCGCACCAAGCATATGGAACTTTACTTGTTTTTTGCTAGGGAGAAAGTATTGAACAAACAGCTTACTGTCAGTCATGTTTCTGCTTTGGATCAGATTGCAGATGTCTTCACCAAACCTTAATCTCTGTCAAGTTTTGTTAGTTTGAGGTCTAAACTAACAGTTCAAGATGGCAGCGTAGCTGGTTAGCTCAGGGAGAGTATGGTTTGAAGGGGAAGGTTGACAGCTTAGCTGTAACCTCACAGCTGGCTTCTGTTATAAGTAGTTATATCTCTGTTAAAACTACTTATAACAGAATCTATTAGTTGACTTCAGTTGTTTTGTCTTTACAAGTCTATATAAATGTACAATCAGTTAGACACTTGATAATGAACAAAGTTTTCATTTTCAGAATCTTTAATAATTTTTCTTCTTCTTCTTCTTCCTCTTTTTCTTCTTTTCATCTTCTTGTCTGCTTTACATTAGTCACATGCTTGAAGCTCATGTCCTTGCCTAAGCAAACTCTTGGCCCTGCTCCAAAAGGAACGAACATGTAAGATGGTTTGTGTACAATCTTCCCAAGCTCCGAAATCCACCTTTCTGGCTTGAATTCTAAGTGATCTTCTCCCCAAATTTCTTCACTCCTTCCCAATGAATAGACAGAAAGAATGATCCTTGTGTGTAGGCCAACACGATCGCCACTTGGAAGAATGTCTGATTCGATTGAGGATTTGTTGTTGACAGGCACTGGTGGATAGAGTCTCAATGTTTCACACAATGTAGCATGCAAGTAAACGAATTTATTCAGCTCTTCCACAGTGAAAGAGGCTAAGTTCGAGTTCGAATTCAAATTGCCATCTTTACTTGTTGGAAAACTGGCTTTGATTTCTTCCAGAATCATGTTTTCTACCGATGGATGTGTTGCAATGAGCCAGAAAAACCAAGTCAGGCCAATGCTAATGGTGTCTTTGCCCGCTGTTATGAAACTGTATGCAGTGTCTCTTAGAAACTAGTCAGATTTCTGAAGGAACTCATTTCTGTTCCTTCTTCTTCGACCATGAAAGCTGTGAGCAAATTGAATTGGTCATCGTCTTCCATTCTTGCTTCGCTTCTTAACTTCTCTCGTCTGGATGAAATGCAACCATACACAAAATCATCCACGATTTTCAACCCTTTACTCAGCTTTTTCTCCTCTCCGATTTGAAGCCATTTCTGTATTTTCCAAACGATTTTAGGCACAAGATTCCTGTAAAGCAAAGCCTCCTGCACTTCATCAGATGCCACCTTGCTTGGAACAATTGGAAATTCAACAGACAGAGTGTTGGGGTCGATGCCTAATGCCAACAAGCAAATGTGGTCATAATCGAACCGCTGAAGCAAATTCTCAAGGTCTACTTCAACGCCATGGTTCATCACATGCCCAAGAACTAGGATTAGACTTTTGTCCAGCATTTTCCAGAAAATTTTATCCAAATAGATTGCATATTTCTTGTTGTTCTTCTTAAATGACTGCAGAACTTTCCTTTGGCTTTTCCAAACATGGGAATCCGAAGTGACAATTCCTGCTCCAAAGGGCTCGAAAATCTCCCTGAACTCTGTGTTGTAATATCTCTAATTGTATGGACTAATTAAGTATAATTAGTATCGTATAATTTATTTAGTAGTATAATTTATGTATAGTGTGACCATAATTGTATATATAATATATCTATATTATATATGTATTTATCCTTAATTGGACGGATATAATACATGAATTATGATATAGGAGGTCCCTGCTCTTGACACATATATATATAAGCTACAGGATGGCCCATTGATCACTGTAGCATTTGGTTGAGCTGAACAAGAGCAGCTCTTTCCTTTTCCCTTTTTCTTCTTCCTCTCCTCACCATCAATTTCTTCACCTTGGCAGCTCCACCATCACCGGCGGACCTCCGGCGGAGCACCGGCGACATTCCCTCTCCATGGCAGTGGCTGGAAGCAGTCAGGATGGTGGTGATTTTGTGGGTATATTGCATACCCACAAAAAGTTAGTTTTTCTTCCTAATTTATTGTGCTAATAGGCTTTGTGGACGAATTTGTTCCAACAATTGGCATCAGAGCTCGTCCACAATAAAGCCATTAGCCATTTTTTTGAAGAAAAATGAAATTTATGGATTTTTATGTTTTTGGGTATTTTCGGATTTAAGCAATACCCATAAGATTTATGCTTATTTAAGCCAAAATAATGTCATATATTGATTGAGGATGATTTGTTGTTGAAAATGCCATGAAAACGAAGTGAAATGGGGTTGTGTAGAGTAAGAAATGGTCCAAAAATCGATCGGGTCGGATAAAACCCGTTTTCTGAAAATTTTGCCCGGTTTCGGGTGAAGAAGAAGGTCGGGCACGTGCGTTTTAAGGCGCCAGGTCTTGGGTGATGCGGGCGCGTGTCAGCTCTGAAATTTAAAAAAAAAAAAATTCCAACCATTTTCGGCTGGATTTTGGGCCCCAATTTTTTTTCTTTTCTGGGCCGTTTTGCACCCCTTTGGCATTTTGTTTGGCCCGTTTTCTTGGGCCAATTTTGGGCAATTTTTGTTTAGTTTGGGTCAATTTTTTGTTATTTAGGGAATTATTGTTTATTTATTTATTCTTTGGGCCATTTTGTTTTATTTAATTAAGTCTTGAAATTTATTTAATTAGGCATTAATGTTTTAATTAATTTTGACCAAAATTAATTTTGTTTTATTATGGGCATAATTATTTAATTATTTTAATGATCGGCCATTTGGTATAACATTAATTTTGGGCAATTTAATTAATTAAGTTTTAGGCCATTTTGCTTAATTAATTTAGGACCATTTTGGTTGATTAATTTTATTTGGCTATTAAATTTGAATTAATTAGTGACTATTTTGCATAATTAATTAATAGGTCATTTTGGATTAAAGTTTAATTGGCCATTTTGATTAATTAATTATGGGTCATATAATTAATTATTTATTTATTTATTTTGACAATTTTGGATATTTAATAGCCATAATTAGTTATTAAGCCCAAAATTAATGTGATATAAGTGAATTTTTGGAGAAATTAATTTTGGAGTAATTTCTAGAAATTTAATTACTCATTTATTTCATAATTCACTTAATTTTGAAATATATATATTTATGCCCATAAATTACTAATATTTGGCCTAATTAAATAAGTTTAGATAAATTATTTGGGTATTTTGTTGAGCCATTTTGGATTATGGTTTATCCATTCAGTTAATAATTTATTTAAATAAATAAACTCTCTAAAAATAATATTGCCTTATTATTTGAATATTCACATTTATGTGAAATTAATTTAATTAATTAATGTTGGGCCTAAAATTACTACATATGCTTCAGGAATTGCATATTTTGGATGTAGTAAATTTTGGTCAATGAATTTTATGAATATTCTTAAAATTCTAAATCATTAATTGGATTGACTAGTACTTGCCTGTCGCAGGAATAGTCATGAAGATTTTTGACGATTTATTCTGATAATTTTAAGGATATAATAATGATAAGGCAATGCATAGTGATAGTTGCAATTGCAAGATTTACTGAGATCTCTAGAAGTGGCTAGTCTCTCCCTGTCGGATTGTTAGTTTCTTTTAGAGATGCTTGGGATTGAGAGGATTCTGGTTGGGATATGACACGGTCTTCCTACCTTGTCTGTGGGCGATCATTCAGGTTGTATTCAACTAGTTTTGTCTTATCCTCTGTAGTGTATTGTGGAATAAATTTTTATATTATTTGAATTATTCCACTAGCCTCCATATTATGCAACTATCACATATCAAATCTCTAGTATGATCAAATTAGATAGATAGTATGAATTATTCTCTACGGTTAGGGACATATTGAACTACGAAGTAGTCCCGAGAGTCGATCTATCTTCTATACCCAATAGTATGAGCTCTTTGAGGACAAAATTTTTGAAATTTCAGGAACACTCAAGTGGAAGTTCTCTGATTATATAAGGTATACCATGAAAGAGTACATCAGAGGAAGTGTTCCGATTAGGAATAACCAAGAAGTATTTATGGATGCCATTAGAAAATAGTTCGCATAAGATGGATAAAGGTTGCTATATGATTTTGATTACAAATATGGCAGATTCAGTACTACTTCTTTCTGGGATGGAAAATTGGAGATCTTCCAGTTTTACAGATCTCATTTAATGCAGAAGGAAGTATGGCATTTTAATATCAAAATTGATATTGTCATTCAAGAATGGGAGATCTTTCGGGTTAACAGATCTCATTTAGCCATAATGATGACATATGCCAATATTATTGCCAAAAGGAATATTATTAAAAGGTTTTAATAGAAGGTCATTTTAGAAGAAGAAATTTGCCAAGTCTATTTCCCATTCTAGTTTCACCAACACCTCTAAATATCAATGTGTGCCACTTCTGTAATAATCCTAGGCACAAGAGGGTAAATTGCAAGAGTCCTTTAAATTGGGATTTGTGTAAAAGGCATTCTGTTAGCCTTTTCATTTTGAATCCAATCTAGAAGATATTTGGTGTTTGGATACCGGTGCTATTATTGATAAAGCCATAAGCAACCAGAGATAAAATAAAGGAAAATTGTTGTGAATTGGGGTTATAGAGTTAGAATCCATATTGAAAATATAGCCAGATTGTTGTTACATTTTGAAGACAATTTTGGAACTACTGTCAGTTTATACTTTCCATTTCGATAACAGAAAAGTATTTCTAATTAGTAACAACATATATATATTGATTCTGGAGTTTTGCGTGATGGATACACAGTGGACTTGTACCCCAATATTTGGGCAAATTTTCTTCAATAGTGAATGATGTGACTGTAGATTTTGATTATGATAGGATAGATAAGAAATCTATTAAGTTGTGGCATGGGTTAGGGACATTTCGAGGCACATGAAGAGATTGTATTAAGGGAGATCTTGCTGCTAATATTAAGGACATAATTAGTAGATATTGAAATAATTAGGAACTTATGTATATCGACATTTGTAGATCATTTTCACATATTGTATTTAGTGGATATAAGTGTTTCATCATTTTACTAACGACAATTTCGATGTAGGTCATATGGAGTAATAGATCTGATCTTATAGAGGCCTTAGGCATTCTGATTAATTCCGCTGCGCTGCTTAAGGCAATGATCAGACAGTAGTGATGAATATTATGTTCGGTATAATGAAGCTAGGCGAAATCATATACCGATTTTCGGTTAAGTGCACTATAGGATTATATATTGACGCCTAGTGTACGGTGCTTGGAATATTGAAACAGAATGAGATTATAGTTGCAGTCAATCGTACATTCTGATATAGAACGATTTATGTTAATCACTCCAAATCTTTAAAATTCGAGTGGAGTGAAATTAAAACTGCAATTCACATTCAAAGTTGATCTCCAAGCAAGACCAGTTCCTAAATGCATCTCAAGTTATAGTCAGACATTAAGCCGATTTTATGCCGCTTTCTGTGTTTAGGGTTATAAGGTAAGGCAAAAGAGCTATAACCCATAGTCAAGAAAACTTGACGAGAAAACTATTAACGGCAATTCTGTTGGCTTTTATATCGACTAGAAAGATTCTAGATTTCATTTATCGTTCTGTGACAGTAGAATCATTGAGTCTGACAATGTAATCTATTTAGTAGATGACTTAAAGAGTGGGAGTTGTGAACTTCACAAAGTCATTATTAAGATACATTTTGTTGTGCCATTCCCATATATGCGTTATCTTTTGATGATGAAAAGCCACAAATCAAAGGAACCAATGGTTGATCTCAATACTGTATACCTAAACCTGCACCTGACTTTATAGAGGAACATGAATGTGAGATTCATGTATCTTCTGTTTTTGATATTTGTCAGGAGACTATACTGATTCGAGATCTTAGAGTTGGATATTAGTCACGCAGGATAAGTGAGCATCTATATTGCATAAGGATGCATGGGATCTATTTTAGTTGTCACATCATTATAGACAAAAGGGAGACTCTAAAGATTAGGTAGATGATTTAAAGCCAAATTTGGTCAAGGCTTTAAATAAAGCAACCTAAAAGTTTGTGATTCTTAAGATGGAACATGCAGTATGTGAACTCAAGGAGTTCATTTATGAACATTAAAAGGCATCCAGATTGTAATATATATATATAAAGAATGAGATTGTTACTTTGAGGAGAACATTATCGTTTGATAATTGGATCCATTGCGAGGTCAGTGGGAGTTATGTGCTTATTGTGCTCTAAATTGATGATATCAAATAGCAGCCTATAGCACTGACCTATTGTATAAGGCATTCCATGTCGTCATGTCACTTCAGGATGAAAAATCTAAGTGAGGCTCTATTTTTTTTAAGGATTGAGATTCTTCGTGACATATCAATAGGCATACATTATTGGTCTCAAGGAAACCTACATTATGTGTATAGAGTAGGTCTACTGTATATTGTTCTCCTATTTGAGGTACCTCTTCCATGAAAAGTGATATACTGTGAAATCTCAAAGTCCTCAAGATAAAAATGAAAGAGCTCATACTGAGTATTGTGTATGCCTTATTGTGGGTAATTACTGTATGCTCAAGTTTATACACATTTGGATATTGTGTATGTTATAGGTGTATTTTGGAGATACTTGAGCAATCCTGTAATAGAGAACTGGAAGCTATAAAGAGAGTATTCGGATATTGACAAGTCTGACATTTTGGGTTTGGTCAGATATTCTGATGTTAATTTTGCGAGCTATCCAGTTGTTAAAAATTATTTTGGTTATATATTTGTGGATATAAAAGAACTGTATTTTGGAAAGTGTAAAGCAAACACTTACAACATCCTTGATTGTGGAGGCTAAATATGTAGCATGTTGTAAAGCTACATGATGGGCCATTTAGGCTGCAGAATTTCGTCTCAAGACTGGTTTTCTGTGGTTGTCATTTCGAAGTCTTGTAGATGTATTGTGGTAATACTGCAGCAAGTACTTTCTCTCTCAAAATGTTAAGAGTTCCTCACACTCAAAAAATGTTTAGATATCATCATTCGATTTTGTTAGAGAGAAAATAATGGAATCCATTGCTTGATTGGATTGTAGAGCACATGGTTAAAGAGCTCATTCTGGCTAACTGAAAGTTTGGCTGCTTAAGTGCTTTGACGACATAGCACTTGTATGAGGCATATGGAGCCATTTGCCGTATTAAGTTAGTGGGAGCTCTATGTAATGAAATCAGTTATAACTGTATTAATGGATTCCCCACTTTCCATATATGCATATTTTGTTTGCGCGCATTTTGATGAATATGGCATTCTGTTGGATGAGACATTCGGTATTAGTCTCATATGCTTCTGTTGAAGCAAGACATCATTCAGTTTGGATGCATGGATCTAATGGAGATGGATATTGATTTTGTTTTCATATCATTTTCATTTCACACTTTATACTACTATTTTGTTGCAGTCTTTATGAGTTTACGCATTTATACCCTGTCGGTATGATGTATTCTGAAGCTTGTAAAGACTTATTGTTGTTAAAGTATGTATGAGTCTACACATTTGTACCCTCTCGGTACAATGTATTTAGAGGGCTTACGAATACATACTGAGATTATATGATATATTTTGTTAATTAACTTAATTGTCCAAGTGGGAGAATGTTATAATATCTCTAATTGTATGGACTAATTAAGTATAATTAGTATCGTATAATTTATTTAGTAGTATAATTTATGTATAGTGTGACCATAATTGTATATATATATATCTATATTATATATGTATTTATCCTTAATGGGACGGATATAATACATGAATTATGATATAGGAGGTCCCTGCTCTTGGCACATATATATAAGCTACAGGATGGCCCATTGATCACTGTAGCATTTGGTTGAGCTGAACAAGAGCAGCTCTCTCCTTTTCCCTTTTTCTTCTTCCTCTCCTCACCATCAATTTCTTCACCTTGGCAGCTCCACCATCACCGGCGGACCTCCGGCGGAGCACCGACGACATTCCCTCTCCATGGCAGTGGCTGGAAGCAGTCAGGATGGTGGTGATTTTATGGGTATATTGCATACCCACAAAAGGTTAGTTTTTCTTCCTAATTTATTGTGCTAATAGGCTTTGTGGACGAATTTGTTCCAACACTCTGGACCTTTCTCAAAGTTATCATGGTTTCTGCACAAAATGTGGTTGACATTCATTGGATGACTGGTGACAACGAAGTCCAAGCCAGGAAACCAGGGTCCCTTGAACTTGAACGTGCCGCCATGGTAGTTAGCCATTTCGGTCAGAAAATCAAAAATTCGGTCTGAATGGAAAGAAGTGCTGGCAACATTCCAACAATAGGCCAATCTGTGACCAAAGCGTTTCTGTTCTTATACCAACGGCTAAGAAACAGAAAAATGAAAATGAAGAGAATTTCTATAAGCATGTCAACTGCCATTTTTGAAGCTTTTTCAAACTGGGTTTTCTTTGTTTTCTGGTTATGATCTTCCGTGCTTCTCCAAGCTGCTCTTTTATAGACCCGACAGGGCCTTTATTTTCACAATCATGAAGATTTCATTTCATCTCCGTCATTAACCTGACCAGATCATGCTCTTATTCAAGTCTCTGTATAATCTTTTCATTTGGCTTAAAAAATTTAGGCTTGTTAAGCATTAAATATTTATTATAATCCTTGAACTGACTGAAACAAATTTCTTAACATTAAATAAATGTCCAGTTCAATATATTAATCAGCAATTTTTTGTCTTTTAAGAAACTTTCTTTTCCAAATTTTCAGTTGTTTGATACTTGATAAATTGTTTACTTGATACATAAAAGAAAATGAGAGACATTTTTGGATTTATTTTTATTTTTTTATATAATTTGTTGTATAAAATATGATCCATGAGCCAAAGCTTAGATATTTCTCAAGATAACTACAATTATAGCACAATATATATAAAATGAAACATGTAGCATGCAGATTCTTATTATACAAATATTATTGCAACAACCAGACATTAATGTTTGCAAGATCTACCTATAATCTCCAATAATCAAACAGATCTTTTCTTGGTTCTGACCTTCAACCCATTTTTCATGTGGAGAGTAATGGATTCTCTTGGGACAACAACATGGCCTTCAACCAATTCAACTTTGTAATTCTTGAGAAGAGCAATTGCCACAGTCTTCATCTGCAAAAAGCTCATGTCTTTGCCTAAACAAGTCCTTGGCCCTGAATTAAAAGCTGGGAATTTGTGAGATGGCACATAAACAAGGTCTCCTTTCTCTGAAATCCACCTTTCAGGCTTGAATTCTAGACAGTCTTTGCCCCAGATTTCCTCCATTCTTCCCATTGAATATATAGAAATGAAGATTCTTGATCCCTGATACACCCGATGGCCACTCGGAAGAATGTCAGGTTGAACAACTGTTTTGTGATTAGCAGGAATTGGTGGATAGAGCCTTAATGTCTCACAGAAGACTGCATGCAAGTAAATGAATCTGTTAAGCTCTTCCTCGCTTAAGTATATCATGTTCTTGTCTTTGCAGAACGGAGAATTTCTTTTAATTTCTTCAACAATCTTGGCTTCCACAGATGAGTTTGTTGCAACAATCCAGAAAAACCAAGACAGGCCACCACTCACACTGTCTATACCGGCCAACATGAGATTCACAGCAGTGTCTCTGACAAACTTATCAGATTGTTCAAAGGCACCTGATTCTCCTTGGTCTTCAACCAGAAAAGATGTCAACAAGTCAAACTCTTCTTCCTCAACTTGGGCCTTGTTTTTCTTGAATTTTTCTCTCCTTGATGAGATGCAATTGTGAACAAAGTCATCAAGTATCCTTTTCCCTTCATTCAACTTTCTCTCCTCTCCAATGTCAAGCCAGTTTTGGAGCTTCCAAAAGCTTTTAGGCCTGAAATGCCTGAACAGCAGGGCCTCCTCCACATCTGCAAAGGCCTCTTTGCTTGGAATTGCAGGAAACTCAACGGTGAGAGACTTAGGATCGAATCCTAACGCAAACAGGCTCATGTTGTCATAATCAAACCGCTGAAAAACATCTTCAAGGTTCACCTCACTTCCCATTGTTGCAACATGCTCGAAGATCGGAATCAGGCCTTTCTCCAGCTTCATCCAAACGACTTTGTCTCGAAACACCTGAAACTTGTTGTTTCTCATCAATGCCTGCATTATTTTCCGTTGAGTTTTCCATCGCTCCGAGTCCAAGGTGAATATTCCTTCTCCAAAAGGCTCAAAGATTTCCCTGAACTCCGAACCCTTCTCGTAGTTCGCGAAGTTCTTGGACATGATATGGTTCACGTTGTTCGGATCGCTTGTCAGAATAAAATCTAAGCTAGGATACAAAGGCCCCTTGAACTCAAACGTGCCCCCACAGCGCCTGAGAATATCGTAGGTGAAGAACTCCAAAACTCGCGGTGAGTTCCGGAGAAGCCCCGGCATCATCCCGACGATAGGCCAGTTTGTGACCAGGGAGTTTCTGTTTCTATACCAATGGCTAAGGAAGAGAACAAAGAGACTGACGAAAACTGCTACAACAATCTCTGCCCCCATTGGAGCTCTCTGGGAATGTGTTTGGTTTATCTTCCAAGCTTTTCAAGCTGCACTTTATAGAGCCAATAGGAAAATGGTAAGCGTAAGATCAAACGTTTAGCTTGATTGGTTTGCATCTTTGACATAATAATTAGGGTTTTTTAAATTATAATCTTGATGAAATTGTTATTCTGACGTAATTGAAACAATTCTTTCATCCATTTCTGAATCTGCCCTTGATTTTAGATGCTAAAATATATTGGTGCGATGGAATCTTTCGTTAAATGATAGAAAAAAAAAAGAAAAAACAAAAAAATGAATAAAATTATTTTTGTACCATTTAATTTTAATTTTTTATTATTTTATTAAAAAATTTATACTTACAATTGTTACTTCACTTTTTTCAATTTCATCGGAATCAATCGCACTGTCTATTCAAACTAGCCCTTGAACAGTGACAGGAAGAGTTTAATTTGCAATGAGCTTATGCTATTCAAATATGTAAGCATTTGGATTTATTATAAACTGATTCTTTCCTTTGTTATTTTTTTATACAATATGAGAAATTAGTGTTATTTTACCTGTGATAACCGTAAATTTTCAATTATTGGCAATTAATATTAAAGCAAATAAATAAATAAAATTATGAGAACCGGATATTGGTGAAAATCCCGAGAATTGAGGAAGTGATAAATCGAGAAACACGAGTGAAGGAAAAATTAAATTCAGACACAAGAATAAGGTTGAAATTATGGAAAATAATGAAAAGGGAAATTTAATTTGGATAAATGAAAATCCAAATTAAATAAGGAAATGAGAAAAGAAATGTGAAATATATTTATATAATGATATATTATATAAATGTATTTTGATACAAATACATATGTATTTAAATACCGTATGATATATAGTATATATTATATGTATAAAATATATTATATAGTATATAGTATATATTATATACTAAATATGGAAATAGGGGAAAAACAAAAGAGGAAAAGAAAGGAATCGGGGAAGCAAACCCGATCCTTCCCAGCGGTGAGGCCGACCACCGTCGGCGAGGGAGAGAGAGGAAGAGACGGCACCGGCGAGGAGAGGAGAAGACGCCAGTGACCGGAAGAGGGAAAGAAGTGAACGGAAGGAAGAAACGGAGGAGAATCGAGAGGGAAACCGACGGAAGCCGAGGAAGAAAAGGAAAAGAGGAATGGGCGACGCCGGCCAAATTGGTCGCCGCCACTGCAACCGAAGCTTCGCCGGAGGAAGAGGAAGATGTGGGAGGCCACCGGAGAGGCGGGGAACGGCGGAGGAAGGCCGACGAAGGAGGAGAAGAAACCGAAGGTAAACCGAGTAGATCCGCCGCCGTGCCGTTGATCCAGGCCGAGCTGAGTCCACCGGCAAGTTCGTCTCAACTCTGGCCAGCTGCTGAGCCACCGAACCGCCGGAGAACCAGCCACCGGAGAAGAACCGGTGGTGAGGGGGTTGACCGGTCCGACTGGGAAGAAAGAAAAAGAAAAAGAAAAGGAAAAAGAAAAGAGAAAAAGAAAGAAGGAAGAAAAAGAAGAAAGAAGGAAGAAATAGGAATTCCAGGAATTTGAAAAATTCCAGAGAATTTAGAAATTACGGGAAATCCCGAGAATTATGGGAATCGGTAAGAAATCCCGGAAAGTGTTAAATTATTTAAATAATTATGGAAAAATTCTAAAATTTAGGATTTAATTTCCAGAAAATTCCCTCGATGACCGAGCTGATGGAATCGGGAGAGGTGAACACGGGCGCGACCTTCGAGAGGTAGTCGCCAACCCGAGACAATTAAGGGAGACATGTGCTGCCTGTAAGGATATTCGGCCATGTTTTTAAATTGCATTTAATTTTATAAATGCTATTGATAATTATTGGTTTTATAGTGTGATGATTTATCGGTTGTAAATTGTGATGAAATACTGGTTGAGGAATATAAACTGTATTTTTTGTGCAGGAGGCTAGTCAAATCGGCAGCAGTTTTACTGCCGAAAAATTATCGAAAAATTACTGAAATTTACCGAAAATCACCGAAAACTATAATAAATGATTTGATTTTACGTGAAATGATTTTCAAGTACGAAAATCGAGAAATCAAGTAAATTTCATAAAACATGAATATAGTGATATTTGATTTTAAAATATTCATGTTTTCGAGAATGGTGAAAAGGAAATCACTGAAAATTCACTCAGTAGGTGATATTTCACGTGAAACTAGATGAAAATGAAAAAGAGACTGAAGTGAATATTTTTATAAATATTCTTAAATATTCACTTGATTTTATATAAAACCTTTATGGTTTTAATGATGGAAATAATTAATTAAATAAATTCCATAAAGGTTAAGAAATGATGAAAAATTCTGATTTCGAGACTAGAGGTCTCTACACGTGTTTTAGAAGAAAACATGGTGACAGATTTATTGAAATTGGAAAATAAATATTTTACTTTTCCATAAATTACAAAAATATTTGAATTGAATTCCGATGATTTTAAAAACCATGTTTTCGATGGATAGCACGGAAAGGCATGCATACATGGGTTACGGTGAAAAAGACATTGTCATGAGATTTGTTTTACAGTGTGACTATTTTATAACTGTTTTCACGGTATGAGAAATATGATTTATACCTTTATGAAATATTTTGAGAAATGTGATTTAAATTATAAATTTCATAAATGTGATGATTTATACATGTGAGCCTTATGGATAATTGTGAAATGTTTTTACACTACTGTGATTAAAATCCATAAAGGCTATGGTGCGGTTTATACTGTTTTGAGACTTTAGGCCCCTAGTTTCATGCATTATTATTCATGTAACTGAGTGACCTGCCTGGGGCGATGGCTCGGGTCGATGGACCCACGGGTGCACCCCAGGGCGTCACAAGGCTGATTGACCCGCCAAGTCATCAGCGGTCTCGAGGTTACTTGGCAAGTGGACCCAAGGACCACCTATAGATTATGACCATAGATCTAGCTGAGATAGTCGTGAGGGGCGATAGCTTACGGGTGCACCCCAAAAGCGGACGACTTGTGTTCCTGTGGGAACGATGATAGCGTGATTTAATTGTAGGGTGATGCCTAGTCCCACATACTGATTACTGTTTACTGAAAGGATTTACTGAATCCTGTTTACTATACTGTACTGAAATACATTACTGATTTATGTTTACTGTTTACTGAGCAAAACCGTATCAAAACACTATGCTTACAGAACTGTACTGTATACTGAAATGGTAGCCACTGATTGCTATTTTACTGAATTGAAAGCTACTATTTACTATTTACTGAACTGAAAGCTACCATATACTGTTTTCTGAACTGGTAGCTACCGTTTACTGTTAGCTACTGTTTACTGTCTACTAATTGAACCGTATCGAATTACTGTTTTACTGAATTGTATGATACGGTTATTGATTTGAAAAGAGAAATAAATGTTTATTCTAAAAGAATAACATAAGAATTATTTCTAAGAAAAGAAATAAGTGGTTTACTTCGTAGAAAAAACGAAAATTATATCATTTTGAAAACAATGGAATTAGTACTCTCTACAGTTGCTTCTAGGTTTCGGAACAAGTCAGGTATTTTAAAATACCTGCCTTACTCTATCTGGATCCCTAGCCGACTGTAGTATCCTTCCTACATGTGAGCCTAGAGCCAGCTAGGAAGATTTTAAAGAGAATAAAAATTATTTTCAGCATATAGATAGCTGAATATCAAGTGTGACATATAACTCTCTTACTGAGCCATGGTTTGCTCACCCCTTAATTTTAAACATTTCAGGTTTTTAATGATTGTGAGATACAATGATTGTGGATCACAGCTGTACACAAAGGACAATGTGACAAACCGACTGATTTATATGAGGTACGATCATTTATTTTCTGTATTTAAACATGTCTACAGTACTACTTGTCTAATTAATTAAGATAGGGGATGTGTATAATATAAACAATGTTATGTAAAATTGTTGAACATTAAATGCAAGTGAAGTATCACAGACAGCCCAACCGGATAAATTATGTAAAATAAGGGGAAAAATGTGGTAATGGGTCGTTACATTACCTCCATCAAATTTAATTTAATTTTTTTGTGATCTTATATTCAAGTTGAGTTTAGGGTTTAGATAATTGTTTGTTAATATAATATCAAAACTTAAGTTCTATTCTCTAATTCTTGTCTCCTCTTTCTGATGAGAGCATATTAAAGCGATGTTATCATAAGGACATTAAATTTTGAGTTTATTATAATCTCATATTCAAGTTAAATTGTTTTTATTACTATATAATTTTAGGAAAAATACTTAGCAAAATCGAATTCTTAAAAGCATTTGCATGATGCAAGGGCAACTACTATTTTAATATTTTAACAAGAAGATTCCTGTAGTCACTAGCAAAAAAAAAATTATATTCTAACATATATTAATTCAAGTTAGTAAAGTCAAAATTAATAAATAATCATCCCAACTTAAGGAATAAATTAGATCATACAAGGAATAAATTAGATCATGATTCATATAAACAATGAAAAGGAAAAGATTGATCAACAAACATTTATAGTTTATTATATCCTTCTTCCGACAATGATATATTTGAATATAGATTCTGTTTTCGTCCTTTTGATAATATTGTTTATCATTGATGGAAAACAATTAGTGTTATTTTGATTCCCATTCCTTACTCCTTAATGATATCTAATTTTTACATCAAACAGAAATCAATAGAAAAGAATAAAAATCTTTAGTATGAAGAAAAAGAGAATTCAATTGTTGAAACTTGAAACAACATATGACCAGTCCCAACCATTGCATTCAATCGAATAAACAACATTGAAGCTATTCATTGAGCTAGTGTTCTGAAATTTTCAGTTAAATTTTTTTTTTTACAACAAAGGTCGAAGTATAAGGGACAGTAAAAAAGATATTACAATATTGATCCAGGCAGGAACCCCTAAATTTATAGAAATTCACCTAAAAAAATGAGTAAAATATTTGAATTAAATCCCAAATTCAAAATTTACCTATCTTTGCTTGTATCAATTTATCGGTTTGTTACAGCTATTCGATTGGCCTGGCCTACTATAGTGATTGAGACCCAGGTTCGTTTTCAAAGATTGAAATTAGACCTTTCTCCAGCCTTTCCACAGCATTTTATCTTAATGTAGTGCAAACTTGTTACTTCTTGCCAATTTCTTTGGTTTTTTCATTGATGCGAGTCTAACGTGAATACTCCTCCATAAGGCTCAAAGATTTCTCTGAACTCCGAATCCTTCTCATAGTTTCCAAACTTTTTGGACAATATGTTGTTGGAGTTCGCGAAATTTGACAGTACTGATCTAGCTCATGTGACACTTATACAAAATTAATACTGTCTTAGTTCAGTATATATACTACAAATATGTAATTTATCTTCTTGTAAATTGATTCCAAAAAATTAATAACAAAAACTTAATGTAGCTGTGGGCATAAAGAAATTATTGAACCACGTAAATTAATTTTTGTTTTGTGTATAATTATTCTTTCTCTATCATTTATTTGTCAGATTCATTCTCACTAAAACATGTGGTATGCCCTGACTTTAGAGCAGAGAAACCTCCTTTCACCTAAACTTTTATGTACCAAAAGAAAATTCATACGTGCATATTGTAAATGGAGGTTTGAACCCACTTAAGTCTTATGTAGAACTCAAATTAAAAATAAAAATTAGTTGTTGTGTAGAATTGAGTCTGATTATAAGTTAACAAATAATAAGCATGTAAACTTTAGTTTTGAGTGAAATAGAAACCCTTTGCCACATTTTTATGTAAAAAAAAAAAACAGTTATCCTCAAATACAATTGCTATCTATAAAAGAATAAGATAATTACAAAACTTTTTAAGTAATACTCTAATTTTCATAGAACCATATCTTTCTCATATTGCCTTATTTTCATTATTGATTCGAGCATTTGAATGCATCTTAAAATTCAAACTCCAATTTGGCCACCCAAAAAAAAAAATTCTTGAGATCGACCATGAAATTATTTTTTATCAGGAATATTAACTGTATTATTTAGTTAACGCTGGGAAGGTTATAATTTTTTGTATTAAGTTTCTTAGAATAATTAAATTTATTTTGAGCCCGTACTATAAAATCAGGCCGTTGCAATTCTTGGAAGCCCAATTCAGGCCCTTCATAATTTATAAAAGGAATTTTTTTTTTCACATGTTTAAAAATAGATTTTTGTGGAATAATATTACATTATTGACCATTTTAATCACGTGGATAAATGGTTGTATTAGTTTAATTATGCTTTTAAAACAATGGTCTAAAGAAGAGTAGAAGATATCTTTAGATCATTAGGAATTTTAAAGCCATTATTTTGAATATTAAATAAATATTGACTGAAACCATCTTAAATTAATGGAATAATAGTCAAATAAGCCCTCGATCTTGAGCCCAAAATAGAATTAAGCCATCAACGTTTTATTTCGTGACAATCAGTCCATAAACTTTTATTTCAGTGGAAATAAACCCTCAACCTTTCAAAATTATGCAATTAAGTCCAAATCTGTTAAATGACACTAACTGCCGTTAGTGAAAGCTGACGTGGATAGCTTACTTGGCTGCCACGTGGCATGCCACGTGTGCAATACTAATGGCAGTTAGTGTCATTTAACAGATTTGGACTTAATTGCATAATTTTAGAAGGTTGAAGGTTTATTTCCACTGAAATAAAAGTTTATAAACTGATTTTCACGAAATAAAAAGTTGAGGGCTTAATTCCATTTTGAGTTTAAGGTCAAGGGCTTATTTGACTATTTTGCCTAAATTAATCAAAGTGGATGAAAAAAAGAGAAATAGGTAGGGGGAAATTATTATTATTATTATTATTATTATTATTATTATTATACCAAATTCCAAAAAAGGCGAATGATGATGAAAAATTGAGAAGTATTTTCCGTAAAGACAGTGCCGCCGAATAGCGGCGAAAGTAAAGCCAAGGATCCATATAATATAAATAAATAAATAATAAAAATTAATAATAAAAAGTCCCATCTCAAGTTTCATTCATTTTTTTTATTCTTTTCTCTTTTTACTCTCATTCCAAAACAATTTTCATTTTAAAAAATAAAAATAATTTTTAATATAGAAAAAGGATGATAAACATCATCCAAACTTTACTGGTGCAATATTCCTCCGATTTTGGACCAAGAGATTATGTTCAAAAACCAAAAATATTCTTTAAAATTTTAATTATTGAACATCTTTTAAGATTACTACATAAAATAATAATCATAAAATATATAATATAAATTATTAAATTATTTATATACCGCTAGTAGAATTTTTTTATTCTACAAGTGATATTATATCATAATATTAATCTCATTTGTAAAATAAAAAAACTCTATCGGTAACATATAAAATAATTATCCAATTAATAATATAACTATTAATAATGGCATACGATACAAAATCATTTTTTGGTTACTATAAAGAGTATATTAACTAATCTTAGAAAATATTAGATATGACAATTTGTATATGTATGTCATTTTTATATGTTAAATTATGCAAAAAGCCAAAACTATTATGCCATAATTTGTATAGATAAACTAAACATTAAATTAAATTTTCAATTTTTATTAGATCATACACAATTTTGGTCAAAAACTTTAATTGTATTATGTTATGTGTTTTTTTTATATGGTTTTGATAATTAATAAGCTCATTTTCATTGGGATACTAAAATTGAAGTTTCCAATAAGCCCCAACCCCAGGTTTTCTTCCTTGTTAATGTGACAAATACTTAATTTTATCATGGATCGCAAGTTGAACAAAGTTTTCTTGTTTAGATGTAGGATGCTATAAAATTTATTAAAACAAAACTTAGAAGAAGGGCAAACCGGCCTACTCTATTATAGTTTCAAAATATCTTTTTTTTTTTTATAAACTTTCAAAATATCTTATTTTCTTTATTTTCTGTTTATTAAGCCAAGTTTTAAACATTAAATCAAATCAAGTAAAGGGTGAAACATGTAAATTAATTATAATAATTCCGAATATGATGACAAATTTTAATAAAATTGAAGCAAGATAATAATATTTATTGTTAATTGTATTTGAGGAAAGATGAAATTATATTAGTATAAAATAAATTGTTTTAAATGATTTTTATAATTAATTATAGGATCAATATTTTTATAAAACAACCATTAAATTTAATAACTTACTTGTATCCGTCATGATGCATGTAAAACTTTGAATCAATTTAATATCCCTATGAATTTGATTGATTATAGTATTTTTTTTTAATATATAAATGATTGAAATTTTACTTTTATCGAACAAATAATTAAATATTTTTTATTAATTTAAAATTTGGCATATATGATTTATGTAAATAAAACATAAAATTTAATTATTGGGTTAATAAAATATAAATCATATAAAATATTAAAAAAAAGTATAGCTATATTTGTTTCACACTTAGTAAATCCCTCTTCTTCTTTTTTTATTTTATTTTATAAGAGTTATGATGTATAAATTAGGTAGCCATTGGCCGAAAGGAATTCAAGTAAAGAAAAGTAATTAAAAAAATAAAAAGTAAATCTCAGTTTAATATCTTAACCAATATGCATGCAACACCACATGCTATATTTTCATAATAAAAGCGTATATTAATTAAGACGTGAATTATAACATCTTTAGAAGATTCTTAACCTAACCAACCATTAAATAATGATAATAATAAAATAAAACCAAAAGAAATCTCAAACATAATTACTACTACCTTTTATTTTCTTAAGCAATCCCTAGTTTCCCTATACAAAATATTAACCTACCATACAACAAAAAAGAAGAAAAAAAGAAAATTGGCAAATTTAAATATAAAAATAAAAGAAAGCATTCGATCCATTGATTTTTGAAAATATTTAAATTAACCAATTAATCAAAAAAATTGACACCAAATTGAAATAATTTAAATTTAAATATTTGATTTAGTGGTTAATGTATGATTTTTTTTTAATTTCAAAAAGCAAAATTTGAACCTCCTTTCTTAAATGAAAGGAAAGTTAAAAGACTCATGCTTAGGAATCGTTAGGATATTTTGCATTTCTTTCCAAATCAGACTTAAAAAAAAGCTGACCAAAGAGAATTGCAAGCTTGCTTCAAGTTGAAACAATGGATACCCGCAAAAGGCTAACATCACTTGTTCAAGCAACCAATCTCAATTCTATTAGTATTTCTTCAGTTTCTAAATGGGGAAGTCTTGGCGTAGAGAGGGAACTTTGAGACTAACCATTTTCTTTTCTTTTTATTTTCTTTTCACCATGGAGGATTTGCTGGTTGGAAATCTGTTCAGTGGCAACAGAGAATTGCAGATTCAAGCTGCAACTGAGCTTAGTAAATTAAGCAGCAAGCAAAGGCATAGATTGGCTGAAAGAGGGATTATTTCACCATTGGTTTCAATGCTTCAGTCTCAAGATTATGCAGCCATTGAAGCTTCTCTCTTAGCCTTGCTTGGTCTTGCTTGCCTTTGGTAGTGAAAGGTTTGTCTCTTACTTTTCTTCTTCCATCTGCAGAATTCCATGAATTTCTCTGGTTAATTCTCCATTGGTTTTGAGCAGAAACAAAATCCGGATTGTAAAAGCTGGAGTTATACCATTGCTGTTAGGCCTTCTTCAATGCCAAAGTGAGCAGCTGCTTGAACTTACCATGGCCGCAATGTTGATCCTGTCTTCTTGCACAGCAAACAAGTTGACAATTGCTTCTTCAGGAGCTGTGCAACTCCTGGTAGAAATCCTGAACCAGGGAAATTCTGATGCCAATAATATTAGTATCTTTAGCATGCAAGCAAGGATAGACGCAGTAGCTACACTGCAGAATCTCTCAACTTGCAATCAGATAACTCCAGCAATTGCTTCTTCTGGTGTAATATACAGCTTGTTGCAACTCATCCATTGTTCCGAAAAATCATCCGAGCTGACGGAGAAGGCAATGGCTCTGTTAGAAAACATTGTTTCGTCGTCGGAGAATTCAGTTCAAGAAACAGCAAGAACTTCTGGTGCAATTAGGGTTCTAGTAGAGGCAGTGGAAGAGGGTTCTCCTCAGTGCAAAGAGCATGCTGTGGGAATCCTCCTTCATATATGCCAGAGCTGTAGAGATAAATATAGAGGATTGATATTGATGGAAGGTGTAATGCCTGGGCTGCTTCAACTCAGTGTAGATGGAACCCGGAGAGCCAAGAGCACGGCTCGAGAGCTGTTGCTTCTTCTGAGGGATTGCTCAAATTATGCTTCGACAAGTAAACAATCGAAGCATGTGCTTATGGAACAGATCATGCAGGAGATCGAAGCAGATGGAGAGAAAGTTACAGGAACTACACTGAGGCTGGTAGAAGAGATGATAACCAAACTCAGTATATGACTTTTATTAGGATGATATACAAGCCTTTAGATTATAGGCTTAGGGCAATTGAAATCTATGTAAATAATATTGGTATTTGGGTGCTGCTTGCTAATTCTCAGGAGTTTATTCTTTTAATCACCTGTTTTTTCAACATCTTTGATTCCAAAAGGCAATTAATTCAAACCATAGGTTATGTTGCATTGCATCTCCAGGAAAAATTAGCACCAAGAACTTAAATACAAGTTTCATTGCAAGCGAAAACAGCAATGCCTGTGTAATGATGAACAAATGTTGAAGGAGACTAGTTAAATAATTGAAAGGAAACAATACCAAACAAACCAGTACCCGGTATTATTGTTTGAAACATATTCGAGCTTGCATTTTTCAACTAATTATTTCAGTATCAGGATAAAGCATGCAGAAGTCTTACATCTAGTGAAAAACATCTTACACCGAAACCAGTGGGGTACTATTTCATCCTTACACCTGCTAAAATTAGGTATTTCAAACCCCCAAATGGTAAAAAGTGACTATTTGTATCAATCTCCTAAAGAAGTTTGTGGTTTGGAGTATTATTTTATCAAATATTGCCTCAAGACCAAAAACAGGGGTATATAACCCGCAAGTAAACAGTAAGACATTGGATTACAAGGCCTAATTCAGCCTGACCTTCTGTAATAGCTATAAGCCACGGCAACAGTTGCAACAGCTCCAATCACAGCTGCTGCTGTAAGAACTTCACGTTGCTCCCATGATTCTAGCCAGCTTTTCTTTCTGTCACTTTCTTCCGAGCTAGCAGTCATGCAACAGGCAAACCCATTAGCTCCCTGACAACAACCACCCACATTTTCCTTGGTCTTCTGAACAGTAGATTCTTTATGCTTCTCATCTTTCTTCACTTCTGTCCCATTTGGAAGCTTTTGTTCATCTGTTTTATCACCTTCTTCAGTAGAAGCCCCCATTTGACCCCTGTAGATGTATGGTCATCTTATAAACAATTGAAACGAATACAAGTGAACCCAACTACAAAAGGAAAAATTAACATATAAAGGAAAAATTAAAAGCTTCATAAGGCATATGCGATAAGTCACACAACAGAGATGGAGCTTCCCACAAGCAGTGCACTGTGAAAAGCAAATAGTAGTTGTATGAACGATTTTACTAAAATCTTAGCAAAAATAAGTAGAAGAAAGTCAGAAAAGACGCATTTCATAAGAGCATTATAGGGAAATGAAATCAAGCACTGCCTTCTGGATCAGAGTTCCAAAGCTGTTTTAGTGCAAATAAAGCTAAGAGCCAATTAGTTACATGTATAAAACACTGTTGGCTGCCTTGTGAGCAAGTTAAAACAATCAATGCTGGGAAAGACATGCAGCAGTACTAACAGAAACCTATAAACTCTGTCAATGAATAACTTCAAAAATTATGCATTTTAAGTTTGAAGTGACAAAGTTGACTGTCAAAACATCATCTACCACAAAAGATTCCGGTAGTAAGTCCATCTCCAATAGATGAATGTAGTTAGAAATAGAACAAATAGGAACACTACACGTTTAACCAACTTAAGTTCAGAATATATAAAAAAACACAAACCTCCAAAGGCGTTCTATTATTTCTCCCCTTTGCAATGTGCTGATCAAGCAATTCAGGCACATCATCAGGAGTAACATAGCCATACCTGCAACCATTTGAGGCAAAAAAACCGATAGTATCAATAATCCATCCAGTGCATAGAAGCATAATGACATAGTGCTGCAGATATTACCAGTGGCCCATAATCTTTCCTCAGAATCTGGGCTGAAGATAATCAAGTTCCCAGCATACTTGTGCCCTCCAATGTGAGAGCAAGCACTTTACAAACACCCGATCCTTCAGTCCTCGCAACTCAATCTCCTCGTTCAGCTTTTGAATTAGAACTGGTCCACAAACACCACATCTCTTGTCACGATTACCATGAGCACACACGAAGACATATGAACCTGTGAATGCCTCCTGCACTCCAGAAGCCCATGGTTTGCCATTCACAAGTACATCCTCAACAAAGCCATCCACATCAGAGTCCGTCAAACCCTTCAATCAGAACAATAAAATCCCTTTTCTCATAATCTTAATAGCATGCTCTCATTATTTTTCAAACAAAAGAAAATTTCAATCTCAACTCAACAAATAAACAAAAGAAAAATAGTAAATAAACAAAACACTTCCTAATCCTCATAATAGGTTGGCCTACAATTACAGAAGGATGATTATATTTAACTCCACAATCAGTTTTGAGTTTTTGACACACGCCCATTAAACTAAGCACGAATCATAATTCAAGAAAGGCTCCTGATTTGCAGTAGTTCAATGAACAGATGGAAAATGTTTCAAAAAAGTAAATAAATAAAAAATTTTAACAGAATCTTACTCAACATAGGAAAAAATCAGATTTCTAATCGGACAAATTATTTTTGCCAAAAAAAAATGGGACAAATTACAGAAATAAATTTCAATTTAATTTTTTAAAATTTTTACAGCATCCGACCTCGTGAAAGGAAAGTCAACAACATTTAGAAAGAAATTAATTCCAAAAAAAAAAAAAAAGAAGAAGAAAGCTTACTTGTATTTGATCATTTCGGGGAAAACCAACACATCTCCGTCAGATCCCTTTCCTTCAATAACCGTCAACAGTGTCTATGAAATTCGAAAAAAAAAATCAGAAACCACGGTTAATTGAAAATTTAAAGTTTTAAACCATAAAAGTATCAACAATTGATCGAAACAACACAAACGAACCTTGACGGGGATGTCGTTTTTGCGAGACTTAAGAGCGGAGGAGAGAAGCTTAGGGAGGAGATCCTCTTCGACGCGGGAAGCCCAGTCCTTATACGACTTATGGCGGAGGAACAAGTGGCGGTCGTACGGATTGACGGTGCCAGCAAGTTTACTGGAGTACATCTCTTCGCGCGTGAAACCGAACTTCGCCGCATCTTCAGCAGAAACAGCTGAGAAGTTGTTAGAATCTGCCATCGAAGAAGAAGAAAGAGCCAAAGGTTTTGGAGGATCGTTAAGCCGAGTTCGAGTAAAAGATATTGAGGAAGTGAAGAGAGACCGTAAAGAGTGCGCAATCCGCACAAGGGACGGTTTGAAAGAAACAGGAAATGGTGCGTGCAGCATACGCTCGGCGGAGATTGGCGGAGGGGATTCGCTGGTGCTATGGCCACGGAAGGTTCGGTAGAACTGTTTTTTTTTTTAATTAAAATGGAATTTATAGAGAGAAGCAAATTTAAATTCATTGATCCATTGAATAGTCAAATTGGAAAATTTTATTTACATTGAATTTTAGTTCCAATAGGACTTTCGTGAACAACTTCGCATGTTTGTCTTGAATATTTTTATTTATATTTGTTTGAACTCTTTACTCGTAAATTATTACAAATATAAATAATTTGTTAATTTAATGTATTAATAACAAAATGTTTATTACATACAAGACAATTTTAAAACACACTTAAATTAATTAACAGTAATTTTTCAAAAAAGTTTTTTTATTGTCTCCAGTTAAAATTCATTGAGAAGATGTAAGAAGTTAACAAAACTTAAAAACCCTTTATCTCTCAACAAAATAAAATTACCACATTTTGATTTTCTTTTTGCAGTAAGAAAATAATTCATAAAATAAATCAACAATATTCTAAATAAGTTTAATAACAAATGAAAAATTAATTAATAATTTCACCAACAACATAACATAATAAACTCAATTGAAAATTTATTGGTGCTTTAATTTCCTAAGCAAAACTTTTTATAAATATAAATAAAAAATATATGATTGTGTTACATGGTTAAAAAAAAAAAAGAATCAATTCTGTACCAAAAAAAAAAATCAATTATAGAAGTGGCTTGTATCACGCCTCTATTTTCTTACATTTTTGTAGCTTTCAACTACTAAAAAAACTACCATTTATTATTCAATTCCAATCATTTTAAACATAGTATTATTTTATAGTTTTCTTTTTTTTTGGTACGATTATTATTTTATAGTTTTCATTTGTAATTAACTTGTTCATGGTGAATTAGTAGTTAACAAAGTTGGCTTATAATAATATAATAATAATAATAATAATAATAATAAAAGCTTGTGAAATTTAATAATAATTAATTTAGATTTTAAAATTTTACCATCTACTTTAAAGAAATTAAAGGGTTTGAAATTTAAGAAATGTTAGATATAATGGTTTTTTTTTACTTTTTTGCCAAGAAAATCATTTTTCTAATTTTTTGATTTTTTTAATCATCATGATATTTGAATATAATGTGAATTCTAAAACCGTTATTACTAAAATATTTTTATCATTTATCATCGATTAATTAAAATTAATTTAAAGTATAAAACGATGAAGTATATCCGTAATTACATTTAAAAATAAATTGATGAGTTTTGTCACGATGTGAAATTTGCTAAAAGAGTAAAAGTCTGCCACGTGGAATGTTGTGGTTGGGCCGTCAAACTTTTTTTTCCGTGCACTTAGTCCATAGATGTTAATTATTGACCAAAGTCCATTGACCATTTGAATTGAGGGGACAATTAGCCTTTTCTTTTCTTTTTGTTAAATCTTTTTATTAACTTATTGAAACCTATTTTTATGTGTTTCTCCATTTTTTAAGATACCTCAGAATTATTATTTTTCTTACCGATAGAAATTTTGCTTATTAAAATTTTGAAATCCAGATTCAGCGTGTGTGAATTTATAAATTTAATTATATACTTATTTATTGAGTTAATTTAAGTAATTTTTATGGATGTAATACATTATTATAATTGTAATCTATTTTATAATTTATCATTTTTGATAAAAAAAATTATGTTTTCTTTTCATTTTAAAGAAAATAAATATATAATAATCTTTCTTCTTTTCACAATTCAAATTTTTTTTATAAATATTTCATCACTTTTTAATATAAAAAATAATGTGATATCCTGTTTATAAAAAAAATTAAAATTTTGGTACAAAATATACTTCTTTTTTAATTTTCATAAAGTTAAATAACAAGTTAAATGATAAAAAAAAGAAAGAAAATATTGATTATCAAATTTAAGAGATTATTTCCGATATCGTTGATAAAATTTGTTGATTTGTTCTTCAAAATATATTAAAAAAATAAAAAATAATGATCTCTTAACCTCCCTTGATTTCAGTTCAACATATCGAAAACTCTTTCCAAGTTTAATTCTAAAACCATTCAAACTTTCACCATGCCTCATCGGCAGACCTATTGGTAGGAGTAAACAGGAAGTTCAACTGCTGACGCATGCTCTTACGAAGAAGGACTTTGCCAATGGCGTGGGGCATTACACTTTGGGTTGCAATTGCAAGCTTTGCAGAGCCATTTTTGTTTCAAACTGTTTCTCTTTGCCATTGCAAGCTTTGAATGAAAACCCACACAACAAAGAACTTTAAGGTCAGTGACGGATCTTGACATTTGATTTTGAGGAGGTCAATTATTATTATTATTATTTTGTTAATATGTGGTATGAGAGGAATGAAAATTCAAATATTGAATTTAATCCTTTTAAGTGGAGTGGTTAAAGATGAGTTGTGGTATATTGTAAGTTTTGAATTCGAATCCAAACACCACCATCCCAGTTATTTAATATTTTTCTTGTAACAAAAAAAAAATCATTAGGTTAAGTTTTTGTTATTGTGGCTAATTAAAAATTTAAAACTATATTTCCTTTTCATTTGAGTTCGGTCATTATGTTTTAATAACATAAGACATATATACAAGTAATATACTAATAAAAAATTAAAAAAACTTATAAAAATTATAAATTTTAATAATTCATAAAGAAAAAGTACAAAGAAATAAATTATATCAAATATATAATCTCATCTAAAATTGTGAGTGGTATTCTTTTGAAGAAACAAAATCTTCAAAAATTAAATCTAAACTAAATGTCTCAGTAATTTTTTGTTTGATGTTGACATGACAATCAAGTTATCTCAAAATTATGTAATAGAAATTAAAAAAGAATTATCCCAAAAGTTTGACTAAATATAAAGTTTTTAACATTACTCATGTATATGATAACAAGATATGTTTAAAAAATAGAGTAACATAGAAACATTAATAATTTTGCTATTCTTGTTTTATAGTTGACAGGTCTCAAGGCAATCCAAATAGCAAATAAAAGTGCAAAGTATATTAAAAAATATATATAAAATAAAAATGTTATTGGATGGCTATTAGGTTAGAAAAATATTATAGATTTGTTTTCTATTTAGTTGATTGAGAGTTTAGATGAGAAAAGTTAAATTGGGTTTTTAAAGTTTATATAATTGCAACTTAAAATTTGTGACAATCAAATTGATTTTATGTATTTGTGAATAGTGATGGATGAGTAAAGTAAATAAATTAATATAAATGTAAATTTTTTTTTTAATTTGAGGGGACCAATTTAAATTTATGCAATATAAATACATTATATATAACATATATAAAAAATATCAGTAAAAATGTTTGGGGGGGGGGGGGGGGGGGGGGGGGGGGGGGGGGGGGGGGGGGGGGGGGGGGGGGGGCCTTGGCTTACGCACCGCCATTGTTTAAGGTATTCCATGACACCAGCATGTCCTTCCTTTCAATTAACCAACTTTGTATAAATACATGATTTATACTAAAGGGCAAGGGTAACTCAATACACAAAGAAGGTCATATGTATACAGCTTTGCTTTTGCATTTTCATTAACATTGCACCAAGATTCCTTGTAGATACATAATTTAGACTAATCACGGTAATTCTATGAAGAACACAGTTTCATCTTTAAGCACATTCAAACCATGATGAAACATCTTTTTCTTACAAAGGAGGCTATAGGGCCATGGACTGAAGACAGAGAAAGGAGTTGCAGGTGCTAAAATTTGAATTTTAAACTTACAAAATCATTTAAATTAGCTTCTTTTAATTATGTGTTTCATTTTGATTATCATCATCATAAGAGCTTTTATCCCAGTACTTGGATAGATTATATAAACCAATATATGACTTCACGTTAAGTCGTCAGCATGAATTCTCCTCCTCCATTCATTTTCATCTAAAGCAATGTGTTTTTCCAACTCCCATTCCACTATATATTTCTGAATTACTTTTTTTTCAAGTCTTTTTCGATCTTTCTCTAGCCTTAACCCTTTTTACATCATTCATAGCCTCTACTCTTATTTGTTTCATTCTGATGCCGAGAAAAAATAAGTTCCAATTCGAGTAGAAGTAAACTTTTCTGAAAGAATTCTAAACATCTTTTGCCCAGTGTTTCATACCGATGTTGGTAAACATAAGCTCAAATAGAGTAAGCTTCTAAGTATGCAAGAAATTTTTTAAATCAGAAAAGAGCAGCAACTTCATACCTCATTTCTATTCATTGCTTTTATCAGCGCTGTTTATGGTGCTTCAAGTTGAAAGAGAAGTTATAATACGTGCTACCAAAGGAACTAAAAGTTTATAAATCCTTGCACGAGCAAAAAGATTAGGCCATTGGAGCACAATTCGACCGAGAAAAAGTGTGAAACATTGTTTTTTAGAAGAAAAACAATTACAAGATTCAAAAGAAATCTATCTCTAAATAATTACCTGAAGGCTTCACATCTAAACCTGGAACCTTGTCATTCGTAGGTATTTTTGCCATGTCGGTTTTGATAGAAAAGTCCATCACGGTTTGCTTTGGCACTTCTGGAGGATTTGCACAACGAATGAGTGCCCAATTTACACTCTGAAAGAATGGATGCTGCTTAACTTCTGTAGCTCCACGCCTGTAAGCAAGCCGATGCTGTGGTTCCTTTACAAGTAAACCTCTGATCAAGTCCCTAGCAGCAAAGCTCACATTAGGATACTCCGGAAATCTCAATGGCTGGCCAACCACATTAAAGAGAGTTGCCCGGTTCCCACTCCCCTTGAATGGGGTTTTACCAAACAAAAGTTCATATAGAAAGATCCCAAACATCCACCAATCTACAGCACTTCCATGGCCTTCACCTTTAATGATCTCAGGAGCCAAGTACTCATGAGTGCCCACAAAGGACATTGATCGAGCATTGGTGGGTTCTGCAATGAGCTCAGGAAGAGGACTCACTTGATGATTTGTTTCATTCTTTATCTTGTTCTTCTTTTCTTTCTTGGGCTTGCTCGAGAAAAAACGTGGTCCAAAACATGCAGGTTGGATACAATCTGGCTGCATTACACAAGTTGGCTCAATGCATGCAGGCTGAGCACAGTATACTGATTTTTTCGATTCCAGGGTTGAGTTTGAAGATTTGACCAGAGTAGGAGAGACAGCACATCTAAGAGAGAGGTCAAAATCCGAAAGCATTATGTGTCCATCTTCTCTAACCAAAACATTCTCCGGCTTAAGGTCTCGGTAAATGATCCCGAGCATGTGCAGATACTCCAATGCAAGGAGAACTTCTGCCACATAAAATCTACAGCGCAACAGAAAAGATCAAAGCAAATGACAATAGTTAGTAGTAATTACTTGGCTTTAATCTTTTTACTGCAATCTATCCATATCAGACCGCAGTATCATCTGATATACTGAAGAACACAGCTTAAACATTTGATATCATGAAGAAACCTGAATTAACAAGAAAACGATCAGGGATCCACAAACAGACTCGGAGAAGATGATGTTGACAAAAATAAACTATATTTAAAATTTAAAAAGAAAATGAGGGATATAAACGTTCAATGATCGATATAAATGTCATGCTGCCTAAAAACTTGAAGAACTGCCAAAAGGTGTGTTTAGATAGAGTGTGACATCTCAGGATCCCATGGCACTAGAGATGATAATGTCATGGATTCGGATATGAGCAACTAGACACAAGTAAGTTATTCCAGTTTTCGGATAATAAAGGAGGTTTCCTATACTCGTTGTGGTAACAACAGAATTGAACATTAGTTTCCTAGCAGTGTTGTATTGAACATATAATGGGGCAATTGAACCCTAGTGGGAGTTAACAGGAAATGGATCCAGGGGTTTCGATAAGAAATCTTAAATAAATGCAACAATGCAGACTTAGTATAAAGAGTGATGAATAAGGAGCAGAAAGACCATTAGCTAACCTGGCAGCTTGCTCTAAAAAGTACTTTCCAGACTGTCTTTGCCTGAGAGCATGCAAGTCTCCTCCAGGGCAGAACTCCATCACCAAGCAAGAAAGCTTCTCTGTTTCAAAGTGTGTATACAAGGTGGGTAGGAAGGGATGATCCAGAGACTGTAGAATCTCTCTCTCGGTCTGTGCTCTCAGAAGCTTCTTTCGACTTCCCAAGAGAGCTTTATCCATAACCTTCATGGCAAAATAAGTTTTAGTGCCAGTCAATTCCGATAGATAAACGCTGCCTATATCCCCACATCCCAGTCTCCTCAGCACCCTAAAGTTCTTAAAATTCAAGTCTCCCTTCCGACATCTGACTGCTTGAATTGCTTCCCATCTTATATCATTTGCTTTGTGGGGCTTGTAGAATGCAGTGCTTAGAGAACTAGAGCTGCTTTCATCACTAACATCACTGCCAGTACTCCCTCTATAGATGCTTGTCTTCCTACTCTCAATGAAGTCACTGGAATTACTCACTTCACCACTTTCAACGGACTTTGCAACACTGCTTGCACATTCACTAACTTCTGTATTAGTAATACTTCGCTTGGCTTCACCATAAAGCGTGCCACTGCACATACTTTTCGAAGGACTTTGACAGAAGCTTGGTTCTGATTGAAATACAATACGGTTGTTCAACTGCAAAACACCTCCTTTACATGGACCAGGTACAATTTTTTCAGATTCCAATGAAGCACTTGAATTAGAACTCTTATGATCATCAATGGGATACTTGAAGGAAGATTTGCTTTCCACCATTAAAATCTTTTTCTGGCTAGAACTAAGAGCCTCATTCTTTCCCACCAACTCAGATTTCCCCTTATTCGAATCATAACAGTGCTTTGCCATATTAGGCAATTCTTCAAGCTGCACCTTGTCATAGGCTGTCTTGTACGATTGCTTTTGATAGCCAATAGAACCATTTGGATGTCGAACAATCCTTACACCATGATTAAGATTAACAACTTGTGATGTAGAAGAAGGCCCTTCAATTCTGGATTGTTTGGGAGATGGAGGCCGAGAAGGCCTAGGTGTCCCAGATGTTGAAGGGGGGTTACTGTTGCCTGCAGCAGAACCAGGATTTTGACTTTTTGATGAAGAAATAACAAGTGATTCCATTGAACAATTCAACAACACCTATCACTGCCAAACCAAAGTCCAAGTTAGCAAAGTAAACATTTTCCTCTAGGTGAAAACTCTATGCTAAAGCCATTAATTATAGAATCTTCAAGCTTAACTGTCCCAAATCACAAAACAACTGTTACAAAATACAAATAGATAATAGCTGACACTTAAAACAAGGTAATAAACCGTAATTAACACTCAAGTGAATGCAAATTTCCAACCCTTGGAAGCACAGCCAAGACTACAACCTTAACCTTTCAAGTTTCTCAAGAAAACAAAAATGCAAACTTTGGTTACTGGGAAAATGCATGACAAAAGAAAAACAAGCTTAAAAAAAGTATACAAACTTGACTAATAAAGCAAAAGAAAAGAACCCATCAAAGAGAAACTTTAAAGAAGCCAAAACCAAGTTACCTGATCATAGAACATAGAAAACAATGCAGGGCGGTGGAGAAATCTTTCATGAAATGAAAAACCCAGAAAGGAAAAAAGCTGTTCTTTGAAGAAAAAAGTGAAACAGCTTTCCTTTTTCTTTCTTGGGTATGCCTTGTTCTTGTTACTCTCTTCTCCTAGGAAGCTATGGCGGATCCGATCCAAACAAGAAAAGAAAGAGAAAGAGAGAATGAAAGCCTCATGTTCTGTTATTTTCCGTCGTTTTATGAAAGAGGAAAAACAAAGCTAACTTCACAAGCAAAGCAAAGCAAATCAAAGCTTAAAGCAGTCTTTTATCTTCGGATTGTTTCCTCTCAACTCAAGTCTCAAGCAAAATAAATAAAGCTTCTTCCTTTATTTCTCTCTCTTTGCTTTGGCTCTTTGCTTTCTTGTTCTTGTTTTTGTAAATTATGGCCACTCTTTCCCACTACCAACTTTTGCAATTAACCATTCAAATACTATTTTCAATGCAAATAAAGCCTTTAAACGGGGAGTCCCATTTTTTTTTTAAATTTAAATTTAATTACACAACTCTATCTAACAAAGAAACGGCAGAACAAATTAATATATAATTGGATGAAATTTAAACTTTGGCAAATTAGAACTCGAGATCAAAAAGTTAAATACATAGGTGATGAAAGCAAATTGCTATTTTTTATTATCTTTAAGATAATTGAGATTAAGGTTGGAATTTCTTTTTTTTTCTTAATATATGTCTCAAGTGAATAAAAATAAAATTACTATAAATTCCTTTTGATTGACAAAAAAATATTTATAAATTGTAAGATAAGATTTAGTATATTTTCACAAAATTTCTCAATCACAAGGTACACAATGAAGCCATATAAATCAATTTTTGATTATTTAAAAGCATTAGTCAACAATAATGTTTTCTCGAATATATATATTTATAATTTCAAATGCATAGACCATAGTACAATTTATCTGTCAAATTGCATGTTTATTTGTATTTTTTTTAGTGACAATGATTTTACAAGACAGCTTTGAATTATAAATTAATTGAAGGGAACAGCTAGATTAACAATGTAAGAATTAATACTAATATCTTTCATCCTTTTTTATGTTTTATGTTTGATTTTTTGGTTAAACAAATTCAAATTTTGATCATTATTTTTAAATTTTAAAAATTTAAAATTCAAACTTTACAAATTCTATTTTTAATTTTTTAAAAATTAAAAATAATGATCAAAATTGAATCCATTTAACTCAAAAATAGTTTATAAAATAAATTTTCGAAGATAACAATAAAAAAAAATTAATGGTGGGTTAACCAAAATTAATTTTTTTGGCGGGAACAAGGAAAGCTCTTCACATGCCGGCACGTGAACATAAACAGTGGGCACATGGACAGTTGTCATGCCATTACCGTGCACCCACGGGTGGCACAACCCATGATTTTTATATTTTTAGGGGCGCCCTCACATTAATTCAGTAGCAATTAACGCCTTTAATCACCGGGGTTTAAATAGTCAGTTTGCATTTAACCCTATCTCTTTATACCAATGTCTAATCTTTGATAGGAGCATCTTAAGACACATGGGGTAGCCTGGAGGGTCCCACGATGTGCTCTGTAGCTTCTGGGGACATGTGTGAGACCGTGATTAAGGGTCTTTCCAGAATTTTGTAATAACGTAACCGAATTGAATTAAAATGATTTATTATCAGAGTTGAATTAAGTTCATTTTGTAAGTTATTCACATAAGTTTTTTTTGTATAAATAACAAGTATATTCATCTATTTTAATGATCTAAGATTAATCCTGATCGGAGTTTCGTTACAATTACTCACATAAGCTAACTACTTTGTTAGTAATATTTTATTGGAAATAAAAGATTTGAGGTTAGTTTCATAACCTCTTAAAACTTCATATTGTGTGGTTCTATATCTTATTATTATTATTATTTGATAATTTTTAAATTATTTATCTATATCTACAAGTGATAATTGCCCACCAATAGAATTACATCTTTAATGGGAAAAAGTATAAAGAAAAATAAAGGGTATTGGGTCCCTAATCCGAGTATTCTGAAAAACACACATTAGTGAGTTTGCTTAAAATTAGAAGATTAAATACGAAAAAGAACGTAACTTTGTCATGGCTCAATATTTTTGGTATCAATAGTTGGAGGTTAGTATCTTGTTCCGCGTATTTGATTCATGATGTGTTGTTTTAATGTTAACACATTAGATAAATCGATTAAGAATTCTTACAGTTGGTATCCGAGCCTTTTAACCTTTGCCTTGATTTTGTTTGAGCAATTTTTTCTTATTTTACAAGTATAAAATGATTTTTAATGCACTAAAAGTACTGAAAATAAGAAAATTTGCAAGAAATAAACTATCAAACCCGAACATAGTTTACACAGTTATATCCAATGATCTTATGTGTTCAACCATTGTTTGTGTAAAGTAATAAGGTTATACACAATTGATGAAATATTAAAGGCATTAAAAATAATTGCACATAATTAAAATAAGGAGGCATAATTATTAAATCAAGATACTTATCATGAATCAAAATTTTATTTTTAAGAATAAAATATTGAGTATATATCATATCGTAAGATACGGTAAATAATTTTAAAATTAATTATAAATAATATATACACATGTAAGAAAAAAAATATTATGCATATTAATAAGATTAAGTATATGATAAATAAGAAGTATGATTGTTTTCAAACTTTTAATATACTCATTAACATTATATATTTTTAAGGATTTATATATGATGCACTGACAGTATATAGTTTTTATACTCTGTCAATGCACCAAAGGTTGACACCTCATCAATAAGCCCTTATGAGCAAATTAAAAAATTTTATTTATATTTGCTTTTAAGGGCTTGGCATACTTTTTAATTTGCTAATTGATGAGGTGTCAACCTCTAATGCATTGACAGTGTATAGAAACTATATACTGTCAGTGCATCATATACAAACTCTATTTTTAAATAATATTTTTATATTTAATTTACTAATTAAAAGTTTAATTTTTTTTCAATATTTCAAGATTAAATTATATAGAGAACATGTTTTGAGGTGTTTTTTAGGTTAAAAAATTACTAAAATTGCATTTTTAGCTAATTGGGTCAAATCAAATTTTTATTGGACCTGGCCCAATTTCATTATAAAGTCTATCGAAGTGTATTGAGGTATCATACGATCCATATCAATTCGCTTTTGTATCGATAGATACGGTGCTGATTCATGATAAAATCGATTTTTTGTATGATAAATGTCAAATTTATAGTGAATTAAATCGTATCATACAATACGTATTACGTATGGTACGATTTTGATGACTATGTAAGGAGGTAGCTTGTCTATGTCTCGTCAAACTATAAATGCTGAAGTATTGGTTTTCACCCATGGCTGAATATTGCATTTTATTATTTGTATAATAAAAGCATGTACTAAGTTGTCTAAAATTAATTGCTACAATACAAAAGATAGCCAAGAATTAGCAAAGCCTATGTCTGTGTCCTGCAATGGTATCAATTATCTGTTGGATTTCATGAATAAAATGCAGTTATTTTCATTCTGTCGATAAAAAAAAATTGTATGACAGACATGCAGTGATAATATTGCCTCACAGTGGTTTTACTCAGTAATATGTCTTTACAGTACTTATATTATGTTAATGTAAAGTAATGTAAATTAAATATATATATTCTGGTTGAGAATATATTTTTTATATGTTTGAATTTATGCATAATTGATGGATATATGTATGCAATATTATTTATTTATATGTTGATTGTGTACATGATTGGAAAACTATTTTTTATGCATAAAGTTCAATGTCATGTGATCTATATAATTTTTCTTGATCAAAGAATAGCCACAACATCTTTGATTATGTTAAATTATATATGAAGTATATTTGGTCACATGCAGAAAAATGATATTAATTGTAATTAATCATATTTAATATAATAAATCTTATCTCACATGAATTTTTATTATATTTGTATAATTAATTAGGATAAAGTAACAGATTATTTTTCTTAATTTATCCACAGGAATTAAGAAAAGGAATATAATTTGATAGTTTTATCATAAAGTTTATATATGAATCTGTTTAAATTAGAGCTTCACCCACAGGCAATTTTATATGTTATTTGATTCATATTTTGATGCATGATTTACATTGGTAAAGCATGATATATGTTTATTTGCCTCAATTTTGTAACATAAACATGAATGTTTGATTTATTTGCAATTGTACAACCTCTGAATTTTTTTGATGATAAGTGTGATATTCTCTATTTAAGTGGTGATAACTATAAGGTATTGAAGGATAGAGTTCTTCAATTAGGATGCATGGACATTGATTATGCCATTAGGAAGGATTAACCACTTTTACCTAATGAAACTAGCTCTCAGGGTGCGATTGTCCTATATGAACAATGGGAGTGATCTAATCGCTTAAGTATAATGTTCATAAGGATAGCATATCTGCTAGTATTCGTGGTTTAATCCCTAAGTGTAAAAATGTCAAGGAATTGCTAAATGCTATTGATGAACAGTTTGAGTCTTCAGATAAGGCACTAGCTAGCACCTTAATGACAAAGTTATCATCTATGATGCTCATCAATGTTAGAGGTATGCGTGAGCACATCATACAAATGAGGGACATAGTGGCTCAGTTGAAGTTTTTTGAGGTTGAGATGTTTGAATCTTTCCTTGTGCACTTTATTCTGAATTCTCTTCCATATTAATATGGACTTTTCAAAATTTTTTACAATACACATAAGGAAAAATAGTCAATTAATAAACTCCTGACCATCCATGTTCAAGAAGAAGGGAGGTTGCTAATGGAAATGGGTGAAAATGCACATATGGCAACACAAGGAAATAACAAAGCACAAGTCAAACAAAAGGGATAGGGTAAAATACCTATCCAAATTGAGAAGAAGGAGTTTAAGTGTTTTTTTTATAAAAAGAAGGGACACATGAAGAATGACTGCAACAAATATAAAGCTTGGCTTGAGAAGAAAGATAATCCAATCTCACTTGTTTGTTATAAATCTAATATGGTTTATGTTTGTCATAACACTTAGTGGATTGATTCTAGTTCTACTATCCATATTTCAAATACCTTGCAGGGTTTTCTAAAGCAAAGGCAACCAATAGCCAGTGAGCAATTCATCTATTCAGGAAACAAGATGCGTTCTCAAGTGGAAGTAGTAAGGATGTGCAGATTAGTTTTAGATTCTGGTTTTGTTTTGAATTTGGAAAGAACCTTCTATATTCTAAGTTACTCTAGAAATTTAATTTCAGTTTCAAGACTTGTACCTTTTGGATTTTCTTTTGAATTTTATGAAAATTCTTTCCACTTGCTTTATAAATCTAGTATTGTTGGAACTGGTACATTGATTAATGGTTTATTTCAAATTCATTTACAAAACAACATTTCAAATAATCTAATGCACGTCCAAGGTAATGTTGGTATTAAACGATGTGTTATGAATGAAAAATCCTTTATGTTGTGGAATTGGAGATTAGGTCATATCTCCATAGAGAGACTTAAAGGATTAGTGAATGATGGAGTACTTAGTACTTTGGATTTTACTTACTTTGATACTTGTGTGGATTGCATAAAGGGAAAGTAGATCAACAAGACAAAGAAAGGTGCCAAGAGGAGTTAACACATATTAGAGATCATACATACAAATATTTGTAGCCTAGATATAGACTCGTTTGGTCAGAAATGCTTCATCTCATTCATAGATAATTATTCACGATATATGCATCTCTACTTGCTTCATAATAAGAACGAAGCATTATATGCTTTTAAGGTTTTCAAAGCAAAAGTAGAGAAACAATGTGGAAAGTAAATTTAGATAGCAAGATCAGATAAAGATGAATACTATGGTAGATACATTGAGATTGGATAAGCACCTGGTCCATTTGCGAGGTTTCTTGTAGAACATGGGATTTTGGCCCAATACACTATGCCTAGATCTCTATATCAGAATGGTGTAGCAGAAAGAAGAAACTGAACATTGATTGACATGGTGCGAATGCTTAGCAACTCCAAGCTTCTAAATCCTTGTGGATTGAAGCTCTTAAAACAACAATGTATATATTAAATTGGGTTCCAACTAAGGCCATTCTAAAAACACCTTTTGAATTATGGAAAGGTTAGAAACCGAGTTTGTGACGTATACATGTATAGGGATGCCCATCTGAAGTAAGAGTTCATAATCCACAAAAGAAGAAATTGGACCCAAGGACTATAAGTGGGTATTTCATTGGATATGCTGAATGCAAAGTTTTCAGTGGGAGTGATCAATCTCGGAACATAGTTTCTAAGAAGGATCATTCATATATTTAGGCTCCCATTTCAAGTGACAAATTGGTTGCTGTTCGTAACTTCTCTCAAGTTTAAATAGACGTTGAACAACCAATCATTAAAGCTCCACAAGCTGCTGATGACAATCTAGTAGATCCAGTTGTTCAACAATTACCAGAGACTGTTAAGCAACCAATTGTGCAACATACTCCACAGGAGGATGTTGACACAACATTAAGAAGATCAACTACAATAAAGAAATCAACAATTTCTTGTGATTACATAGTGTTTTCACAAAAGTCTAACTATAATATTGGAGCTGAAGATGACCTTAAAATATTTTTACAAGCCATGAGTTGCAGTAAATCCGAATTATGGTACAATACCATGAAAAATGAGTTGAATTCTATGGCATAAAACGGAGTCTGGGATCTTGTTGAGTTGCTTAATGGTGCAAAGGCCATTAGATGTAAATTAGCCTTTAAAACAAAGGACTTATTAGGCAACATTAATAGATATAAGACAAGACTCTTAGCTAAAGGATTCACTTAAAAGAAAAGAATCAATTACATGGAGACTTTTTCCACTGTATCAAAGAAAGATTCTATTCATGTTGTTATGGCATTGGTTGCCCATTTTGACTTGTAACTGCATCAAATGGATGTGAAAACAGTGTTCCTGAATGCAGACTTGGAAGAGGAGGTTTATATGAAACAACTAGAAGAATTCTCCTCTAGTAATGGTGAGCATTTGGTGTGCAAGCTCAAGAGATCCATATATGGATTGAAACAAGCTTCCTATCAATGGTATTTGAAATTTCATGATGTCATCTCTTCATTTGGTTTTGTAGAGAACATCATCGATTAATGCATATATCAGAAGATTAGTGGCAATAAAATTTGTTTCCTTGTCCTATATGTTGATGATATTTTACTTGCAACTAATGATAAAGGGTTGCTGCATGAAGTGAAGCAATTTCTCTCTAAGAAATTTGATATGAAGGATATGGGTGAGGCATCTTATGTCATTAGCATTAAGATCTATAAAGATAGACCTTAAGGTATTTTGGGACTGTCGCAAGAGACCTATATCAATAAGGTTCTTGAGAGATTTCGATTGAAAGATTGCTCACCAAGTGTAGCACCAATAGTAAAGGGTGACAAGTTCAATTTAAACCAATATCCAAAAAATGAACTTGAAAGGGAACAAATGCAAAACATTCCATATGCTTCAACTATTGGAAGCCTAATGTATGCTTAGGTTTGCACGAGACCCGACATTGCATTTGCTATTGAAATGTTGGGAAGTTATCAGAGTAATCCAAGTATGGACCACTAGAGAGTTGCAAAGAAAGTAATGAGGTACCTTCAAGAGACCAAAGATCACATGCTTATGTATAGACAAACCGAAAACCTGGAGATAGTTGGTTATCCAGATTCAAACTTCCTGGATATGTTGATTCATAAAAATCAACATCTGGATATGTTTTCATGTTTGCTAGTTGAGCCTTATCTTAGAGGAGTGCAAAACAATCTTTAATTGCTTTATACCCTAGAGGTTGAGTTCGTTTCTTATTTTAAGGCTACCTCACATGGTGTACGATTGAAGAGTTTCATATCTGGGCTTTGAATTGTGGATTTCATGTCAAAGCCATTTAAGAATAAATTGTGACAATTCAATTGTGGTTTTCTTAACCAAAAACAACAAAAATGGTAGTCGAAGTAAACACATCAACATTAAGTATTTAGCCATAAGTGAACGTGTTAAAGAGAATAAAGTGGTCATTGAGCATGTTAGCATTGAATTGATAATAGCAGATCCTTTAACAAAAGGCATGCCACCAAAGACTTTTAAGGATCATGTAGTGCGAATAGGACTTGGTTCCATCTAGTGAATTAGTTATATAGACAACTTTTATTTGTAATGAAACTATTATTCATTTGTTTTGTTTTCTCATTTTTGGTTCACATATTGATTATTAAGAATAACAATAATTTTAGATCTAGAATAAACATAAAGTTTATTCATTAAGTTATGTTATCACTTATGGGCTGACATTAAATAGATGAATTATTGTAATACATGAAAGATATTACTCATTCTTAGAGGACTTGTCACCATGATTCATGTTTTTTGTTTCTTTAATTTAAGCATAAGGATTTGTAGATTATGGATGGAATAGCATGTATAATAAAATATACGGGCCAAGTAGGAGAATGTAAGTTACCCATTAAGTTAACTACTTTGTTAGTAGTGTTTTATATGAAATAAAAAACATTAGGTTAATTTCATAACCTCTTAAAACTTCCAATTGTGTGGTCCTATATTTTATTATTATAACTATCTAATAATTTTTAAATTATTTATCCAAAACCACAAGTGATAACTGCCTACTAATAGAATTACATCTTTAATGGGAAGACGTATATAAAGAAAAATAGAGGGTATTAGGTCCCTGATCTGAGCATTCTGAAAAACACACCATTAGTAAGTTTGCTTAAAATTAGAAGATCAAATATGAAAAGAATGTAACTTCATCGCAGCTCAATGTTTTCGGTATCAATGATTACATGTTAGTACTTATTCAGTGCCTTTGATTAATGATGTGCTGTTTTGGTGTTAACACATTAGATAAATTGATTAATAATTCTCACACACTTTAAAATCTCAAAATTTGAAGTTTGACTTGAACTCAATTGATATTAATTTTTGAAGTTCAAGTTCGATTCAATAGGTTTAAATTCGACTGAATAAGCTTGATTGTTATTTAATCATAATAAAAAAAATAAATATAATTAAATAACTCATAAAATATAAAAATATATTAAAAAACTTGATTAGACAAAAAAATTTTTGGAACTAAATATTAAAATATACAAGCTTGTCACAATAACTCAAATTCCTAAAATATAACAGATAAACTCAAATAATAACCAAATAAAGCTCGAATAACATATAAATAATTTGTTTTTTTGGTGAATAACATATAAATTATTTGATTTGCTTAACTTTAATGCTTTATTTTAAGGTTACCCCTAGAATTGGGTCCCAGATTAACTAACCTTCCTGATTAGAGAATTTTATGATGTTCAGACGGCGATGAGGGGATTTCTCTAAAATTGGACGGTCCCTAGGATATTGAAGGGATGTTTTAGTCTTGCCAACCGTCTCCCTCACGCTTTCTTGTGTCGACACGTGTAATGATTAGGTGGTTATCCAGACAGGGTCCAATGTCTTTGGGACCCTTGTCACCCAATCACATAAACATGTTGGAACAATCATTTTCAGTGTGCAATGCATAAAATCATTTTATCCCCCATCCATCATTGCTCCTCCCACAAGATGAGAGGCTTATTTTATCTCCTCTAGCCAAGTTTATGATAACCATGGATTGGAAGTGAAATTATTATTTCTCAAAAAAAAAAAAAATAAACATGTTTCATTTCCGAAGAACACATTAATGGCTTGTTTGGATAGACCATAAAAAGAATTCTCAACGTGTTGTAACTATCATTTTTGTGATTAAATCCTTAAAATGATTATATGATTTTGATTTGTTTTATATATTTTTGTGTTAATATCGTTATTCTTAAGATTTTGCAAGAATATAAGTGAGTATAATTCTGATTAAGGATATTTATTTGGTTAATCCAATTAAAATCGAAATACGAATACTTTTGATTTTAATGAACGATTGCAAAATGGAATGAAAGAAAAACATTGAGGGGTTTTATGGTTGGTATAAAGATTATGGAAGAAAGGAAGAGGGTTTAGTTTAGTTTAAGCTTGAGATCTAGTTTATATAATTATATGGAGTGTGTTGGTTGGATTAAGATATTTGGTGTTAAAGTAATGGAACATGAAACCATCTAAAACATGACAATAATGGTTGCACTCATGATTAGAACAGTCTTCAAACATGACAGAAGCAGCTGTCTTTTTCTTGATGCAGGATATAAAATGTTGGACCATGGATGTCAAATCCTTACTGTTGGATCTGTTGGTATGGCAATGTCTTTGAAAGATTTGCAGATTTGGAAGTGTCTCATGAAGAAACTATGAGATCAAACAAGTATAAAATACAAATAATGATCAAGCATTTATCCATTTTCAGGATTCATTTACATCTGTTAAGCATTACAGAGTTCTTTTCTACAATCTGTCAATCTTGACTCTTTTTCTTTTTTGTAAGTAGATATGAATGTGATTTAGGTAGCACGTTTGAATGATCTATTGGCGTCGGTGGATTTTAATGCGGTTGAAAAATGGAGAAAAGATCATCACCTTTAATTTTAATTTTTTATTATTTTTTTAAATATATATTTAATTGTTATTTTTCTTTTTTCAATTTCACCATAATTAATCGTACTGTCCATTCAAACTAGCTCTTACTCATGAATTACTCGACTTTAATTCGATGATTATACACGTTTAACTCATTTATTTTTAAGCAAAACTTAAACTCGAGCTACTTGAGTAATAATTAAATTCGAATTTGAATATATCAATATCCGGCTCGAATAATTCGCAAGCATAATCGATTTTTAAAATATAGTTTTTTACATTTTATTATTAATTTGTCATTTTACATTTGTAAAATATTATATATGGTTAAAAAATGACAAATAGTTCCAACTTTAAAAACTAAATTCAATCAAATTCGAATCGAATTTTAATTATCGAATTTTTAAGTCAAGCTAAACTCGAATATGATATTCAATCATTTTTACTCGACTTGATTACTGCCCTAATATGATCAAGGCCGCTAGCCATAACCATGTATCAAGACTATTCTAGTAAGCTTTCAAGAATATAGGTTGAAGAAGTGTCTCCCTCTAGAGTAGCAATCCGGACAAGATGACAGATCATTGAAGTTCTGTATGGTTTGTGGTTAGAATTAGATTTACTCTTAGCTGCTCTGGTTGTAAAACACATGGGAAGGTCCTTTGACATTTACAACTCACTAAACAAGTAATGCATCAGTACAATATAGCTTGAAAGCATAGGAAATTTATGATCCAACCACCCTTATTTTGGTGCATAGAAGTTTAGGAATAAAAGAGGTATCTTATCTCTAAAGTCAAGTAAACTGCCGATTTATTATTATGATTTATGAATCTATTGAATTTTTACTTGTAAATATTTTTGACTTACAAATCGCCTACCGCCCATCTTACTCCTTTGTGATTTGGAATTCACAAATTCAAGTCATGGAAACACTTTTTTCGATAATGCAAAAAAAAAAAACTACGTACATAGAATCTTCTTCGGATCTCATAATTTGAAAACTCTATAAACTGAGTTTGCCCTATTCATACGCTTCAAATCATTACAGAATCTGCAGAAGATTGATTTCCTAGAATGTTTGCCATGCTGATTTCCAGATCCGCTATGTTTTGCTGTGTTGAATTGTTTTCAGTATTGTCCCCAAGTAATGCAACCAGCTGAGATAACCAGTTTGAAGAGTTTTCCAATTTTGAACCTCATTCTGCTGTTTGAGTTTGACTACTCTTTCTTCTGTTGAAAAACTATGCATTGTATTTAGTTCATCTTGTCTAAACCTGATTATGAGTTCTTAATGTCTTGCTGTCATCATGCAACTAATACCTTATACGAAATTAGTGGAAGAAAAAAAAATCAACATTTAGTTTAACAATTGTTATTTTTTGTGAAAGTATCATGCCTTATGGGTAAACTTGATAATTTTGTATTAGTGCTATGTAAATCATATTTGTGTCAATGTCAATATGCCAAATACATATTTTTTTTTTTAGTTTTTACTATATTCATATAAATTTTAGTAGTATATTTTATTCATATTATTTCGTGTCATGATACTGTATCGAACTTAAGATTATCAAAGTCTACTCAAAGATAAAGGCTTATACCTTGCTTCCGAATTGAGTAAAACAAGTAAGGCTTTGCTTTCATATACATGGAAACAACATTGACATCACATATCTTCTATTCTAGAATCTGAGTTTAAGTAATCTTAAATATGAAAAAGGAAATCAAGAATGCCATCAATTTAAGCTACGGTAAAACGCATGCTTTTGAATCCAACATTATGTTTTTCACTAAGAAGCATACTTGGGCATTCTTATCATTCTTGTCCTTCAAGCACCCATACATATTCAACCAACATAGTTATGGAGGTCCAACATTCCAAAGAAAAACTTAGAGAGACATGAATATATCCGTTGTCGGACAGAAACCTGGATCTGAAACTCACCCCGAGTCCGAATCACATAGGTTCCAAATTACTTGTTTTCAGATTTCAAAAAAAAAAAAGAAGCAAAAACAGAGTAAATTATTGGTAAGTAGACTTGGTAATTTATATATAAATTAAGTATATCATCAACTCATTGCTGGAATTTTCGAATATATTGAACTTTAACCAGTAAAGATTCAAACCTAAAAGCACACAAGTCACCACTTGTGCCAATCTTCGTTGGCGAATTGTACGGCAGATATTCTATTTGTCATTTATTGATGTAGTTATGTTAATAATTAGAAGAGCAAAAGTAAGCAACAGAAATAAAATGGGAACTCAATTAAAAAAGAATTCTCTGTTTTTGCCTGCTGTATTTCATTCAAGAATCAATCTTACAGCTTGCAAAATTTGCATGTTAATGTAAATCACAGGAGAAATACAAAAATCAGATCACTTAGCTCTCACAGTCAAAGCATAAATTAAATGGATAATCAAATCTTTGAAGCTCAAATCTGAAAGACTCGAAACAAGAAAGAAACTAAACTAAGAATATTAATGACATGACAAAGAGCTACAAGGTACAAACTGAGACAACATTTATAACCTCAGAAGAAATCTTCCAAGTAACAAGCTTTCTATCTTCCGTAAGGATGGTATCGAGCACTACCTGCACCACTATATCCCCCTCGACTTCCATAGAAGGAACTTCCACCAGCAGCACCACCAGCATAGCCACCACCAAGGCCGGTACCATAGCTAGCACCAAAGCCACCAGCAGCAGCTCCAGCACCATATCCCCCGTAAAACTCAGCAGGGCCTCCATAGCCACCTCCCATGTCATAGCCTCGGTTAAAATTTCCTCCATAACGACCCGAGTATCCAAGGGAGGGCTCTCCCCTGTAAGGCCCCATGCCACCAACACCACCACCGTAACCTCCATACCCAGCAAATTCACCTCCCCCATATGCACCATAACCACCAGCTCGACCCCCATAAGCCCCACTTGATCTATAACCACCACTACCAAATCCACCACCTCCATATCTACCATAAGCATCTCCAAATCCACCACCATATGCAGTCCTAGAATCATTATTATATCGTTTGGAAGGAGGTGGGGGTAGGTTTGGTTTCTTTGGCTCTGCCCTTTTGATCTCCACCTACAAGTAAAGAGGAAACATCATGAGACTCACTTTAGGCCCATTGCATTTTTCATTATAAATTACCATAATAGTAGTATTAAACAAACAAAGCAACAGAGAAAACTCAAGCAGCATTTTTTAAGGTCTAAAAGTAAAGACATATCAAGCAAAATGGTACACGTTAATGGAAATGCTGTTACTTGATAACAACTCCAGAAAAAAAATGATAGCCCATAAAAAAGGTACCATTGGTATTTAATAAAAAAAAAATTGCCTTCATGACAAGGATTTTGTATGTTAATATTATCAAAAGGAAAAAAGTTATTTGATTAACATGTGTCTCATTTATTCAAGATCAATGAAGGTTCAGTTATAACAAAAACATTGTAAGAAAAAATATAGATAATCTAATCAATTTAATGGGCAATCTACATACTTGAGCTCCAGCAAAGTCAATCTTGTTTCCCTTGTCCAAGAGATCATCAACTGCTTGCTCCGTTTCAAAAGTGATAAACCCAAAACCACGAGAACGATTGGTGGCATGATCCCGCATGATTTGGTGTTCTTTGACTTCCCCATATTGCGTAAAGAAGTCCTTGAACTCATCTGCCATTTGCACCAAATAGATTAACACTTGTAACAAATATCGATGATAAATCAAGACCATTTTGGCCAAATGCCCTCAAACTTAACTGTTATACATTAAAAGAAGAAAAAGATTGGTATTACCTTCTGATACAGTTGACGGAATTCCACCTACAAAAATCTTCCTAGTCTTGAAATCCTTACTTCCTGCTGCTCCTTTTGGTATTGTTCTCTTAATCTCTACCTAGTGGGCCAAAAATCAAGCCAAAGAACGGTAACTCAAGTCAATAACTAAAGTAGCATCCACTGGATTATTAGAGTAAGAAAGCGGGACAATCAAGTTAACATTGAAAACTAAAGCTGATTCTTACTTGTTTCCCATTAATAATATGAGTGTCCTCAATGACTCTATCAACTACAGAAGGTTCTGCATAAGTTACAAATCCAAACCCTCGAGGCTGCCCTGTTTTCCGGTCCTTCATTATCACAGAATCCGTAATTTCACCATATTTACCAAAATGCTCAAGAAATTGTGCTGCATAAAATTAATAAAAAACCAAATGGTTACAGATTACAGGCCAAGCACTTCGCGCTAATGTTCAACAACATTAAGAAAAATCTCTAACAAGCTAAAGAACTAACCAGAATTTGTCTCTCTCGCTAAACCTCCTACAAAAATTTTGCTGCAAATTTCCAAATATTGAATATAATCATAAATCACTTCGGAAGTATTCATACTAAAAGTGACCTTTAAAAGAAACAAATACCTAAATATATCAAAATAATCCTACAAATATGTAAGTCTAAAGCAAAAAATAAAATAAAATAAAACCCTAGTTTCTCTTCTTTCCGTTTTATCTTTATTTTCCAAATAAAATATCAAACTTAGCAAAAAAAAAAAGGATATTTCTATTTAAGTTATTACATTTTTTTCAAGTCATTAACTGAAATTGAAAGAAAAGTCTCAAGCTTCTACTTTACTTTTCTATCATTTGTCAGCGAACATACTAAATCTGTAAAAAAATGCAGAAAAAACGAGGCTTTCTAGTTTTCAGTCAATTTACGTTTACACAAGTCATTAAGTAATGGACAATCGAAAATCTTAAGACTTTCCTTCACTTTCCCCAAACTTTCTCAGGAAACAAACAGAAAAAGCAAAAGAAATTTACCCAGGACTGGCTCCATCTCCCGTGTGGGGGTGAGACTTGTCATCTTCGGGATGGTCAGAGGATCTAAAATCGTTGGTTTCTCCGTCGAGAATGGGTTCAGCGTCTCGAGGGTCCATTGGCAGAGCGGAAAATGTTTCTGAGATTCGGGAGAAAGAAGAAAAGGAAGAAAAGGGACAGAAAGCCCTAAAGCTAAATAAAACCCTTGAAGTGGAAAGCACCGACAGTTGTTTATTTTAAACAAAGAAAAGTCATACGGTTCATTTAAAAAAAAAAAAAAAGTCATACGGGAAATTTGTCTATTTTCTTTTGGAGGTTACTTTAAACAAAACATCATATGATTAATTAAATCAATTTAAGTAAAGAAAAAAATATAACTTCGATACGGGCATTAGAAATTTTTTTATTAATAAAAATGTGAAATTTTATTCCTTTAAAGAGTTAAATTTTAAAATAACAAGAAAAATTAAAACTTTACACTTTGTTTAACAATTTTTCCTGTGATTTTCTATTGCAAATTTGATTTAAACCATTTGAATCTGTTGGCTAATTGATTTTGATGAAATTAGATTAAAATTTCATTGATTCGATTGTAAAACTTAACTTAGCATAAATTAATTAAAAAATCAATCAATTGAATTTATAATTCAAATATCTCAATTAGATTTAAATTATTGATTTTTTTAATTAAATTGAATCGTCTGAATTTAAACATATATCAGTTTTTTTCTCTCAAATTAAATTCAAATCGGTTGTCACAATGCTTTCCTAGCCTCTAATTTTACCTTTTTTTTTTATAATCTTAATTTCCCTTATTTTTAAATTGCTTTATTTTATTTAGACTCATTTAAAAATTGAATTACTCGTAATTTCAATTTCATAAAAAAAATTGAATTACTCGTTCAAACTCCAAAATCCTATCAATATTTAGACGAATTTAAATAAAAATATTGAATCCATTAAATAAACTTGACTTGAAAATAAAAATTCGCTCAAAAAATCATACTGGACTTGAGTTAATTATTCTAGCCCAAATCCCATCTGATCGGTTAAAGAGGTTAACGAAATCAGGTCTATTCCTATCCCAAATTTTTTTTTGCTGTTTTATTCTTATCCCAAATTACGACCTTAGTTTATAACATTTAACTCAATTAATCAATTTTACCGGCCACAAAAATCTTTCAATTCAAGCATTAAAATAAAATATTTACCCAAATCAAAGCAGAAACAATAATATTATAATAATCAAAGCCAAAGCAAAGCAAAGCAACAAGGAAAATAACATTACAAAATACAGGAGAAAAAATTACGAAGAGGAGGGAATAAATAAAGGAAACACTACAACCTGAGACAGCCTTCCTCTGCTACATTTGCAAACGTATATATTGTCTTTCCAGTATCAACCTTCCTAGCTAGCATATTGATGATACCAACCACCACTCCTTGCACCACCACCGTCACCACCTCTGTTTCCGAGGAAGGAACCTCCAGCACCACCTCTATAGCCATCACCGCTGATTCCACTCGCACCATATTCTCTGTAAATCTCACTAGGGCTTCCATGCATCTGAAAAACCCTCCCCTAGAATGACTTGAGTATTCATGAAAAGGTTCTTCCCTGTACAACACCGTAGCACCACCATACTTGCCAAACTGACTACATTCACCATGCCTGAAATATTCAGAGGGCTCTCCCCTATATGGCTCCATACCACCACAAAATTCATTTCCTCCAAAATGATACGAGTATTTAAAGGGTGGCTCTCCTCCGTATGGCGCTATAGCACCACCATGGCACTTGAACAGACCAAATTCACATCCTCCATGACGATCATGTCAAGAATATTATTAGAAAGTCAACTGCTATTTTAATTAATTTGTTATTTTAGGAAATTAGTATATATGTGTATCCCTAGCATTAAGGTTAGAGAATCACTCGATTATAGATTCTATTAATTAGAATAATATCTAGGATTATGAGTGATATACTTTCTTATTTAGTTAGAAGTTCTTTGTATATAAATAGGGTACCTATGTACAGTTTTATCTTAAGTCTTTTCAATACAATACTTTGATTTCCTACATGGTATCAAGAGCTTTAGGTTTTTTTTTTCTTCTTGGAAATCAGTCACTTTTTCAGCCTTCATTGCTGATTTTCTGCAGTTTCTTCTTCAGCCTTCATTGCTGATTTTTTTGCCTTAGGCCTTCACAGCCATTTTCTCATCCAGCCTTCATCACTGTTGTCTTTGCTCTGTTTTCTAAAGACAAAACAGAGTATTTCATGTGTTTTTTTTTATCAGCCTTCATAGCTGAATTTTTCCTCTGTTCTTAATCATTGGTGGTTTCTCTTTGTTGCTTGGCCTTCATTGCCGATTTATCCCTGATTCTCACCTATCCTTCAGCAAGTTTTGATTTGTGAAAGATGTCAAAAGTTGCAGAAACAACCACTGCAGCACCAAAGGAGTTGGGCAATCTCAACAAAGAAGAGATTGAAAAGCTGAGAAATCTCCTAAGTATCCTCCAAAAACCTTCAGGTACCTATTCATTGATACATTCAGGTAAACTTCCAACATCTCACGCTTTAAATGCCTCAAATAGAACCTTTAAACATTTGTGGATTATTGATTCAGGAACCACATATCATATGACTCATTCCTTTCAAAACTTTAGTTCATATTCACCTTGTTCTAGTAGTAGGAAAATTGCTACTGCCGATGGCTCCTTGGCCACGGTAGCTGGGGTAGGAGAAATAAAAATCAATCCTAACCTTACTTTGAAAAATGTCATACATGTTCCCAAATTGTCCACCAATCTTTTATCAATATCCAAGCTTTCTCATGACATGAATTGCAAAGTAACTTTTTTTCCATCTTATTGTCTATTTCAAGACCAGGGCTCGGGAATGATGATTGGACGTGCTAAGGAGAAGGACGGATTATACTATCTTGAGGAATTAGAGAAATCGAAAGTTGGTAAGTGGAACCAGCCCCTAACCTACCTTTCTGGACAAAACCTCACCAACAAAGACACAATTTGGCTTCACCATTTTAGGCTCGGACATCCTTCTTTTTCAACCCTTGAAATTATGTTCCCTTCTTTGTTCAAAGGACTAGTTGATAAGCAGTTTCATTGTGATGCATGTGAACTTGCAAAACACAGACGTGCTACCTTTCCCACCAATAACAAAAGAAGCCTTTTTCCTTTTGAGTTGATTCATAGTGATATATGGGGTCCAACTACAATTCCAAATATTTCTGGGGCACGTTGGTTTGTTTCATTTATTGATGATTGTACAAGAGTTACCTGGATATTTCTGCTTAAATCAAAATCTGATGTGAGTGATATCCTCCCAAACTTCTTTTCCATGATAAAAAACCAATTTGGGGTCCAAATCAAAAGGTTTAGGTCAGATAATGCAAAAGATTATTTCAACCAAACACTTTCCCCATATTTTCAACAAAAAGGTATTATTCATGAGTCATCCTGTGTCTCTACTCCACAACAAAATGGAGTTGCAGAAAGGAAAAATGGCCATCTCCTAAACACTACCCGAGCATTATTATTTCAGAAAAATGTGCCAAAATACCTTTGGGGGGAAGCAGTTCTTACAGCCACACATGTCATAAACAGGTTACCATCCCGAGTGTTAAACTTCAAGAGTCCCATGGAGGTATTGTCTCACTTTTATCCAAGTCTCCGTACAACAAACCATCTTGTTCCTAGAGTATTTGGGTGTGTCTCATTTGTTCATGTCCATAGCCAAAATAGAGGAAAGTTAGACCCTAGAGCTATCAAGTGTGTCTTTGTGGGATACTCTTCAACACAGAAAGGATACAAGTGCTATCACCCACCTACTAAAAAACTCCTAATCTCAGCAGATGTTACCTTCATTGAAACAGAACCATATTTCACTCAACCCTATCTTCAGAGGGAGACAACATTTGTGGAAGATAAGGATCAAGACTTCTTTCTCCTTGACTTGCCGTCATCATCTTCTAAAATCCAACCCGAGACCAAGACCTCCGCTGAAGTTACAATTAAGCAACCTGAGCCTCCTCCTTCACAAACCCAAAATGAGCCCTCCTTACAACCAAGTTCACAAGCAGATGGGGGAAAGGCCACTACTAACAATCGGTTCTCACAGGTTTACTCAAGAAGGAAAAGTCTAGCTCCTGAACCAAAGCCGGACCAATCATCAGACTCAAATCCTGGAAATGAGGTAATATCTTCTAGCTCTACTCCTCAAAGTGATTCCTTATCTAACATTGATTTACCTATAGCCCTTAGGAAAGGAACTAGAGAGTGCACAAAACATCCATTATACCCAATATCCCATTTTGTGTCCTTTGAAAAATGCTCTCCATCTCACCGAAGTTTCCTTACAAACATAAACACAATATACATTCCCAAAACATTATCAGAGGCTTTAAATTGTGAAAATTGGAAGAATGCTATGAATGTTGAAATGCAGGCCCTGGAGAAGAACAATACTTGGGAGATTGTGGAGCTACCAAGAGGAAAGAAAGCAGTGGGATGTAAGTGGGTCTTTACAGTTAAGTATAAAGCAGATGGAACACTTGAGAGGTACAAAGCTAGGTTGGTGGCTAAAGGATACACACAGACATATGGGATAGATTACCAAGAAACCTTTGCTCCGGTTGCCAAGATGAATACGGTGAGAATTCTTTTGTCTCTAGCAGTTAACTTTGATTGGCCTTTACAACAGTTTGATGTAAAAAATGCATTTTTGCACGGAGATCTTGAAGAGGAAATCTACATGGAAATACCCCCTGGATTCAATAGAAACATGGCTGCAAATAAGGTTCGCAAGCTCAAGAAGGCACTATATGGCCTAAAACAGTCATCAAGAGCTTGGTTTGGGAGATTTGCCAAGGTAATGCATTCCATGGGGTACAAGAAGAGCCAAGGGGATCACACCCTATTCATAAAACACTCAGGTTCAGAGGGAGTTACTGCTCTCATTGTCTATGTTGATGATATCATAGTGACGGGAAATAATGAAAAGGAAAGGCAGAACTTGGGAAGATGTTTGGCAAAGGAGTTCGAGATTAAGGAACTAGGAAACTTGAAATATTTTCTGGGCATTGAAGTGGCAAGGTCGAAACAAGGGATCTTTATATCCCAACAAAAGTATGTCCTTGATCTCTTGAAAGACACGGGAAAGTTGGCGTGCAAACCATCCAGCACACCAATTGATCCTAATCATAAACTTGGGGAAGTAGAGGGAGACAATGCTACAGACAAAGAATCATATCAGAGATTGGTTGGTAGACTAATCTACCTATCCCACACACGGCCTGATATTGCCTATGCAGTTAGTGTGGTGAGCCAATTTATGCACAACCCTAAGGAACTCCATTTGCATGCAGTTCATAGAATATTGCACTATCTCAAGGGAACTCCAGGAAAGGGAATTTTGTTCAAAAAAGGTGATAAGCTCACTTTAGAGGCCTACACCGACGCTGACTACGCAAGCTCAGTGGTTGATAGAAGATCCACCACGGGTTACTGCACCTTTTTGGGAGGAAACTTAGTTACTTGGAGGAGCAAAAAGCAGAATGTTGTGGCAAGATCAAGTGCAGAATCAGAATTTCGGGCAATGGCACAAGGTGTATGTGAGCTACTATGGTTGAAGATCATTTTGGAAGATCTAAGACTCAAGTGGGATGGCACTATGAAGCTCTACTGTGACAACAAATCTACAATTAGCATCGCACACAATCCTGTGCAACATGACAGGACAAAACATATTGAAGTTGACAGACATTTCATTAAGGAGAAGCTTGACAGTGGTCTCATTTGCACACCCTATGTACCAAGCGAATCACAGCTAGCAGATGTTCTAACCAAGGGACTTAACAATCCACTCTTCCACAAGATTGTAACCAAGCTGGGAATGGACAATGTTTATTCACCAGCTTGAGAGGGAGTGTCAAGAATATTATTGGAAAGTCAACTGCTGTTTTAATTAATTTGTTATTTTAGGTAATTAGTATATATGTGTATCCCTAGCATTAAGGTTAGAGAATCACTCGATTATAGATTCTATTAATTAGAATAATATCTAGGATTATGAGTGATATACTTTCCTATTTAGTTAGAAGTTCTTTGTATATAAATAGGGTACCTATGTACAGTTTTATCTTAAGTCTTTTCAATACAATACTTTGATTTCCTACAGATCAAAGTATTGAAAGAAGGGCTCTCCCCCATACGGCTCCATTCCAATACCATATTCTTCATAGAGACCAAACCTACCTCTTCCATGATGACCTGAGTATTCAACAAAGGCTTCTTCCATGTTCAACTCCATGCCACTGTCAAAGCCTCTATAGCCACCAAATTCAACCCCATCATGTCCTGCATGACCAGCAGCTCCATCCCAGTGAGGTGCACTGCCACTGGATCTGTAACCAATATTGTCAAACCCGTCACCATCACATCCATCATAAGAATCTTTAAACCGATCATAGGCATTCCCAGAATCACCCTGCAGCTTCGATAGGGTTGGCAGAGGAATCTGTTCCTTTGGCATCCTCTTAGTCGCCACCTAAAGAACAGTTAAAGAATACAAGCCTCCATTATCTGCCAGTCATTTTAGATTTTGTTAACTAAGAAGTGCATCCACATTCTAAGATGTCCTAGTTACTCCTATGCTTGGACTAGCAAGAGTAGTTGATTCTAAAAATTTTGCGATGTGAGGCTTGCTCTGCAAGACTTCAATTACAACCTTATGGGCTGGTGCGTCATAATCATAATGTAAAAGACAATTTGAACGTTAAAAGAAACTGTCAATGCTCCACCAACAAGAATCTAGTCAATTAATACATGTCTCTTCACTGTTAGAAGTCAACGAAGTGTGGATTAAGGAAACAAAGATGTCAACTGTTGATAACAAGAACAAACAGAAATATTAACAAATGCAATAAACTTAATTGTCATTCTAGTCACCTGAGCTCCAGCCAACTCAACTTTGCTCCCCTTGGCCAGGAGGTCATCAACTGCTTGCTCAGTGTCAAAAGTGATATATCCAAAACCACAACCACAAATGGTATGATCCTGCATTACTTGGTATTCATTGACCTCTCCAAACCGTGAAAAGAAGTCCTTGAACTCATCTGGGCATTTGCAATAAATATATCAGTCTGTTCAGCAAAATATGAATCACAATCACTTTTTTACAAGATTTCATTAAACATCAATCTGGTATCATGTTAAAAAAAGGAATGCACACAGACACAGATCACCTTCAGACACTAGACGGAATTCCACCCACAATTATCCTCTTAGTCTTGAAGTCCTTAGTTCCTAGAGCTCCCTTCGGTTTTGTTTTCTTAATCTCTACCTAGAAGACATAAAAAGCAAGCAAATATCAGAAAACCAAGTAAATAACTAAAGAAGTAACTGCTGATTTATGGTAAGAAAGCAAAATTATCAACTCAACATTGAGTCCTATCTCACTCGGACTCAGGTTGAGTGTCGGATATGGGTATATGTCGAACATTGTTAAGTTCATTTTTTTCTAAGTTTTTCCTTATATGTGGATGGCTGGAGCCCCAAACCCACGTCTGTCGGAGTAATATAGATAGATACTAAATCTTTCTTGTTTCCCATTAATAATATGAGTGTCCCATCAACCGCACATGGATCTGCATAAGTCACGAAACCAAATCCACGATGTTGCCCTGTTTCTTTCTTCTTCATTATTACAGAATTAACAATTTCACTATATTTGCTAAAATGCTCAAGAAACTGTGCTGCATAAATCATTATCAAGATCCCAAGTCGATAATAAAAAAGCAGTGCATACCAATATCAACAATATTAAACAAAATACAGTTAAAGAACTAACCAGATGTTATATCTCTGGGAAAACCTCCTATGAAGATTTTGCTGCAAATATGACATGATGAACAAAATAATAAAATATTCAATCCAGAAGTTTCCTTTTTCAAGGAGGAATAAGTAATATATAATCTTGAATCCAAAGTATAAGCCATTGTAAATGTAAAATTGAATGATACATATGGGTTTCTACATAAGATGGGTCAGAATGCTTTAAAATAATTAGATACATGGAAAGGCATAGAACGATAGAAAAGAAATTAAGAAAGAACATGTTTTCCTCTCGTTTTCTTTTCAATTTATGGTCACTTTCTAGCTAACCAGACAAAGTCTCAAGAGTTTTGTTAAAAGATGAATCAGAGGTTGGGTGCTTCTATTTTTTATTCATCGATCTTCCTTCAAGTTATTGAGGAATGGGAAAAGTAAATTTAAAAATTATCCTGTACTTTATTTAATATTTATCCAACCAAGCTGAAAGAGATTTACCCAGGACTTGCACCATGTTCGGTCTGAGGCAGAGACTTGTCATCCTTTATATGGTTCAAAGGTAACACCTCATTGTCTTCTGGTTCCAAGAATTCAGCAAATGACAACAGTTTAATACAATCAGGGGGTGACTCCAAAACAGCAAAGTTTTTGGTCATAGTTGCTCCCATTAGATTATCTGCACAAGAATTGCTTCCTCTGTTGATTTGGCAGAGCCTGCGATTAGGAATCTGCTCAAGTAACGACCTGCACTCCTTAATAATAGGGCCTAGTTTATGGGCCACTTATTTACAGATTTGATCCAAAACAACCAGTGAGTCTACTTCTATAATAAGATTGAAAAGTCCTCGCTTCACAGCTAACTGCAATCCATCTCTGACCCCCCAAAGTTCTGCACAAGTACTGGTTGCTTGACCCAATTTTCTGGAGTACCCCACGATATATTGGCCCTGATCATTTCTTATAATACCAGCAGCTCCTGCCTCTCCAGGATTACCAACGGTAGACCCATCAGAGTTGAGCTTGAAGAATCCTGTAGGAGGAGGTTCCCATCTAGTAGCACCTTATGCAATAGAATCTACCGATTCAAAGAAATCAGCAATACACAATCAACAAGAATTTATTCAGCTAAAACAAGAGGCATGCTTTTTGTTCACCTGCGATCCTCCAGCCACTTCAACCTTGTTCCCTTTGGCCAAAGCATGATCAATTGCTTGCTCCGTGTCAAAAGCAATAAATCAAAAACCATCAAAATAACGGGTGGCATTATTACCTTGCATGATCCTGTGTTCTTTGATCTCTCCAAAGAGTTTAGACAAGTCCTTAATCTCATCTACCGAAAGCAACAAACAAATTAATACCACTTAACACGAACCGATACATTTGTTGTTCCAATTTCAACATTACCTTCAGACAGACTTGAAGGAATCCCAGTAACAAAAGTCCTTCCAGTCTTGAAATCCTTAGTCCCAACAACTCCCTTTGGTATTGTTCTCCTAATATCTACCTAAAACACCCCAAAAACCGCGCGAAAATAATGTCAATTAACTAAGACAACAACTCAATTATCAATGAGTAGAAAATAATTAACCTGTTATTATTGAGATTAAAGTTAAAGCTTACTTGTTTTCTATTAATTACATGAGTGTCCTCAATAACTTTGTCAATTACATGAGTTACAAATCCGAATCCTCGTGGCAGCCCAGTTCTCGGGTCCAACATTACGACAGAATCATTGATTTCACCATATTTACGAAACTGACTGAAAAATTGTACTTCAGTAACAATCCTCTGCAAGATATAAATTATTAAAAGAAAAAAATTACTAACCTTTTGTTGTTTCTTTTGATAAACCTCCTACGAAAATTTTGCTGCAATAAAATAAAAAGAATATATATTTCACTTTCCCGCGCTTTCTAGAGAAAGAAACAAAGGGAGAAAGAGAGGAACTTACCCGGGGCTCCTTCTCGCTCCGGTAGAAACCGAATCATCGTCTCGGGTCTCCATTGGATGAACAAAAACGAATTGGCAGAGCTTCAGAGAGGAGGGAAAAAGGAAATATTACACTTTTTTTCCTTAAAAAAAAAATGTTTTTCCACTACATAGTAGTAGAAAATTATCGTTTTTGAAACAGAAAAATAATTCTAATTCTAATATAATGGAGATGCGCGCCCAAAACTGTTAGGCCCAATGAGCCCAAAGCCAGCCCAAAAATCTACTATTAAAAGCCCAAGTACTAAAGGACAAAACAAAAAACAACCAAAAATTTTCTTGAAATTTTCTGTTAAACACATATAAAACACAAAAATTATCTTATTACAATTTGTATTAACGCGCCAAATACAAAACATATTTTTCCATTTTTTTCAAAACCATTTATAAATTTCATCAGTTATTCGAAACTTTAAATGTATTTTTTTGTATTATTTTTGAATCATATTATTTACTTTCAAATCATACTATTAATTCCGTTGTCTAATATACTATTAATTCCGTTGTCTAATAAAGAAGGAAGACTTGTTTCTTTGATCTCAAATTTAAGTATTCTGTGACTAATATATGAATTTCGCCAAACAAATATAAGTAGTTTTCGGAAGGAAAAAAAAAAAAAAGGAAATAGAAGAGAGAGCATTAGGCAAAAGGGCTCGTTTGGACTCTACTAAAAACCAGTCGATTAAAAAGATTTGGTCCACCTTGGCCCCATAAACACTCGTTCACTATTCACCATCAGAATCGGCGGAGCTGACAATCTTTAACCCATTATAATGATACGATACAAAATGAAGAAAAACAAAAGTAACAAGATTAAAATTTGATAAAAGCTGTATATTGACTTTTGTTTTTTATATAATAAGAACATGAATTGGCATATCACCAACATAAAATATATAGATGAATGGTCAGATCTAATAACCTGCCTTAGGAAAATTTAAGTGCAAATTTGTACACTACTTGCAACTAAATCACAGACGAAGTTCAGCACACTGTCTGCCACGATCCCATTGTCAAGTTCAATACATTTAAGATTGTAAGTTTGCCCGTGTATGCATGATACAACAAAATTTGGTAAGCTTTTTGCCAGATTCTAACTTCTAAACATACAACAAGAAGAAAAAGGAGCCGAGAGAGAGAGAGAGATCGAGAATTCTAAAGATCTATGAGTAACAAATGATAGAGTTAGTATGTGTTCTGAGGATTAAACCTCCTCCTAACTTCTCGCCTGTAGTATGGAGTTTCGTCTATAGTTCTTCTCACATAATCTACAAACGGCTGAGGTGTTCGTGGAGATTGGTCCTTGAACAGAAGGGGAGTGCTCCGGTCAGGTGTTACAGGTGCCGATATGCTTGAAGTGGGAGGAGGAGTGGATGGCAGCTGGGATCGAAGAGGTCTGCCAAAGAAACATATGAAGATGGTCACTGTGATTAGTAATAGGGCAAGACTTCCAAGAATCTTTGCCCAAAAGGAAATATTAATAGCAGCTTTTGATTCTGCTGTTTCATCGAGCTCATATTTAACATCCACTTCTGCTCTTTGACCTGAAAAAAAAAAATATAGATGAGAAGCCATTCATTGCCGTCATCATCATAATAACAAAATCAGATTCGAGACTAATCTGACCACTGGATGGGAGTGTGACGATGATTTTATCGTTGAATGGCTTGGCGCTTAACGCTTTTACCTGAAATTGCACATAGAGTGATATCATGAAACAGCACTACCACAAAATAGTTCATTCCATATATCGTAATTCTGACATTAACTTTATGCAACTCCAAGACTTATTTACTACTTACATGAGCTTAATAGGATTTTGAACCATTATACTATTTTCTATACAGAAGAGTTTTAATTTATTCTTACATAAGCAATAATGGGCAATCTCACCTCATACTGCATACGGCCACCAACACCAAATCCTTCTTTATTGATGGGATTGATCATTAACAAGTCTTGGCCACGCCACTGGATTTCAACATCTACAAAGATCGAACCAAAGAGTAGAATAATATTTGACTGACATGGGGAACTATGGAAATGCATGAGAGGCATGTAAGCAGTAGATATTATTCTGAGAGTAGGGAGATGAGAGATGGCAATGCACAAACAATAATCTTATGCATTGTCAGACATGAATGCCACACTGGCAATCATCCAGCAATGAGTTGTGGGGTTTCACTTAGCAAATATGAGTCCTAGCATATATTATCGTATTAGAAACCTTCCATAATCCTTTTATACTTCAGTAGAATAAAAAGGGTCAACCTTATATATACGTCATCAGTTTATAAAGCTTAAAATTTTTGACATGAATGACACACTGGCAATCATCCAGCAATGAGTTGTGGGGTTTCACTTAGCAAATATGAGTCCTAGAAACCCTCCATAATCCTTTTATACTTCAGTAGAATAAAAAGGGTCAACCTTATATATACGTCATCAGTTTATAAAGCTTAAAATTTTGACATGAATGCCACACTGGCAATCATCCAGCAATGAGTTGTGGGGTTTCACTTAGCAAATATGAGTCCTAGCATATATTATCGTATTAGAAACCTTCCATAATCCTTTTATACTTCAGTAGAATAAAAAGGGTCAACCTTATATGTACGTCATCAGTTTATAAAGCTTAAAATTTTGGTCATTTTCAGAAAGTTGCTACTTCCTCTTCCCTAACACGCCCGTACTTTCTTTCTTTCTTCATTTATATAAATTAATAGCCTTGATGAACTTATTTTCATTCTACAGCCACCAGCTGCTAGGTCTCGGGGGGTGTATAAGGAAACCTGCATCTAGTATGAAAACAAGAGAGAGAGTGTGTGCCCAAGTCATCTTACCTGTGTTTCCCAAGATGGTTATGATAGTCTTGTTAGAGTCTGGTGTCAGATTCAACTGCACTATATTCTGAAACACACAAAATATTTAGAAAGTCATCCATGATCCATATTTCATGTTTAATGCAACCAACTTGTTGCAAAGGGACACAAGACAAGAAATGAAACATTACATTAAAAATATAAAGCCAATATTAATGGTTCAATTATGTTATGCCACATACAGGAGTCAAGGAATTCAACATTAGAGTTCCTGTCCATATCAAAAAATGAATAAATAATCTAAATCATCAACCAATTACCTTTCCCATTTGCATTATGGAAAATCCTCCGACAAAAAGAGCAGATGCAGATCCAGAAATATGGCTGTGTTCTTTCATTGAAGCATTGACAGAAACATAAATATATGGTTTCATGTCCTTCACCTTGGGTATGGTGCGCACCAAATGCTCAGGAGAGTAAGGGAAGAAAAGACAAAATGAGTTACCAGTGTCAAGATCCATCCATGGCTTTGCATAGCTGCAGTGAACAAAACCGTTAAAAAATAATAAATGTATTATATATGTTAGATTAACATTCAAATTTGACATGAGAGACAAAGAGAGTTGAGAGAGATACCCAACAAAAGGAGGGTCTACCCTACAGTCATATGGGGCTCCTTTACTGCTTCCAAGAGCGTTGGTCTTGTCATTTGTATCACTGCTGTATGGTAGAGATACACATTAAAAAATTTTGCTTATTCATCATTATTTGTTTTGCTCAAAACCCAACAGGATATATAACCATTAATCCTTCACACAAAAGAGTAAGTCCCATGATTTATACACAACATGCTTTAACTAAAGATGATGGTCTGCTAACTCCAAAAAATGTCATATATGATTTCGTTAAATAAATAAAAATTGAAATTCAGAAAAGGAAGATTATCAAGGTCACCGACACTGCTTTGATGAGATGTAAACGCTCACAGATTTAGATATCCAGAAACTACCATCTAATAGACTCAGGGCTAGTTTGGATCTTCTTAACCACATAAACTTTTAGAATAACCATCAGCCTCCAAAACATTAACCATAGAGTCAGGTTGCAAGTTGGCATAACACACTTAAAAGCATTAACTAATCTACAGACCTGAACTTCACGGAGAAGCTATATCCTTGCGAGGGAAAAGGAACATTTGTCAGCATCTCCTTTGGAGCATCCACAACAAGAGTACTTCCAGTTAGCACTGTGACCGTTGTTTGCAGCGTGACACCAGAACTATCAAAAGAAACTACTCAGAAATAACAAACATTGAATCAGTTGAATGGCATCTCAATGATCAAAATGATAAGCAATGAAAAAAATGTCACATCAATTTTCTAAAAACCAGCAGATTTAACACAGTGAAAGATATTATTAACGATTATTTAGTACCGTGGGTCGATCCCTCCCCAACAGCTTCTGCCTGTCCAGATTGTGTGTCTAAAATTATAACGCTTTCATTGGCACTATGCCAGTGACCTGAAGCTTGATCATCAGAACCTATCACATAGAATGGACAAAAAAACAGAGTATTAGAGGAAACATGATAAATTCCCTCTTAGAATTACTATTCCCAAAAACCCACCTACTAAACTGAAGTTAATAGAACTCCCCTTCTGAAGGACTGGATTTTGGGGATGCACGTGGGCACCAACTAAAATCTGAAGAAATGAAGGATAAAGCTTATTACGTGCTGGAGAGAAATTAATGAAAAACACAAATGAACAGATTTTGGTCAAAGTAGAAAGCTTTTCATATTGCAATAGAAGTTATGAATTTGATTAAAAAGCATGCTAGAACAAGCCTTTCTCTTTAGAAAAAGCTCAAGTAAATCAAGCTGAAGAAAGTTTTATAGCATTCATGAACAACTCAATCTAGTTCATGCACACATGCAGATGCATGTTGTGAAATGTTCATCTGACTAAAATATAGTATGTGATTCGGAAAAAAGAAGTAGGTACCAGCATATAGTCTGACTTCTGTGGACGATTGTCAATTGATACTCGCAGAAGAGCTCTACCATGTCGCATTGCCTTCAAGCAGAACATATGATTAAATGATATCGGTTGAGGTAAAATCACTGTGCACTTGAATGTGATCCTTAAACAGAGTAAACACATAGAAATAGAAGTAAAAAGAATAAAAATTGCTCAAGTAGTCGCCCTAAGTTTTGAATTGAACTCAAGAGACTAACAGACCTTGAGATGAATTGTATTGGTATCACGGGTATTGTTAACAGAGACTACATCAGGATAATTAGTTTCAGCATAATGGAGAATAACGTTAGATGCTTCATAAAAAGGATTTCCTGGCAAATACAAAATCACAAGAGAATATTTTTAGGATCTAAAATAACAGAGTGCAAATAATTTACATAACATGATAACAATTTTACCTAGAGCATCAAAAAAGCTTATTGAAAGTTCAATTTCGGCACCAACAGCAAGATCAATTGCATGAATTGGAAACTCCTTGTTTGTTATTCTTATTTGCTCCACCTGAAAGGAATATAGATGCTCTACTGAGTTTAAGAGTGAACTGGAAAGTTTCGAATATGGAATAAATCTCGATAAAGGTGATGCAAACAAGGAAAAGAAACAAAAGGAATGGTAAGAGGATCAACCCACAAGATCAGATACATTTGCCAAAAAACTACAAAGTGATCAAACTGTATACAGAATACTAAATAATCAAATGAGCTACCATCAGCCAGCTTATATCACTTTCTTCTTCTATGATGGTCATAAAGAAAGACGGACTTAATTTATCAAAATATCAGAAATAAAATCATTTTTCCAAAAGATATTAGGAAAGTCTAGAGACACTTTGTTTAACGTTTTCCTCCATTGCATGATGACATCAAATAATTAGTTTATTTGGTAACAAATACAAATTTTACATATTTGGACAGTGATACATTTGACAGTCAAAACGAGAATGGAAAAAGAGTATTAGCTACTTGCTAGATATCTTTGTTTTTGAGCGGGATATACAAAAGGTTGTATAAATACCTCAGCAACCCGGACACAAGAAGCAATCTCAGTTCTTCCAGTGATGCGATCTTTTGCTTGAATGCAAGCAAGATTATTGCTGTCTTTTGTTTTTATTTTGTCTCCATCAATAGAAACAGCACCCTGTGAAACTTCAGTTGCTTCCTCCCAATTTCTTAACAAAGAATAGATTATGTTTCCTTTGCGACTCTGACTATCTCTGTGCCCATGTGATTCTGCTGATGAAGGCAAGATGCTAGATGTTGTATAATGGGGAGGAAGAATCCATGTGATTGGAGCTCCAAGTGCCAGGGGAAGATCAGACGCAACCAATAGTGAAATAGACGCACTGTAAGTCTTTGCCTCCAAAAGTGAACCAGAATACATAAAGTCACATGAGAATGAAACTGCAACATTTGTTCTACCAGGGGCCCTGGACAAGAGAGATAATTGCTCATTTGCAAAGCTAGTGTAATTGAATAGTTTGGTCAGATCAGAAAGAAGATTCAGCTTGCCAGCATTGATTTCTAATCAATCAAGGATTAGGAATCTGAATGAAGGGGCCATTCAGGTTAAGTGGATGTGCCTTAAGCATTACAAGCATGTGCCTATAAGTTGCCAATCATGTCAAAATCCATAATAAGCCCAAAGCTTCTGTTTTCCCTGAATTTCAGTTATAAGACTAGATCATCTACATCTTAACCATTGTTGTTCAAGAGCAAACTTAGGCAGAAAAATCATCTAGATATCATCCCTCTCCAGACTAACATCCAATATCTAGACCAAAATTCACTACCGTTGTCTTATCTATTCCAAAGTCATTTAGCAAGAGTTTGGACTCAAAAGAATGGCTGTTCTAATTTCAATCTATAGTTATATTCCAAGAGACATTCAGAAGAATACTGCCACGTTGACCTTACAAAGAAACCAAAAGGCTTTAACTTAAATCAAATACCTTCACTTAAAGACAACATCAATTTAAAATTTCCTTAATAACTTCTAAAAATCAAACAAATTTGGTGGAATAAAACATTTATAAATCATTCCTCGTGTGAATAAGATGCAGCATAAACTACTCAACTACAAGCACTCAAACTCACGCAAGCTTTAATAGAGGATTCCTAATGATAAACAATTTTCTGAGAAGTAGGAACCAAAACAACCATACTAATCTTGGTGCTTCCCACCCTTCCAACAAAAAAATTCCAAGTGCACAGTGCTTCCAATGGTTGTTGTATCACATGTACCTATTTGGAGAGGGCAAAATTATGTCCACACAGTACCCATAATATTTTTATATTTTTTTTATTCAACCAAGATTTATCTGTTACATGAAGTACTAGATAATAATAATAATAATAATAATAATAATAATAATAAGTTTCTATAAGTCAAAAGAAACATAAACTAATTTTCATTAAAACAAGAATACCTTCCATACAAGACATTGACAAAAGCAAGTTCTTCCTTATCCACATAACTAAAGCGCTGAACTGCCTCTGAACCAACCAGTGGGACCCCAAACTTCAACACCTATAAAACAAAAAGAAATCAATATTTTATACAAAAAATTAACAAAATTCAATCAGATGATAAATTAATAAATCACAGACAAATACAATTGAACAAAACACTTGATTCAACCTCTTTATCTTCTATAGTCCACTTGTAATCTTTGCAAAGCTCATAGAAAGAAAATAAGTCCCCCTGAAAATACAAAAACTTGGTCAAAATTCAGAATGAAATAGGTAGTTGATTGAGAAATTTCTTCAGGCTCTCTATACTTGCCTCAGAAAATAAAGGATAAATTGGTGTCTCACGGCCAACAGCAAGCTGTTCACTTTGTACATTCAAAATTGCTGAAGATGGTACTCCCACTTTAACACTGCCATATGCTTGACAAATCACATCACCGCCATTCCCATAAACTGTGGCAAGCAAAGTCTGATGGTAAAAGCAAAAGACAATCTAAATTAAGAACTTTTCATACGGTTAAAACCAGCATGTTAAGAGGAAAATCAAATGTTAGCATTTTGCTGTCTTGGGATGAAGCAAGCTGGTGACAAGTGTTTGACCTTAATTGAATTTTAAATGATGAAATTTAGCAAAAGAACTAATCTAAGCCACTGTCACACGGGCAGCTAGTCCATTTTGGCTAACCCTATAAATATGACCGTGAACAGCTGACAAAGACGTGTTAGATATCCACATATATGCTATTGTAAGAGCAGCTGATGAGCACTCCATTCATTAAATAAGGTTGCTGAGTTCAAATGAGATTTTCCACTTCTGTTTCTGGCAGTTGAAATTGAGAGAGAGGACGAAATGCCTGCAAAGAATAAGAATGCAATCCATCTACAACAAAGTAATGTTCTAGCAGCTGTTAATATAAACATTTAACAGTGTCTACCCACAAGAAAAGGTCTCCATTCATCATAAACCATATTCATTCAACTGGACCGTCTAGTTTATTAAAACTTGAAAATCCTAAGTGCCCAACAAACTCCAGCATCATTAACGACAATTTTCATGAGAGTACAGTTAAAAAGCTATGCACCATTTGCATTATTAGTTATAGACAAACAAAATAGTTGTTAGTTTAAGTATTAGATGAGTATCAAATCTCATATCTTACAGTGTTTCCAGCTGACATTGCAGTCAATAGCCCTGAAGTCTTTTCAACTGTTGCGATGGCATCATCTATACTAGTATATTCCACAAAGGCACCAATTGTCGGACCTCCTTTTATATTGAGCTAAAAGCATGACAAGTGTATGAGATACTAGATACAATTAAAAACATGAAAAAAAAAGTCAAATTTCCAAATAAAAGCATGAATAGGAATGCAAGAAGGAGTTAAGTGGAGGAGGATATGAAGCTGAATATGATATAAGAACTGTAAACAGAATAACATGATATAGATATAGATATAGATATATATATATTTATATAAACAGAAAAAATTAAGAAAATAAGAAAGAAGCATACCAAGTAAGAGGCACCTGGTACTAGGAAAATATATGGTGGGTGAATTCTTGGCGGGGCATAAACTTCAATCTTTATAGCTTGACTCAATATTTCATGTCCAGAATGTTGTCTAGCACTAACCTGATATCAAGATCTATCTTGAAATGCAACCAAACTCTTGATAGAAAAATCTCAAAGAGTCCTTAGGAAATGGTAACATAAGAGATATTGACAAGAGGATAAAGTCACTCACATAAAGAGTGGTGATGCCAAGATGTTTTGCCCTAATTTTGAAATTCTGTGCACCAATATATCCACCACTAGGGCTTGAAATATCATCCTTGTCCACAAGTTCAACTACATCATCCTCAATATGCACATGGATATTCATGTATACATACTGCATGAAAGGATCCCATTAAGGTAATAGGAAGAATGTCAAAACATGACTTACACATGGATGCATGGACAGAAAATATCAGAAACCTTTAGAAAATAGGAAAAACTGACATGAGCAAATATATCCTTCTTAATGAAACAAAGTCTATCATGAGAAATTGAAATATTTTGAGTACAGTATATATCTTGTACTTCTAAGATAATCATAGGATGTTACAGAAGAGTCCCATGCATGAGAGGACAGAGAGATACATAAGGAAGATGTTAGCTCTCCATGTCTACCCAAGAATCAGTTGCACTCTGCTGGGCTAAATACCTAGCATACTTTCTACAGTATTTAGTCTAAAACATGCATCCACAAAAGATTATCTGGAACATATAGCTTCAGAAGAATAATAAATGGCAATCATTTCAAACCTGAGATAAGTCAAAAGTGCTTCCATCATCAACCCCAGCCATCAGACCAATTGACTGTGAACTACCTTCCTTCAAATATCAAATTACCAGTCAATAAGTGCTAGTCTGGGTTAAAAGTGGGAAAAAAGGGTCAAGCAAATGGTAGTGAAGAACCCACCATAAGGCTTATTGCTTCTCCAGACATAATCTTAATCCAGTCTATATCTGCAACTTGGGCCTGTAAAAAGGTAACCACGATGAGAATTATTTGCAAATTGAGATACCAATCATGAGGGTATCACCAGTAGGAGAATGCATAACTCTTGGCACAAAGGAAGTAAATAAGAGCTTCCAAAAACATAGCATCGTGTAGTTTCATATTAACCCAGCATTTCATTTCAAAGCAAATGAAAAAAAACTTTAAACTGATCCAAGTAATTACTTTGCATGGACATGCCATGATAAAGATCCAAAAATCATAGTTCCACATGTTTCTCTAATTAAAAAAAGGATTCATTTAACTGAATTTACAGGTCAGAACTTACGTAAAACATATCTATGTTCTAGACAACAAAGCAACATGTCCAGGCAAGTTGCTTTTACATAATTTTTCAAAAGTGAATAGCATCAACATCCACGGAAAGGGATTTCCTTCAGACTTCCCTTTACTTCAACTTTGCTAGAGAAAGCCTAATACTTACTTTAAGTAAATAAAAAAAGAAGATTTATTTACTGTAGCATGATTGAATCTTGTATGTTAGAGGTCCAAATATATCATATATTTCAAATTAGTCTGGGACTTAAGGTAAAGCACCTACTTTTAGGAGCAATACTTACTATAAGTACTCTAAATGATGTTCTCTTGAAAATATCTATTCATTGAAGCATGACATTTTTGGAAAAACAAAAGGATTTCATACAAGATTCCCATAAATTACACAAATTATAAAGCAGAAATAGAATGGAGTAATAGATTACCACAACAGAAGCCGCAAGATTAGGAGCAAGCCCAACATCATAAACTGTCACAACTGCAGTTCCCAGGCCTTTAGGTGATAACATCAGTTGTAAGCATTGTAAACCAGTTGGGGACTGAGTAACTTCTACTACTCGAGAATCATTCACAACTGCTTCCAAGAAACAGCTTCCTCCAGTAATTGACAAATTTGCCTAAATGGAGAAAATGAATGGAGTACATTCTATGATAATTATAAATGGCCAAAATTCCCAAAAGAAAGCATACATGGAGAGTACTTATGCTGGAAAAAAAATAAACTAATAGGGTTAGTTTGAAAATAAATTAGGCTCAGAAGGATTGAAGATGCGCTGCTCAAACTCCTCTACACATTGAGGTAACACAAAACATCACAGTCACTAAACATAGTTATAACGCTTTAATCTAAAACCCTGTTTGCCCTACTATTCAACTAAGGAACAACACCATAATTAACAAATAAATAGGAGCTCAAACAAGACACTAAATCCTGTTAAGAACCTTAGAATGAGAGTCACAACTCATAATGATTACATAAATGTTGTTCATAGCACAATGTCTTTTTCGACTGATCAGTATGGTAAATAAAAAGAGGCTGATCAACTGTGACTTGGGGTGGATAAAATTGTTAACATTGGTGGTGTACATAGATAGCAATAATATTTAAAATAATTTCCCCAGATTTTACCATTCATCATTTTCCAAGTTATCAAAAAGACATATACAGATGAAAGTTATATTGTAATAAAATCATTGCCGGTTTGAAGCCTCAGACATCCATTCATTTACTCCCTTATTGAAGGCCTTAAGAGCAAACACTGGCCAAGACATCATCTATTAAATTCCAAATGTAGCAACTAGGAAGGGAACCATAGTAACACTCTAATCCAAGCTAACATTATAAAATTCCAAATGTAACAACTAGCAAGTGGACCATAGCAACAGATTATTCCAAGCTAATAATCAGATCTGCGAAAATATAATGGCCCAGAAAACAGAAAGTCAAGATAGCCACCGCCACCATTTTGTTAGACATTTAAAGGAATATAAAGCAAAAACTTAAATTCATTTGCAAGACTTCCATTCGTCACTCATCAAACTCCACAACATATACATAACCATCGGCAAGCCAAAAGTGTATGAATAGGTGCCACATAAAGATTAACAAATGTTTTCCAGGCAATGCATACCATAAGGAGACAAAGATCAAATCAGCTTCAAAAGCAATGTGTCCCACATCAACATCATAAAAAATGTCTCAAAGACTATTCATAGTGCATATTCAATTGAAGTCACCAAATGAATAAAGCAGGGATGGTGCCAGATTCTACCTTAGCATCAGGATTGAAATATAACAAATTGAACTCCGGACTGACTCTTAAAGTAGAAACGAGCTGCAAATGTTAACATACCAAAATATTAGAATGAATTTTTTATCTTATGTTACCCCCCCAAAGAAAAAAAACATTAATAGCAATAAATTTAAAAAAGAAAAAGAAAGAAAGAAAGAAAGAAAGAAAGAGAGAGAGAAGGTGAACTAAGCTCTTTAGAATTGATCATTCATAGCAGAAAATATGGCGGAGGAGGAATTTAATGAATTTCATGCAACAAAAATGGGAATATAAACCCACCAAAATAACCTACCTGTAACCGTGCAGCATCTGTAAGAAAATTCTTTGAACTTTCTAGCAATTTAGCAGAATGATGATCAGCTGTGGAACTACCACAAAATCCAGTAACAGTGGCGCGAAGAATACACTGAGAAAAAAGCAACCAAAACCTTGTTTCATCTTAACACATCATGAGAAGAAAAAGGTTGCATCAAGTATTGAATACTTAAGGACAGAATAAAAACAAATAGAAGGCCAACCATCTAAATAGTATAGAAGTTCTAAAATAGTAAGAATATTACACATCAGTGGTAAACAATGTCTGATATATTATACTTACAAATAAAACAATGAGAAGAACTAGAAGCTAGAAAGAATCCAAATAATCAAACTTGTACAACCTCTAAACACAACAGGTAAAATAGTTGTTCAGGTATATCGATGTAAAACTCATTATGCCCCAAGAGTTCATAATTATTATACAAGTGATGATAAAAACACATAGGATGGTGAAAAACTGGGTAAAGAAGCAGATGCAAGCTCCCCAATCAGGTAGTCTTTTACTTCTCCAGTTACCCCATGACCTAATGTGCAAGAATGTGCCTCTGACCTGATTGTTAATCAATTGAAACCAATATTAGATGCTGAAATGATGCAAAAATGTATTTGTTTATATCACCAACTTCTATTTGAAGCCAATTTGAACCCAAAATACATTTTCTTTTCATGCCTAACAAATTTAAGATATTATTGCAGGGATATACTATTAATATTTGTGCTGTGATATCTTTGTTCAATTTAAAGAGTATTATCACAGTTACCCTCACTGTACTTGAGTGCACTCACTCTTTGCTAAACCTCCCCCTCCCCACATTGACAATGGCCTCTAACCCCTTCCCTTAGCATTTAATCAATATGATGTCTTTTCAACTGTTAACTCATGGCAAAGATATTGCTAAACATAACTAAAAATCAGATCTAGAAACTAATAAAAAATGTCAACTTCCTGGGATTACCAATCCTGATTCATTTTGCAAGACCAAAAACCTCTCCCAACTAGACTTCTTAGAGCTCTCTGAATCATAATCATGGTCCCAATAAGCCAGACTCTCACAATTGCCCAGTTCCCACTTCAAGCACAGTGAAGAAGAGTTTGCAAAAGGTTCTCCAGAGGTACTAATGCTGACAGCAGCCACTCTAATAGTTTGCCCATTTGCCATGGTAATAGGAGTGACATGAATTCGCCCAGGGCTACGGTCTGCTTGATTTGCAGTCTGAATAACATCTCGATCATTAACTGTAGCATCAGCCAAAATCACACATCATCATTAAAAGGGGAAAAAAAAAAAAAGCAGGGCGGAGAGGAATTGAAGGTCATCTTTCACATCTTTCCAAATAAATAATAATATTTACCAGGTTCATCCACTATTACCACAATAGAGGAAGGAAGGCTGCAAGCAAGAGACAGTGAAACTTCTGCTATTGAAGGAAGAGGATGATCATCTCCAACCAAATTTCCACGTTTAAAAACAAGTTTCTGAACAATTAAGAGCCACCAAAAGCAAATATATCATGATTCTGAATTAGATAGACCATAATGTAAGGAAAAAAAATTGTCGGTTAAAGGACTTTAATTCAAACTTAAAGAGGACCTTCCAGGAAATGGCACAGAAACTTACATAAGTTCCCAGTCTTTGGCATAAAACTCTGTACAAACTGCCATGGCTGCTAGAAATCTGGTGTATATGAACCCCATTATCAAGTGCATGTTCCGCATCAAAAATCTCCACTGTTTCCATGAAGTCAACACCTTTGTCCCACCTTTCTGGTCCTCCTTGGAGCATGACATCTAACTGTGTTCCAGGGACAAGATATACCTTATCCTGATCTTCTAGTTGATTAGAAGCTTCTGATCCAGCTGTATTAACCCAGTAACCACCAAACTGGTTCCCGTCACCAGCCTGATGCAAAGTAAGTGGCCTGTATGCTGCAATTCTGGAAGTTGCTTTTAAAACAATAGGCCCACTGAAAGAAGGATCAAAATGATGATATTCTTTCGAAAATGCTGCATGCAGCATAGCTTGACCGGAAGCAGAAGCATATACATAAGTCCATGAACATGGAGGACCATCTACTAGTACATGGAGTTCTAATTTTTCTTGCAATTTAAAGACTGGTGCCTCCCCTGTTGCATTGGTAACAATGAAAGACTCGTTTCCAGCTTTCCACTTTATAAAGGAATGAAATGCATCACATCTAGAAAAGTAGGCACCTGCAAAAGGCAAATCAACTTCAGCAGGAAAGTCTGCAGGGAAGAAAAGAAGTTTCCAAAAGACTCTGGGACGTGGCATAACCATCTGATGCTTTCATCGTAACAGCAGCCGGGAGATGTGATCCCACAACAGTCTCAACAGGGAAGTTTTGTAACATAACCATAGAGGATGGAATTGAAACTTCAACAACCACCTATTAAAAACATTACAAAAAATAACTTCAAATAATGAAGGAGCATGTGGAACTGGAAGCTTTTACAGAGTACAAAAACAAACAAGATTATCCACATTTTAGAATTTTAACCATCAATGACAAAAGCAGCTACAGAACCATGTATACCACAGGACCTTTATCAATTTTATGCTACACTAGTATTTTTGCCTATCATAAGAACAAAGATAGCAGTAGAAGAAACAAATTTCATTACCTCATCATAATTGAATGAATCAAAACTTGACACCACCTTCACTGTAGCTTTACCAGGCTTCCTAGCCTGGACAACTCCATATGCAGTGACAGAAACAACAGTAATATCTGAAGAAAACCATTTGTAGTCACTGGAGGCTTTTGCACAACCTATAATAGTATTGAAGCCCATTAAAAGATGTTAGAACTTTGAAAATTTATTTCAAAAATTGAACAAGTAAAATGCTACCAACCTCCAGTAGCCTTTAGCTCCATCTCCTGATATACAGCAGGTGCCCAAGGAAGAAGAATAATTTGAGATTTACCACTTACTTTTTCCAAGCTAAACTTTACTTGTTCACAAACAATAACCTCTTGCACAACCTTGAGAACCTAAATGACAAGGCCAAGAGAGATAAAACTAGTCGATAGAATACAATAAAATCAGAAAACATAATGATTCTTTTTATAGTCTTGTTTCTTAAGTGAGAATGAAGAAAACAAAAAGAAAAAGAGTAAGTAAATGACATCTCACCTTCTTAGTATCATGATGCCCATTATAGTAAACTAAAGAGGCTGTCAAATTCCCCAATCCCACTGAAGTTGCTTCCAAAATTCTAGCACTCGTCCAACTGTATCTGGATGCAATAGGCTCTAAAACTGGGACAATTTTCCAGCACCCAGATTGGTTGTCATAAAACTCAATATCATCATTCTGCAATGCAGGAAAGGAAGTCTGAGTGGAAAATAACCAAGAAAATAATGAGAAACTAATTACCATATCAAATTACATTAGTAAGCTAACAACTTAAAATGACTACAAAATCTTTAACCCAGAAAACTATTGACCCTCGAAGTATTGTTAAAAAAAAATGGAAAAACATAAACCAAGGAAACTATGAGAACCTAATCATCAAGTGCATCAGGCCAAAAAGTTCTTAAGGTTACAAAGACAACATAGCTCACCTATATTACTGCTAAATGGAGAAATAAATAATTCATAAGGTACCTCTGTAATGAACATTTCCTGTGTGTAAGGTCCCTGAGTAAAAACCTTCAGTTGAATGAGGTATTGTTTTCCAGAAACAAAATACCAACGTGCCATGGATGGAATGGGTTCCATTCCTTCTATTGGATCACCAGAAGTGGATAATAGTGATACGTATAAAGACAGGATATCTGGCAATACCACATTAAGAGATGACACTTGAATATGGCCATCAACTCTAGTATCTTCAACAATGACAGTTGTTTCACCCAACGTTAGCGCATGAATTACACCCATCATAGAGTCCACTTGAGCAACCGAATAGTTTGAGACAGACCATCGATGATGTGGTGACGGAAGAGTTAACTCTGCATATACCAGTTGAAAGATACTTAGACCTTTTCCAAGAACATCAATCAATGAAACAAAACAACCAGTTAACTCCACATGAATTTCACAACACTATTCAATCACTAGAAAGTGTTAATGAAGGGATTCAGAAAAGAAAACCTTGAGGAACAGTCCCACGGATAACCTTAAGACTATAACGAAGAGTAGCATTAATGAGTATGAAAACAGGTGATGGTGGATCTAGTGACATAGCTTCTGCTACGGTTAGAACAATCTTATCATCCATGCCCTTTAACGGTGGCTCAAGCAACTGTACTGAAACATTCTCATGGCCAATATGAATTCCTTTTACAACAAATAAATCTGAAAATACACCCTGCAGCACATGTCACAGAATAAGCTTCGAGTTAGCGCAAGATTACATCACAACACATTGCTATTGGATCTGTACCATACAATTACCTTTTCTTCAAGTTTAATCTGGATATCTAAGTCACCACACAATCCACCACAGTCACTTAGGGGAGAATCCTTCAAAGGAACATGGGCAAGGTGATGATGCGATCCACTAATTTTAGGCATCAGCTGCCACATGAATTGTAAACCCACCAACGACGAAAACACATTGTCTGCAACATATTTAAAAGGTGAAGACAATAAAACCTAAAACATATATAAACACCAAAAAACCCAATTCAATAAGGATGAATGTTCTTCAGAAATAAGGAATAAATAACATAATGCTACCTTTGTTAGTTGTCTCACTACTTGCTTTCAACTAGTTACAATTTACTACCTAAAAAGTTAAAATTAAGCAAAATCACAATTAACTAACAAATGACTAAAATCTAAAGTACAACAACAGATATAACATAATCTCTCCATATAAAACTAAAATCATGCACTTAGTTAGAAGAATAATTACATTTTTTTAAACTACTAATTCTTCGGCATTATTTTTTTCTTTAACTAATAAAAGCAACAATCAAATGGAGTGAATACTAGCCTATTTTTTGTTTATAATTATTTTTTAAAATTACCTTCACTATCAAAGGCACGAACGCGGAGCGTAGCTAGTCCATCAAGATCAAGCTTAATAGAATTATGAAATATTTGAATTCTATCAAAATTATCAATGAAAACCTTGCATCGAATCACGATTCCAGTGTAAACGTCCCTAGCATAAACCGCCGTTTCTTTTCTACCGGAGTACGGCGCAATTGATCTCAGCCGTGCACTTGTCGAGCAATGATTGGTAACATTATACTCCGGTAAAACTGATAAAATCTCATGATGATCCCACGACCTGCAAAAACGAGATCAAAAAAGTAATACGTATTACGTATATTTAGAAATGTACTCATGTTTGGAAATGTATTCTACGGAAAAGTACCATTTGAAGCAACCGTCGCTTCCTTGAAGTCGATACTCCACGGGATTCGTCATTTTTGGAGGTAGAAGTATATTGACGTCAGCTATGTGAGGACCGGAGCTCGAAAGCAACGTGGTTCCGGTCACCGCTGTCAATGAAACCATTAAAATAAGCAAAAAACTGAGCCGAAACATCTTTAACCTCAAAATTTTTGCTAGGGCCAGTTAGGGAAGTTTGCGCATGGTAAAAATTTGGTGACAGTTAAGCTCTATGAGAAGGAAATGGAAGAAGAAGCCCTAAGTAGTAAGAAGCGAGGTTTAAGAGGGGTTTACGGGGAAGAAGAGCGGTTGGGGCACGTGGGAGGATATGGTTTAAGAGGGATTTTGTTACCAAAACGGTTTGTGCTTGTCACGTGGTTTCCGAGAGAGGTATTGGAGATTTGGGAGTATTCGAGTGCACTTATCGGGTCGTCGTTTTGCAGTGGGGTCAGCGCCCTTGCTTATTTCGGAGTTGACTGGTTTGACAATTAAATATATATATATATGGAAGGGATCCACTTACATCTGTGTAAAACTCTATAGTTTTACACACTTTTTTGACCATTGGATTAAATTAAAAGCACCGTTCAGATTAAAACACCCTCTCTCACTTTTATTGCTATTCTTTCACGTTCCGCGTCTACCCTCTGTTTCCCTCTTACGTTGTTTTTGTTTTTGCCGCCTCTCTCCCTCTCTCACACTGCCATCTCTATTTCCCTCTATTTTACATTTTCCCTCTCCTATCTCTCTTTATCTTTTTTCGGTAATCCTCATTGTCTTTGGGAATATTGTTGAATCGTCAACTTCAATTCAACTCCATTATCTCTTGTTCCCTGCGATCTGCATCCCAAATCATATACACGAAAATCACGGTGAGTTTTCTCAATCCCAAATCGCATGGGTATGTTCTTGTTTTATACGTTTGTTTACAAAAGTGAATGGCTGCCGATTGATGGAGCAGAATATATACCGTTATGAATTGAAATTTTTGAATTTGTTCGATTAGTTTAGTTCCTAATTCCCCTGTGTATGCGACAAAATAATAATATTTTTTGTAGGTATTCAGCTTTGAGAAAGGAAAATATAATGGTATTTGGCATAACAAGTAACTTAATAGTGAAATTAGGACATAAAAAATAAGAAACAAAAAATCTGTAAGCTGCGATCGACAACAGAGTATAGATTTCAGAAGGGTGGATTCTCATGTTCACCAGTTGAAAGGCAGCAGCTTCAGGTATTTTTTTTTTGTTTTCTCTTTTTTTAACCTCACTTTCTACTTCTAGCCTCAGATAAAGTTCCTTTTCATTTTGGGTAAATATTTAAAAAAATTAATTAGACAACTACAACAAAAAATCGTTGCTTGTAATAAAAAAATTGTAACTACATTTTCTCATCGTCCTTAATTTGATATCAAATTCACAAAAGCACCAAACACTGCTATAGATGTCATGAGATTTTATTACTACATTTTCAATGGCTGCAAATAATGATGGCTAAAATCTCATTTACTAACAGTGACTGCTGCTTGCTCTTAAACATGTACTTTATGAAGACATGATGGACATCTCTAAACAACGTTTTTCTATGGCAGCAATATTTTCCAAGTAATGGCCTTGATGGACATGATAGTTAAGGGTAGCCATATTAAGTATAGAAGCATATATATTTGTCATTTTGTTGAGGCTATTTAATCAGCAGCTTTCTATCGGTAGACCTTCCCTGGTAGCTTGTGATTCCGTAGTAATAACAGTCTCACCATAGTTTGTACAGATATTAACAAGATAAACTGGAAACATTTGCATTCTATAGTACTGCGACAGATTTCAAAGATACATGCTACATAAGTTATTGATGTGTAGTGATCTGTCCAGGATTGTCAATCATTACATGCTACATACGCATTTTGTAGTAAATCCCAAGTTTTTAATAAGCTAAAATCCATTCAAATGCCATTGACCGAATCATTGAGAAAGTTCATATTGATGCACAACTCTAATCTTTGTAATGCTTAAACTTGTTCTTTATAGTTCCGTCATAGTTCTTTCATGGTAAAATATTCTCAAATCAATAGCATTGGTGCCTGGAGAGTTCAAAAAGTCTGCGACGCCTTCCGCAACTACTGCGACAATTAGAATGTAGTAAGGTGAGTTTATTCTATGCTTTAAATAATTCTTCTTGATCTAATTCAGTTTTGCGAAGTTTCAGATTTTGATGACTTGCATAGGTGTATTACATGTCTTCAACAACTGAAGCATGAGTATGCCATTGTCAAAACCAAGCTTGGAAAAATGTTATCGGTAGTGTTTAGAGATGTTATTTTACCAACAGATTTCATCCAAATTCCTTTCTATACTCCAAGAATTGATTTTCCATTTGTTTGACTGCAGCTTGAAAGCAGCTCTGTTACAAGTGAAGATGAGAAATCTGTGTTAAATTGTGGTTGACAAATTCTTGCCAATATGATGTTTGTTTTTTTTGCCAATAAGGAATCATCCAAAGAGCAACCATTCAAATGTAATTGGATCTAATTCTTAAGGACGCACTGCTCCTTACAACAGTGTTCATTTCAGTGAAGGTTCTAGTTTGGGATTTTGTTGTAGTGAGGAGAGCTTATGGCAATCAATGTCTTACAATGTTATACATTGTAAATTGGTGGGATATTGTCTGTTTCATTGTGTAATTCTTTTATAAATGAAATTTCCTTAACACACAGTTAAGAGATCAAGTTGTAAGCTGTAATATATTAATTATTTCATACTGATGTTCGCATTAATGTGTAGAACGTGGTTATATTATAAATTCACAACTCTAATACGAGGTCTTTAGTTCAAAAGCGAGATCATAAGAGAGAGGAGGCTTAGACATTGAATGCATACTTTCATTACGTTAATTCAAGGGATTGGCTGCCTAAGAAATTTTTCCACAGAGTCGCTTCCTGCTCTCTGCTCATCCTCCAAGAGAAGCATTACTTTAATCCAAGTCCAGGTTTTCAATTGTTAAAAAACTTAATTAAACAAATAAAATTAAACAAGGTAAAAGACTAAAAGGTTTGAAAAAAAATTATAAAGACTAGTGATTAGTATTTAGTAGCTTACCAGAATTAACGTTTCTTCCCCATTATAAAGTTCAAAATTTTTTCTAAGCGTTTTGGCTGTGTACTTCCTTCAAGATTATCACTCCGATCACGTGGTTCTGCCTCTTCGTAGATGTTTCGTTATATTTCAAAATTATAACAAACAAAACTACAAAATGTTCCATCAATCATTGTTATACAACTATTGTTGCCCATTTCACCAATTGCAACCAACTGCTTCCCACTCTCATCTACACAGCTACTACTATAACATAGAAATTCTGCTATAATGCACTTTGCAATGACATATTTGGCTGCCGCATATTTCCTAACAGCTACCAAGCAAGTGAAAGGATGGCACTGTTCCATTACAATATAGACAACATGACATCACTAGAATATAGATAATACTAAGGCTTTCAAAGGTTAAAAAAAATCAAAAATTAAAAGCAAGAGTTGCAATGAGATTATATGTATGATTAAAACAAAGATAATACTTGAAGCATTTCAAAAGTGTCTTATTATTACTAATTAAAAATCAAAGAGAAGTTATGTACCTAAAAAATGATAAAAATTGTTCATCAAATTGTATCACAATATCTTATCCATCGAAAAATATAAAACAAAAACTTGTAAACTTCGTAAATTTCTTTGAGAAGAATTTTTCTTCATTTCTCCACATATTGTGCTTTTGCTAGCAAAACTCCATACCTGAAAATAATTTAACAAAATTAATTAAAGATGTATATTGTAATATAAAAAAATTGTAAATAAACTCATAAAAAGTCATACCTTTCACTCTATAACTCCAGAATTATCTACTCTTTTACAACTACGCTTGTTATGACCATACCCTCCACAAATATGACACGATCGCCTTTTTACAGTTGTATGAGTTAAAGCTATCTCAAGGCTGCTTTTGATTCTTCCACTCTGAGACTCATGAGCACCCTTTTTTCGACCCTTAGTTTGCGAAATATGTGGATCACCAATATTTGTTGGCAAAGGAATCTGATTCAATTGATTCTTTGTCACCTCATGAATCACTTCACTCGTCAATTGTTGGCTAGAACCATTGTCTTTTTCTGTACTAGCCACCACTTGGTTTTCCATCATGGAAACCTTTTGGAGTATCTGGTCCAAGTCTCCAACAATAACTTTAAACATTTCTTCGGAATTTTCAGCAAAAAAAGATAGTTGATTTATGAGTCGACAAACATGTAAAGTTCTTAAAGCTGCTGACTTCTCATGATCGACTTGAAGACTTCGCACACTTTCAGAAATTCCATAACCTTTATTTGCTTCCTTTGTCCAACGTTTCAAAATGTAATGATTTGGAATCTCAACAATATTTTTAAAGTGAAAAATTGCCAACATATGTCTACACAAGATGCCTTTGAATTCAAACAAATTACAGCCACAAGCACCAACTTTAGAACTCAAATCAAGACGTACAAGAAAGTTGTCATAAGAATCAAAACAACTAGAAACCTTATATTCATAACAAGAGTCAGTTTTTGTTACCTTTTGCTTTATAAATTGATTACTCTTGATAAGCTCATCTTGAAAAAGATTAAAAACATTCTTTGTATAGACCAATGCTCCATGATGCTCCATTTTAGAACCAATTTTCAAAATTCGAGACTTGTGCCTTGATTCAAAATCTTCTTTTCTTTCTTTGTCATAACGACTATCAACTGCCTTTTCATAATTCACTACAAACTCTTGCAATGTAGTAGTGGAATCTACAAAAGAATCAAAAAAGGAATTTATGCTCTCACTCCTTTGAGTAGTGTGCATTCCTGCAAAAAAAGTATTCTGATTATAAATAGGAATCTATGAATTGCGAATCTCATACAACCCTTGAAGCCATTCATTTTGTTCCAAATTGTTCTTAACAATCAGTTCATGCCACACCTTCTCAAACTCCTCTATGGAAGATGATCGACGGATACATCTCTTCAGTTCACGTTTGAAAGTAGAGTTTTTATGATATATGTGGGAAAGTTTCTCTGGAAATTTCTTCTTTATATGCCAAAGGCAAAGACGGTGGCGAGATTCAGGAAAAACTTTCATTACAGCAGCCTTTATAGCTAAATCTTGATCAGTAATTATGGATACTGGTGCTTTTCCATGCATCGCCTCAAGCCAAGTTTCGAACAACAAAATGAAACTTTGCTCAGATTCATCTTGTAACAAAGCACAACCAAATAAAATTGATTGGCAATGGTGATTTAATCCTACAAAAGGAGCAAATGGCATACTATACTTATTGGTTTTATATGTGGTGTCAAACGTAATGGCATCACCAAAACGTTCATATGCCAATCGAGATCGAGCATCAACCCAAAATAAATTTATCATACGAGCATCACCATCACACTGAATTGCATAAAAAAAATTAGGATTCTCAACTTGCTTTCTTCTAAAATAGCATAAGACAGCTTGGGCATCTCCTACATCTAAGTTTTTCCTCCTTAAATCTCTAAGATGATTCCAACAATCTCTGTCTGAAAATTTCTGGTCAACATTACTAAACAATGCAGCTACCTTTCCTGTAGGAATTCCCTCTTCGTTAAATTTTTCAACAAGGCTCTTAGCTGCAGAAGTCATTTTTTTATGGCATCTAAGATAAGACACACTCTTAGGACTGATCATATCATGATTATGTTGATTTGAAAATAACTTTACAGTCCACTTCTTACTTTTCTTCACCCTTGCTACCTTTAACAATGCTCCACAACCGGTTCTTAAAGTCGAACATCTCTTTTTAGTTATCTCAACATCATTTTCAGTGTCATTATTCTCTATAACTCTTTCTTTATACCTACCTTCGTTACAACAAACATAGATGCGACTTACTATTTCAGTAGTTCGAGAGCCTGTTCTACTTGAACGAATGCGAATACCAAAACCTTGTTCCCTAGCAAAGATTTTATAAAAGCTCTCTGCCTCATCTAAAGAGTCAAATTCCATTCCAATAAATGGCTCGGATTCCTTGACAACATTATCAAAAGCTACTACGTCTAAATTATCTTGTAAGCTACTACATTCATTAACTAATGCACCATGCTGACTCACCTCTATATTTTGAATATCACCAGTAAGTTGGGTATCCTTCAGTGATGAACTCTCCATAGTATATTTCAAGGAAAATCCTGAAACATAAGTCAAAAAGAAAGTGAAGATAAGATTTCCTGCTGGTTTAACATCAACTAATCTAACTTCACTTCCCTGTCCTAACTTCACTTCCCTGTCAATTTAGATATCTATTACTCAACATTTTTTTATTCATGTTTCCTTTTGGGGCCGACATTCTGTTTTGTCAAACTTAGTTACAGACTTCAACCACATCAAGAAACTTATAAAGACTGAGTCAATAATGCAATTGTTTGTTAAGAAATTTTCTCTTAGGCTAGTATTTTACGTCATCCCACCCTAGGTTTATTAATTAAGCTAAAGGGATGAATGCCTAACTATCTTCATGCAGCAATAACAGAGACCTTGAGATTGTATCCCGCTATTCCCATTGTAAGTACTGTCGATCGCAGCTTACAGATTTTCTGTTTCTTAATTTTTTATGTGCTAATTTCACTATTAAGTTACTTGTTATGCCAAATACCATTATATTTTCCTTTCTCAAAGCTGAATACCTACAAAAAATATTATTATTTTGTCGCATACACAGGGGAATTAGGAACTAAACTAATCGAACAAATTCAAAAATTTCAATTCATAACAGTATATATTCTGCTCCATCAATCGACAGCCATTCACTTTTGTAAACAAACGTATAAAACAAGAACATACCCATGCGATTTGGGATTGAGAAAACTCACCGTGATTTTCGTGTATATGATTTGGGATGCAGATCGCAGGGAACAAGAGATAATGGGGTTGAATTGAAGTTGACGATTCAACAATATTCCCAAAGACAATGAGGATTACCGAAAAAAGATAAAGAGAGATAGGAGGGAAAATGTAAAATAGAGGGAAATAGAGATGGCAGTGTGAGAGAGGGAGAGAGGCGGCAAAAACAAAAACAACGTGAGAAGGAAACAGAGGGTAGACGCGGAACGTGAAAGAATGGCAATAAAAGTGAGAGAGGGTGTTTTAATCTGAACGATGCTTTTAATTTAATCCAACGGTCAAAAAAGTGTGTAAAACTATAGAGTTTTACACAGGTGTAAGTGGATCCCTCCCCATATATATAAATATATATATATATATATATATATATATACTAGATATAAGCCCGCGCAATGCTGCGGGTCTATTTTTATTTTGTAATTTTTAAAGTTAGTTAAGTTGATTATTAAAAAAGAGTTATTGGACATAAGAAATATTTATTTCCTTCATAATGTTTAGTACAAAAAAGAAACATGTTTACTAAAGAAAGATTTATAAAAGAAACGTGTTTATTAATGATAGAGTTTATATATCAAACAACATATCCAAAAATAATTTTTTGAAAAATTTAGATTAGCTTGGATTAAAAAAAAACACAATACTTAAATTAAATAGTATGACAAACAGATAATTTGTGTTAGAAACAAACAAATTAAGATAATAATACAACAACAATAAAAACTAAAACATTAATATATATATATATCTTTATATACGACATAATGGTTTAAACAATTTAAAAAAGAAGTAAGAAAAAATTAGGTAAGAATGTTTTGTTCATATTATTAATTATGTGTAAGGTTTTAAACCCATCTGTAAACATTTTTATTTTAAGAATAACTAATTGAATTATTTATATTTACTCCAAAGTACAATATGTAAAGTAAAACTATTTTTCCTAGAAAAGTTAGAGAAAAAAAACCCTTTCATATAATAATTTTTATTTGAAAGCAAAAGTTGGAAAATACATAATTTATATGTATTTGAAGTATTATTTATTTTTAAATATTTGCCATGTTTCGGTTAAATAATATATTTGAATATTGTTTTTATATTTTTAAAATTATTATCATTATTAATAAATATAAAAAATGTTTTAAAAAATTTATTATGAGGCGAGAGAAGAACCTATTATTGTGATTTGAGATTGATTTTATATAGCTAGTATATTTTTCATATTTAGTAAGTTTACATTTGCTAGTGGAGATATAATTTTAAAAAATAGATTTAGAGAAATTAGATCTAAACTTTTTTAATTAAAAATATCTAAATTAATTAGCTTTTGTGTTGTTAGATTTTTTTTCCTTGATTAAAAATCAACTCAAAGATAAATGAATTATTTTATTTTATTTTTTATTAATTTTTTATATTTATAATGCATCATTTGTTAAACCCTCTATCATATTTTTATTTTGAATTTTTTTAATTTATGCACCGAATCATATTATTGCTGGAGAAAAAAATTGAAGATTTAAAAATAGATTAAAAGGCATAACAAAAAAATTCAAAAATAAAATAAAATTAAAGAACTTAACTAAAAAATGAAAACTTAAAAATAAATTAGAGGGCATAATAAAAAAAATATTAAAAAAAACAGAAATAAAATGCTAAATCAATTAAGACACGACACATGGCTCGTATGGGAGATAAAACATTGAATGGTATGGGTTAGAAAGGTGAAAGAAAATGAGTGAATGACAGAACCAATGTGAAGCTGGACGTGGAGCAAAAAAAAGTGATTTTTATATAATTTAAATAATATTAAAAATTATTAACTTTATTAATTTTTAAAATGTTTTAAAATATATATTTAATATTAAAATATTTTTATTTTATTAATTATCAACATTAAATATATAGAAATTAATGATCTACAAAATATATACTATAAATGCATTTTGTAAATGTAATATATCGTTAAAAAAAATGTATTGTATATGCATTTGAAGAATTATTTAATTATTGAGTATTTGTTAATTGTTATGTGTTACTTAAACAATATTTTTGGAGATTGATTTTATATTTTTAAAATTTATTATCATTATTGATAAATATTAAAATAAATATATAAAAATTTATTATTTGAACGAATAATTTTTTATGAAAATAAATATATAAAATTTAAAGATCAATTTTTTATGTTGTTTATTTTTTTCTCTATTAAAAATAAAATTCAAATATAAATAACTTTTTTTTCTTTAAAATTATGAAAAAAAAACAAATAAAAAAGGTTGAAAAACCAAAAAAGGGAAAAATTGAAAAAAAAAAGAAGAAAAAAAGCCAAAGCTTGACATGTGGAGGGTTTGGGAGACAAAAATATATATAGTTATTACTAGATATAAGCTCGCGCAATGCTGCGGGTCTATTTTTATTTTGTAATTTTTAAAGTTAGTTAAGTTGATTATTAAAAAAGAGTTATTGGACATAAGAAATATTTATTTCCTTCATAATGTTTAGTACAAAAAAGAAACATGTTTACTAATGAAAGATTTATAAAAGAAACGTATTTATTAATGATAGAGTTTATATATCAAACAACATATCCAAAAATAATTTTTTGAAAAATTTAGATTAGCTTAGATTAAAAAAATACACAATACTTAAATTAAATAGTATGACAAACAGATAATTTGTGTTAGAAACAAACAAATTAAGATAATAATACAACAACAACAAAAACTAAAGCATTAATATATATATATATATCTTTATATACGGCATAATGGTTCAGACAATTTAAAAAAGAAGTAAGAAAAAATTAGGTAAGAATGTTTTGTTCATATTGTTAATTATGTGTAAGGTTTTAAACCCATCTGTAAACATTTTTATTTTAAGAATAACTAATTGAATTATTTATATTTACTCCAAAGTACAATATGTAAAGTAAAACTATTTTTCCTAGAAAAGTTAGAGAAAAAAAAACCCTTTCATATAATAATTTTTATTTGAAAACAAAATTTGGAAAATACATAATTTATATGTATTTGAAGTATTATTTATTTTTAAATATTTGCCATGTGTCGGTTAAATAATATATTTGAATATTGTTTTTATATTTTTAAAATTATTATCATTATTAATAAATATAAAAAATGTTTTAAAAAATTTATTATGAGGCGAGAGAAGAACCTATTATTGTGATTTGAGATTGATTTTATATAGCTAGTATATTTTTCATATTTAGTAAGTTTACATTTGCTAGTGGAGATATAATTTTAAAAAATAGATTTAGAGAAATTAGATCTAAACTTTTTTAATTAAAAATATCTAAATTAATTAGCTTTTGTGTTGTTAGATTTTTTTTCCTTGATTAAAAATCAACTCAAAGATAAATGAATTATTTTATTTTATTTTTTATTAATTTTTTATATTTATAATGCATCATTTGTTAAACCCTCTATCATATTTTTATTTTGAATTTTTTTAATTTATGCACCGAATCATATTATTGCTGGAGAAAAAAATTGAAGATTTAAAAATAGATTAAAAGGCATAACAAAAAAATTCAAAAATAAAATAAAATTAAAGAACTTAACTAAAAAATGAAAACTTAAAAATAAATTAGAGGGCATAATAAAAAAAACTTAAAAATAAATTAGAGGGCATAATAAAAAAATATTTAAAAAAACAGAAATAAAATGCTAAATCAATTAAGACAGGACACATGGCTCGTATGAGAGATAAAACATTGAATGGTATGGGTTAGAAAGGTGAAAGAAAATGAGTGAATGACAGAACCAATGTGAAGCTGGACGTGGAGCAAAAAAAAGTGATTTTTATATAATTTAAATAATATTAAAAATTATTAACTTAATTAAATTTTAAAATGTTTTAACATATATATTTAATATTAAAATATTTTTATTTTATTAATTATCAACATTAAATATATAGAAATTAATGATCTACAAAATATATACTATAAATGCATTTGTAAATGTAATCTATCGTTAAAAAAAATGTACTGTATATGCATTTGAAGAATTATTTAATTATTGAGTATTTGTTAATTGTTATGTGTTAGTTAAACAATATTTTTTGAGATTGATTTTATATTTTTAAAATTTATTATCATTATTGATAAATATTAAAATAAATATATAAAAATTTATTATTTGAACGAATAATTTTTTATGAAAATAAATATATAAAATTTAAAGATCAATTTTTTATGTTTTTTATTTTTTATCTATTAAAAATAAAATTCACATATAAATAACTTTTTTTTCTTCTTTAAATTTATGAAAAAAAAACAAATAAAAAATGTTGAAAAACCAAAAAAGGGAAAAGTTGAAAAAAAAAAAGAAAAAAAGCCAAAGCTTGACATGTGGAGAGTTTGGAGACAAAAATATATATAGTTATATATATATATATAATATATATAAAATTTTGTAACGTTTACATAAATGAAGTCAAATCGAGCTCAGACAATTTAATGTCAAGTTTGATTTCAAGCTCGATTCACTTGATTAGAAAATTCAGTACTTAAATTTTGCTTGAGCTGGATCCGACTTAATTTTTAAAGCTTAAATTTGACTGTACAAATTAATCAAATCGTTTGAAGTCGATTTAATAAGTTCAAACTTAACTTAAAATACTTAATTTGTTATTTTTTAATCATATATTTATAAAAGTAAAACAATAAACTAATAATAAATATTAATATATTTAAAAATTCAATTAAACTCATAAATCACGTAAGTAAAGTATTAAGATACCCTAACTTTACTCGTTACTCAAGTAGATTGAAATCAAACTCGACACGAAAGTAAACGAATTTAAGTTAAGTGTACAACCCTCAAGTTGAACTCGAATAACTCAGAATAACTTTATTCATTTACATCTCTAACACTTGCCACTAATAATTAAATTAAAAATGTTTCTTTCTTATTAATTTAATGAGTTTATTTTATTTATTTGTGTTACAATTTTTCAATTTCACGAAGGATATTAAAATTTTATAACACGTCTTATTCTTTAATTAATTTTTTCGATATATCTTAAATGATATTTATCATCTTACTAATTGTGACAATGTACCATTAAACAAAACATAACTACATGAGTTATATTGTTAATAATTGTTCATTTTTGTTAAAAGTTACAATCATAATCAACATTTATATTTCATGAACTAATAACTGTGAAAATCACTTTAATCATGTAAACTAGTAAATAATTATAACTAATTAAATTAGTAAATAACTAAATTAAACTCAAGCTACATTTGGTAAAACTAATATGTGAAAACTCAATGTCTCATGATCTCTTTCTTGCACCACATCAAGACCTCACTGGCAAGATTTTATTGTTTTATTGTAAAGGAATGAGTTTTGATTTATTTTGATTAAATTTATTATAACATTGAGTTTCTAAGTAAGATTCATTTTGTAAAAAAAAAAATTCTTTTGTTAATTAATTTTATTTATTTGCATGCATGAATTTACGAATACATTTATGTTTACATATATATTTAAATAGGTAAAATTAATTTGTATCGTACGAGTTACAAGCTAGTATACATATTAGAAAATAGTTTTTGAGAAAATTCTGATTATTATAATTCATGGTTTATCAGTAGTACATTTACATGTATTTATAAACTATAAATTGAAAACGAATGTTTACAAGCTACCTATTAACAGAATTGACTGTCTATCAACAAACTAAACTTTCATAGCCCAATCAGCAAACGTCTATAAGTATAACCAGCTTAGCTTTTATTTCTGCAATGCCATGTCAGCTTCACACGTCAGCTTCTCAACCTCTGCCTTCAACTCTGACATTTACCGCGTATCAGAGAACTGGCGCCAACATCTCTCTCCTACGATACGGGACGGTGGCTGCGGGCAATTGATGTCGTCCACCACCCCAGCGTCAGCGACTGAAAAATACACCCAAAACTGCTTCGAGGGTTTTAGAATCAAGCCATGGATTCTGCTTGGTTTCTGATTAATCGTGAATACAACCCATCCTTGCGTAGAAGCTCAGCGTGGTCACCCATCTGAGACAAATAAAGCAGGAGATGCATAAGTTGGTTGATTTCAGTCGAAGTGAATGCTAAAAGATTCATGATCGTTTGGAAAACAATAGGCTAAAAGATCATGCCTCGACAATTCGTCCATTGTCCATTACAACTATTCTGTCTACGGTCCTAATGGTAGACAACCTGCAGGGTTTTCCAAAGAAGATCAGACCTAAAAATAGAAATTGAAATGACTGTTGTTGAAAAAAAAGAAGGCATACAATTATCCTTTTAGCTCTCGAATTATAATAAAAAGATCATTTTAATCATTCATATTTTGTTTTGGATAAATTTAATCACATTTTAAAAGCAATATAACGAAACCATCAAATAAGCTACATTACATGCAATGTCAGATGCACATCACCCGCCACTTCATTTTCATGTGGGTTTTTATGCCAAGTCATTCAACATGTCATCATCATATAATTTTTTGGTTCATGACATCGCCACAGATTTTTTTTTTTTATGATGCGACGGTTGATGTGATGATCTGACATGACAGACTTTAAGATTATGTTATCTTTCTGGTATGAAGGGCTAGAATGACTCAAATAAAAGACAGAGAGTTAAAATGATCTTTTTGTTATAATCCAAGAGCCAAAAGAGCAATTATGCCAAAAAAGAAAAACACCAACCTATGTGCTATGAGAATCACAGTTCTTTTTGCTCTACTTTCATTTCTGAGTGCATGAAGAACCCCCTGAAGATAATAGAAGGAGATGCATTAGTTACTGAAGCTGCGACAAATTTCGTTTTACTTTATCTTTTCAGGAAAATGAAGTTTAAGTGCTTACTTGGATATAGTACTCACTTTCTGCATCAAGCGCACTGGTGGCTTCATCCAGGACAAGAATTGCAGGGTCTCTTAGAATGGCCCTAGCAATAGCAATTCGTTGCTTTTGTCCCCCACTGAGCAAATCATCATTAACAATGGTTTGATAACCATGAGGAAGAGATGAAATGAATTCATGAACATAGGCCTGCTTAGCAGCCAATTCTATATCTTCCTCTTTGACATCTCTTGGGCAACCATATTTAATGTTGGACTTGATATCCATATTAAACAGATGGGGGTCCTGACTGAAATACAGATTTAGACTATGCTATATGGTTATATTCAAGCATGCAAGGACAAAGGGCAAACTCAATGTACAATGCTCTCTTATTATGGGGTCTGGTCCATTTGGAGAATATCATATTTACGCAGCTTTCCCTCCGCATTAACAGAGAGGCTGTTTATGTGACTTAAACCTGTGACCTCCATGTCACAAAGGAGCAACCTTTACCGTTGCACCAAAGCTCAGCCTATATTCCAGCATGCATCACGGAAAAAATAATATGTAGTCTAACCTGTCCAACAAATCCAATCTTTTCTCTGAGACACCTGATGTCAAGCTCTTTCAGTGGGAGACCATCCACATATATCTGCAATTAGAGGCATTTAGCACGTAATCCCCAACTTTCAGAAAACCGGTAATTACCTTCACACACATGACAAATCACTGAACAAATAATGATGATATCGAGAAACATAATGTAAGAGAAGGACAGAGCTGACCTGACCATTAACTGGCTCATAGAGACGTAGCATGAGATTTACTAATGTGCTTTTTCCACTACCGCTTAAACCAACCTTGTCAAGATAAGAATGAGTTGTCAAACCTCAAATCCTTGTTTCAACACCAATGGAAGAAAAGTAACAACCATGCAATGGTATTTCTTATAATTGCAACCACTTCACTTGCTCGTACAGAAAGGTTTAGATGTTCTAGTATGGGTACCTGTTCAAATATAAAAGCATGTTTTTTTGTCATAACCCACTCTATTACACGGGAAAATCAAGAAGAGGAGGTGACGAAGCAAGAATATTGAAAAGTGCATCAAAATGCTGTGTTAGTTGAGCTTTTCTTGATCAAATTTAGTTATGTGGAATGTTTATTGAATAATGGCTGGATTGTTCAATGATAGATGCCTCCCTTTAGAATCCCTTCCCCAGTTGAATGAAGAATTTTTTTTAAAACCTTAAAGATGATAGTTAAGATAATGACAATTATAGCATACTGAGGAAGCAAAATAAAAATTTACAATTTCGTATAACAATATTTTCTAAGGACACGAGACATACTGTGATCCTTGAAGGATAGTGAAAAGATACATCCACAAACCGTACATTCCCCATTAGTCTCTGCAGCTTCACTCCTGTAAACAATGTGGTGGACCATTAAAAGAAATTAATTGATTAAAAGAAAACTTGGTTTGAAGAAAACAACAGATTTAGAACAAAGCTCTGAATAAAAAATGAATTAGCAGATCAAATTACTAGAATTTAGAACTGTCACAAATTCAAATTTATCATGATTTGTTTTCCGTTCCCAGCATCTTTCATGAGCAATGATAAGAGAGCATTTCTTTCTGGTTAAACGCTTTATAAGTTATACAGATAAAATTATGCAAAGTTCCTCCAAACTGTTTAACAATTTCAAGTACAATCCTCAACTTGAGTTATAATACGAAGCAAGAGAGAGTGCAAAAGACTAGATCTCACAGCATATCGTAAGATGAAAGCTAAACCAAATGAAGCAAGACAACACACTATTAATCTAAACAATATCTAAGACTACAGGATACCCCCTCAAAAAAAGACACCAAATACTTGCCTTTTGATAAGAATTGATCGGCAGGCAAGAGATCCATCAATTGAAAGACCTTTTCACATGCTCCAATGGATTGCAATAGTGATGATGAATTGTCTACCACCCTCCAAGTAGCATAAATCAACCACTCACAATATAATATGTACCTAGTAAGCTCTTCAGGTGATACATGGGAGTTCATGATGCACATTCCTCCTAACAGCACTGCGAGAACCTGCAATAAATGATTTTGGAATAGAAGTAAGAGTCATAATAAATCTTCACATTAGAACTCTTTTTTGGTCACTATGATGCATCTTCCTACATTTCAACAATTGCAGTGTGGTTCATGCAACCAGAGGAAAAGGCAAAGGGTGAATGGTAAATTACCTGTGTTAAACGGTAAAGAGAGAGAAAACTCATACTCCAGATTCCACAAGCCGCACTCTCTCGAATGCTTACAAAAGCCAATTCGTCCAGCCACCGCTTGTACCTAAAACCAAATGGGATCAACAATAAAAACTAACATTTTTCTGACATGAAAGCCTTGGGTGTCAACTTCTATGCCTTCCAAAGATGAGCCAACCAAAGAAGAAAAAGTACACCCATAAGTTTGGAATGCTTAGTGGAGTAATTCTAGAGAGAATGTTGCCTTCCAAGTTCTTCTCCTTCTGTTCCATAAGCCCGGACAGTTCTCATCAAAGACAGTGTTTCTTGAGCAACCTACATTTAAGATACTGATAAATTAGAATGTAATTCAAGTGGCAGAACTCTAGGAGCAATCTGAAGTTTTGTGTTTTACATTGTTGGCACACACGTTGAATTCCTGCATTAACTTTGCAGCTCTCTTTTGGTACCTATCAAACCATCAGCCATGGAATTACATAAGCATAATAAGTACATCATATAATCATGTATATAGTTGGATAGGCATTATTCAGTAGAACAGAGCAATCTATTATAAACTCAGATCCTCATGCAAATCAGAAAAGATTGAGACAGGCCTTTGTTCAAACTGGACTAACAATTTAATTTCTAAATAAGCTGAAAAGAATAATTTGATAGCTTAATTAAAGTGAAGAGAGAAAGAATACTCACTGGCCATATATGGAAAATATTATAGCAAGACCAGAACATACGACCAACGTTGGTAATGTAAGTGGCCAAGATAAAGTCAGTAAATTGATCAGGGCACCTGTTCCCTAAACATTTGAAAGGGAAAAAGTAATCAAACTCTACCATTAAACAAACATTCACAACAAATATAATATCGAATAAAAAGCAAAACCTGAATAACATTGCGGATTATCAGATGAATATCATTCCCAATAACATGAGAGAGTCCCTGGCAATCTGCTCCAAGCCTACTTGTCAAACTACCAACTGTTTCCATGTCGAAAAATGATATATCCTACATCAAAAGCACAAGTAGCAGATAGTATTTTTACTAAACAAATAAACAAGACTTATGTACATTCAGTATTCATGATTTTACATGCAACTAGAAACGATTCTCAAATAGATGACGAACCTGAAAAACAAGCGATGCATATAAACTTTGCCTAAGACGCTTAACCTGCAAATAAAGTATCGTATAATTAGGTCATATTTGGTTACTACTTTTACTACTTATTTTCTGTTTTCTCAGATTTTACTAGGAAGTTAAAAGCAAAACCATTTTCATTAGCAAACAACTAAAATGAAAGAAAAGAAGTTAACAATTGAAATATAACAGTTCCATATGCCATAAAATCATTTTTTTTCCATTTTCTTTCAAAAGCAAAGGAGTAAAGTAGCACTAAAATTTATAAACTCAAGTCAAATTTTTCTCACCAAGATCGTATTTGCTATGGCAAAGCAGCCACTTCGCAAGGCACTGAAATTTACACAAAAAAGAAACAAAAATTCAAATTTTCAAGCAAATAACTTATATAAACGAATGCTAATAACATTGAGAAGCTAAAAACCATAAAAATACCTGCAAATTCCTGAGATAATTAACAGTAAAATCAACATCCGCGAGCTTCTAAAAAATGCTGCGGACTCGCCGCTGTTAGCAGAAAATATCGACGCCGTCAATATCCTAGGCATCGAAATCTCCGAAACCTGGAATTGATTTTCTTATTTTAAGTTGAGAAATAAATAAAACTTAAAAAAAATCAAAGCTTTTCAATTGAGTTATAAATGGCACGAACTGCGGCGATGATCAAAGCACCAAGCGCGAGAAAAATGATCCACTTATCGTTTCCGATTAAACTCCACATTCGCTTAAGAGCTATCCAAACAGTAACAGGCTTCGCCGGAGAGGATTTCGGAGCTTCAATATCAGGGAGGTTCCACCAGCTGCCACGTAGCCGGACGGCTCCCAGATAACAGGAGTACTTCTCGGAAAGAAATTTTGGGAAATCCGCATTGTCATTTCTGCTTGAAGGTGAAACCAGGGGTGTTGAAGACCAGAAGCGTTGTCGTTTCGGAACTATGAGGTAGAGCGGAGGCTGGCGTTTGCTTATGAGGTTGAGAACGGAGAAGGAGACAGAGATGGCCATGTTGGTGTAAATTAGAGAAACGGAAAGAGCGATTTTGGTATTTCAGATATCAAAATCATATCTTTTTCAAGTGGAAAATCAAATCTGCTCTTGGGAGCTTGAGCTTGCTGATAGTTCTACTTCTCAGAGCAACGGCCAACGGTAAATCACGCCGTTATCGACTGTAGCGTTATTCATTTGTAGCGTACTGGCGTTAACGGTTTCTCGACTAGCGCTATTCATTTGTAGCGTTAAGCCGTTAACTATTTCAGTCAGTGGTTTGTTAAACTTGATTAACATTAGCGAACAATTACCAACATAAGCGTGTTTTATTACGAACAAATTTGTTTTATGTTTGTTTGAAGTTTGTTTATTTTATTAATCATTTAGGGTTAATTTAATATTTAATAATGATAAATTGTTAAAATTACGTATTTATTTATAAATAATTTTAATATATAATTATTAAAATTATATATTTGTGCAAATATTTTTAATTTGATATTATATATATCGAGAGAATATAATTTGTTTATCTAACTTTTTTATTTTTAATGTTCATAAGCATGTTTGATTAATATTTATAAATGTGTGTTTGTGAATGTGTTCATTTAATACTCACAAACACATTTGTTTAATTTAATAATCACGATCATATTTTTGAGAATATAATCTTTTAATGAACAAGTTTACTAAATATGAATAATATTAAAAAAAAAAAACTCTGTTATAGAATTAAGAACTGATTTATACCGGTGAGTAAAGGAAAACAACCAAGGGAGATTATTTAAAAACTCATATTTGTATTTCACAAACTATTTCATAACAATACTTTGTTCGTTTTGATTTATTTTGCCTCCTTTAGCATGAAAGAGTTATGTTATATAAGCACGCAAAAGTAATCAAATAATGTTTAGGGTACATCAAATAGTAACTAAGGGGTACAATAATGGATTTATTATATGATGCATGAACTTAAAAGTTCACGGGAAGGAAAACTAAAACTAAAGATGAAAAAGTAAAAGTACAATATTTTTTGATGTGATATTTTATCTTGGAGTGGGTTAGAAGACAACACAATATTCACAGAGGAATTACTTTGAACTTGAAACTTGCACACATAATAATTTTACATGCATTGGACTGAAACAGGGAAAACATTTTTCATGCAACATAATCACCAAGCAAGACAATGTTCAGGAAAGAGGTTCAAATGGGAATTGTCTGCTCCTAGAGTAAAATCATAATCAAGATTAATCAAATAATTGTCAAAGTCAAAATCTGGATCAATTTCATACGGATCCCGTGATTCTTGCCATTGTTATTCTTGTTTGGTTAAAGCTTTAGCAGGCTTCCAATTCCACGGAAGTGTAACTGGTTCATGTATCACTCGGTTCTTTTACATCCCTATTTTGTGAGCCCTGCATTAAATGATGTCGTTTTATGTAAATTTAATGTTAAAACATAATTTTAAGGAAATATTTAAATATTAAATATAAAAGGGCCTGAGAAAGCCTTGGGCTTGCTTCTGGGTCAATGGGACCCAACTTTAGCCCGCCCAAACTCGGTTGGATATCCATCAAAAAATTGAAAAGTAAACGGGCTAAAAAACAGCCCAACAACCTTCAGAGTCAGTTTCCTCCGATCCGATCCGATCCATTTCTCTTCCAAGCTCGAAGATTTCCATTTCTCCGAGCTCCGTTTTTCTCATTGTAGCTTTTCACAGTTCACACTGAGAAGATTGTTAATGTAATCTCTCAGTTTCAATTAATTTTAAATCGTTGCAACCAAAAAAAAAAAAATTAAATCGCCAAATCAAAGCTCTCCTCCGAAGAAGAAACCATGGCCGAAACTAAAGAGAAAAGCGAGACCGACGAAAAACCGAAGCCCAGAGTAAGGCCAATCGTTCGCCTTGGGATCTTCCTCATCTCTCACAGCTTACTTGTCAGGTAATTTAATTTATTTTCCGCTTTATATAATTTTCTCTTTTTTTTGTTCAATTTTTGTTTTAAATCTATTGTTATTAATGGTTTTTTGTTTTGAATCTCTTGATGTTTATTTCAGTATCGTTTGCTGCACTGCTGGGGTTTTGGCTCTGTTTCTCTTACCCGTTCTTGCTAAAAACACTTACATTTCCGAAAATGCGCTCATGCCAGGTTCCTCATCCACTCTCCGTGCTCCCTGTTTCAGTTTAAATAATTTAAGTGAAATCCGTCGAAGTAGCTTATTAGCTGTATTGAATTTAAGTTGAGTGAAATTAACTGTTTGGTTGGATGAAAAAAAAAAAAGATAAAATGGAACGTTCGATTCATCCATGGAAAGAAAATACTGATTCAAGTTCATTTTTTATATTGATGGATGTCATAACAGTATTTTATTTTCTCGGATCAGTGTTATTTATGTTTGATTTGTGGCTTTGGTATTATTTGTGCAGGTTCTGCGAGTCCCATGCTTTCTAATCAGCATGTTTCGAATGGAAATAGACTGTTGAAGGACCTAACTAGTTCAGACTTGAAATCTTCGGAAACAGGAATGTATGAGCTGATTCTGTGTATATGCGTTCTTAAATCATGGTTGCTTAGTTTCTGTATGCACGAAGAGTTTGAGTGTTGTAGTGTGTAGCATTTGCAGAGAATGCTTGAGAATTTTATATTTATGGGCAAGTTATAGTTGTCATGTCTGTTCTCGTTTCATCTATGATGTATTATCTCTTTATTCCAAGTTCTTGTTTATTGCTGTGAATCAGGCCTCATTTGGCTAAACCTGGGCTAAGCTAATTTGACTGATACAACCTGCCTATTAGCATATGAAATCTTCTGAAAATTTGTTCTAGTGCAGTAAATTATCTGACCTGAGTTTAATGAAGGCTGCTTGAATCTGAACCTGCTTATATATTTGATCTAAAATAGACTAGAACTTGCCTTCTTTTTGTTTGTTTTGAGAATCCTTTTCTTGTGACACACTAAACATGCAATTTGTCTTTTATATGTTTAAGACACTTTATACTCTGTTTTCTGTATGTGGAGATTATTTGCTGTTTATTTATGTTTGCTCTTCAGATCTTATTGTTGGATTATGAGCATTTAGTTAACTCCTACATGACTTAACAATACATGGAAATTAGATAAAAGTGATGTGATCTAATTCTGTTTACCTTGTGTGTATTGCCATTTCAGAGAAAGTCAAAGAACCATAGCTCAATACATATTGGACTTGGGTGCTGAAGTTAGTTTTCACAAATTCCATCCTCAGTTGAATCAGTTTCACCCACTGCACTTTTTGCTAGTCCTGATTCTGGACGATGAAAGAGAACTACAGCTGTTCATCATATGGTATCAACACTGTTGGGATCATAAGAGCTCCTCGTGGTGACGGGAAGGAGGCTATTGTCTTGGTAACACCATACAACACCCTGAAGAGTCGTCCTGGTGAGGCTTTATCTGTGGGCATTGCATACTCGGTATTTTCCTTGCTCACTGAAGTTACATGGCTGGGCAAGGATATTATATGGCTTGTTGCTGATTCACGATATGGAGAACATGCAGCAGTTGCTGCTTGGTTAAGAGATTATCAGACTCCTAAGTTTAGCAGCCTGAGTACTCTAAATGCTGAGATGTGTCCAGATATTAATTATCTCTATGAGTTGAAAGTTAAGTCTACTGCTGGAAGTAAATCCTCCAATAGTTTTAGACGTGCTGGGACTATGGCCGCTGCGCTGGTCCTGAAGGTCAGAGATCAAAGTGAGCATTTTGAAGACACTATTAGCATTTATGCTGAGGCATCTAATGGACAGATGCCAAACTTGGACCTCATCAATGTTGTAAATTATATGGCGGTGCACAGGCAAGGTTTGCATGTAAGGGTGGAGAAACTATGGTCCCTTCTTAACTCCAGTTGGCTCAAAATTTTGGGTGAAATCTTTGAATCTCTTGGAAAAGTAGCTAAAAGCTTAAACCCTGAATGGAAATTTGGCATCCCTGCAACAGAGTATGTTGAAGGCACTGCTACTCTTGCAAGTTCATTGTATTATCAGGTAGAATACTATTCTTATTTGGTTATCTCTGAATTTATCCATTGTTTTCCTCCTTTTTTTGGTTCATATTTGTCACAATTCTATCTCCAATCCTATCAAATGGATGAAGAAAAATTTTAAGTAGTTGAAATGCAATGCTCCTCTCTGTTCATTGAGCAGCAGTTTACTTTCTCACTCTCCATATTGTTTTTGTTTTAGGCTCTAGGTCTACCAACAGGCCCACATGGTGCTTTCCGTGATTATCAAGTTGATGCAGTCACATTGGAGATTTCACCTAAATTTTCATTGGATAAAATCAGGCGCAATGACATTCTTCTAAGAGGTGGCCGGTGAGTGTTCATTCCCATTGCTTTCCATTTCCATTTATTATTGTAGTTCTCATCAATAATTAGCTTTCAGCAGGAGGTTATTTAGAAATTTTGAGCTCCACGTTATTTGAATGATTGTAGTTAAGAAGTTCTATGTACAGTGCAGATCATCGTATACAACTTTGTTATTTTGACTTTCATTTTCCTGAAGAATTTCATGTTGCTTGGTGCAGGTTGACTGAAGGAGTTATACGATCAGTAAATAACCTCCTTGAGAAGTTTCATCAATCATTTTTCTTATACCTCTTAACATCTCCTAGTAAGTTTGTGTCAGTAGGGGTTTACATGATTGCATTTGCACTTCTCATAGCACCACTTCCAATGGTTGCGGCTTCTCTTTATGTTGATGCAAGTAGATTGGGCAACTGTTCAGAAAGTGGTAACTCCACAACAACTGCAGGCACTAATACTAATGAGCATGGTATCACTATCAGATCATGGAGGTGGCTTAATTCAGCAAAATTAGTTTTTGTTGTTCACTTATGGGGTGCTGTTGTTTCATTACTTCCATATTTCATCTGCCAAATACCTGATTGCAGCCCAACAAGCAGCTTCGTGATCTGGGTTTTGCTTTCAATGCTCAGCTTTCTAACCCTGTACTCAGTTCTGGCCTCTCCTTTATCTTGTGCTGAAGTATCTCAAGAAAAAGAATGGGCCCTTGTGAAATCGGTGACTATCTCAGCAGCGTTCATTGGTTTGGGGCTCATGTCCGTCATTAATTTTGCTACTGCAGAAATTGGTGCTTTATTGATGGTCCCAATGTGTTTGTTGGCTCGACCTTTGAAGCTGGATATTAGGACCAGTGCTTTGAGAAGTTTTTCTAGGATAATTTGCAATCTGGTTTTAGGGCTTATTGTTTTTCCTCCAACTGGTTTTTTTCTGTTCAAAGGGATGCTTGATGGTTTTGGTAGTCTCAGCGCTGGTGACTTCTGGATGTGGCTTGAGTCTCTTTGGGCATGGAACAGTGCTACATATCTCTTCATTGGTATGGTACACTTGCCATGCTGGGTATTATGCATTCACATTTTGCTTCATACTTGTTGACTCGTCTTAATTCTGTTCAGACCTGTAAATTGAACTTCAAGAGCATTTTAGTTCAATGTTTGCCTTCTTTCCTAATTGCTAACTTTTAGTGAAAAATGGACTTGTTCTGGAGAGGACATGTGATTGTTGTCTGTCAAAGCCACACAATATTCTGGAACTTGGATGTTATGGGTCTGACTTTGGATTTAGCTGGTTGGCTGGCAGGATTGCAATGAGGTTTGACATACTTATTATTGGTCTTTTAAGAAATGGTGGTATGACAAATATGATTGATCAGGTCTTTATGATGGCTTTTGTGCTGAATTCCTTCAAACTTCCTCTTCCAGCTAGAGTCTGGGCTTGCAAATAAGCTTATCTGGCCCATCAACACAGAGGTACACTTTGCTCTTCGGTTTCAAACTAGGAAGCATCTCTACATGTAGATTGCCCTTATTTAGGTGCATACTCTTCGACACACAAATGAATGCTTGCCATGCATGAATGTGATTGCACCACTAGTAGAAACTTCTATGAAAAAGATAGGTCAAGAAAGAGAAAATTAGGCAAGATTTTATTGTATAATATTGGCTATGTTTACATAATTTCTTTGAATTGAAGGGAATCATCTGTTGTTTTGCCCACTTCGAATGGTGTACCATTTAAAAAAGGTTGACGCTTTTCCTGTTGAAAGTTAATTTAAGTAGAAGAAAGAAACCGATAAGGACTAGATGCCTTGCTGACCAATAGCTCCCAACTGAATATTGTTGTTTTATTTCCCAACTTTTTCTAGTTAAAGTGTTTAATTTGTCATGGTTGAGCAAAGAAGATGCGAGATGCCAAAGGATCATATTCAACACCCACTCAGAAAAGTTGAGGATCCCCGTGACAAAAGCAAAGGCGATTCTCCATAAAGATTGCAATTGGTTGTTTTACTGGTTCTGTGCTGCTAGAGGAATTTTAGTTACAGGTTTATAAATGTTCTCACTCGCCATCCATTTTGATTGCTTTGATTGTGCTTATGAAGTCTTAGGATGACCTTGCATCTGCTCGAACCTTCTGTACACGTGCACAGGCACAAACACACACACAAACATGAGTCTGAATGTCTTCGATATCTGATTTAGGATGATTGTTGCATCTGCTCAAACCTTCTATACACGTGCAAGGACACACACATGAACACAAACGAGAACACGAGTCTGAATGTCTTACATGTATGATTAAACTGCAAATTTTATGTTGTGTTAGCTTATTGATTGTTAAGCTGTAATAATCATTGGAATTGGACAAAAGGAATTGCAAGAATAAGAATTTAGACAAGTACTAGAGGCAGAGAAGAAAGGAAGGAATCCCTCTGAGATTCTGACCTCTGACTTTGCTACCAAAAGCTATATATTAAACAAGAAATTTACATCCCTTTCGGAGGAAACTCCAAGAATACATCAAAGCACCTAGCTTTTTTCTGGTTAAATTAGAAATTAAAGTTGTAAGATGAAAAAGACTGATGAACCTGCTAATACCTCTCGGTTACCTAATTTATATTTCTCTTTTAAACTCCCAACTGCATTTGGGAATCTAAAATAGCAATGAATTAGAGGGTAAAATGTTCCAAACTATCATAGTTCCTGAAATTGAGATTAAGAAGAGGGAAAATGGGTTGGTGTTGTCGCATTTTCATTTCTGTGTCCGAGTGTTAAAGGTTTACAGTTTGAGTTTTACTAGCACTTGTATTATTTTTTGTATTTAAAATTTTCATTGTACTAATTATTTTTACAATTTAGCCTTGAGATTAAAATTATTTGAACTTAAACTTAAAATTTACCACGTGTAGCCAAAAAATCGTTGGCTGCCCTAAAAAAATCAAAATCATACCAAATAAAACAGATTAAAAAAAAACAAAACCGAAAAATTGGGGAATGAAACTCTAGTCTGATTTTTTTTTTGTTACAATTCTAGTCAGAATTCATAAATATTTATTTATAAAAAAATAAAGCAACAACAACGCCAAATAAATTGTGAAGATGTCGCAAAGAAGAAAAATGTTCGGTAGTTTGACTTCGGATTAATTGGAATCTAAAGTAATTTTTAGACACAAAGAGGTCTTAAAAAAAAAAAAAAGGGGAAATTTGCGAAATTTTCATATTTGCCTTTTTCTTGTTCATAGCAAGAAAAGCTGGCTGGAGCGACACGTGGAGGCCAATACCAAATTGCAAAACGCGCTTGCTAAAGTAAGTGTACTTACCACCTTGCTAAAGTAAGTGTATTTACCACCTCCAAAACCAATAGGAAAATAAATTAAAATAAAATAGGATTATTTTCCTTTGCCTCTAAGTCTAACTAAAAATTTTGGACGATTTCATAAGTCATCAAAGTGTACCAAAAGATAACATTATTAATTTTTTTAATTTTGGTCAACTTTTTTAAAAAATATAAATTATAAAAATGCAGAAAAAACAAATAATAAAATATATATACTTGACAATTTAAATATATCATTGATATGATTTTTGATTCTTCAAAATTATTAATTATTTCATTCATCACTAAATTTAGGATGAAAAGACTAAAATAAATAACTAATTAATATAAAAAATCTTATTAACTTGAATGTGAAAGTATACAAAGCTTGAAAAAGCATTAAAAATATTCCCTTAATGTAGTAACTTCCAAGTTCTACTCCATGGAGAAGCTATGTCTTATTATCTTAAACTCAGACAAGAACTTGTCTTCCACGCCCTTCAGTCTGCGCTTAGCCAAAACCTCAATATCCCTCCATCTCTAGTCCAACTCAATTTTCTCCCTCTCAAGTCTCACCTGATCATCAAAATTCAGCCTTTAAATCACAACCTCAAAACCAGTTGTCAGCACAAAAACAAAACAAAATAAAGCCAAATAAAGAACTCAGCCTGATGAAACATAAAAATAAGAAAAACCCAGCAAAAAGCTCTGAAGTTTGAAGAATTTGCAAAGACATGACGGATAGCATGTTATGTGACGAACTACTGCAAGAAATATTCAGAAGGCTGCCATCAACTCCATCATCTTCTTTATCAGTTTCTTTAGTGTCCAAGCGTTGGCTTAAACTTTACAGAAGCTCAAAAACATCTCTTTCACTCAGGTTTCTTCCACACAATTCTGTGATTGTTTCTTTGGCTTCTCTTCTTCCTTATTACGCTTCTCTTTCTTCTCTTTCTCTTGTTTTATCTGATGCCACCACCAATTCCACCTCCTCCAGCAGTAATTCAAGCACTGCCTTTTTTGATCACCTGCTTTTCATAGTTTCTTCTTGTTGTTCTAACCTGCATAATCTCAGGTTCTTAGCTGGTCCGGTTTCTGTTTCTTCTTTATTGTCTCTGTCAAAAGCTTGTTCCCACCTTACTTCTATTACCGTTTCTTTAAATAGGCCTCTTTTTCTCAACTGGGTTGTTTCTTTTTCTTGTTTAAAAGAGTTATGTTTATATGTATGCTCAACTGATAGTGTCGATAATGATGTTGGGCGATTTGGGTTGTGTTTAAATGAGGAATTGGATGCAGAATTTGGTTTAGAAAGTCTTTGTCTGTCAGGAATTCAGTCAGATGATAAGGGTGTTGGTTGGCTATGGAGGAACTGCAAACGGCTTAAGAAATTACAGCTAAAGAGCTGTGAGAGTATTGGTGATGGGGAGTCTTTTTCATCGTTTATCTGCTTTGTGGAAGGTCTTCAAGAAGTAGAGCTAAGGAAATGTAGGAGTATCGTTGATGGGGTGTTACTAAGATTGTCAGAGAATTGTACTTCATTGAATTCTCTATTGGTTTATGATGGAGGTGGCACAGAGGGTTTGCTTGAATTCATAACCACTTGCAGGTGTAATTTGCAGAAACTTGACCTTAGATTGCCGCTAGACCTCAATAACAATCACCTCTCAGCTGTTGCTATGAATTTAAGAGGTCTCTCAAAACTTAGGCTTCAAAGTTGTTGTCTTGTTACTGGTGAAGGTCTAAAGACTCTTGGCACTGCCTTGCAGTCTAGTCTAGAAGAATTGGCATTAATAAACTGTGATGTCGTTGAAAGAGAGCTAGGCTTGCTAGCCACACTGGGACAAAATTTGAGGACGTTGAGGAAATTGGACTTGTCTTATAATGAGATGTTGCTTGATAAGGAGATCATTTCAATGCTAGTTTCTTGCAATCATCTCACTGAATTGAAGTTGAGAGGCTGCAGAAGGCTAACTAGTATGACCTTGGTTTCTATATCTAAGACCTGCAAGCGTTTGCAAAGCGTTGATATTATGAATTGTCCTGGTATTGAAGCTCCAGCCGTTGAGCTCTTTGTCTTAAATTGTCCACAGGTGAGACAGATGCAGGTTGAGGAGAGCAAGGTTTCAGACATTGCAAAGACATGGGCCTTGCATAAAGTTATAGAGGTAACTTCTGGTTGATGAATTGCTGATTGAAGTACATAGTTAAGTTTCTAAAGTTCCAACAAGAGCTGCTATATACATAAAACTTGCTTGTTTCCAGTAAACATATCATTTCTTCATGTTCTGGTATAGAAAGAGCTGCATGGCTCTCTAAATAATCATGTCTCTACAAATGTAATGTTTCATTGTACTTAGATAACTGAGTTGAATTTGAATGTTCTTCTATTTGGAAATTGAAATGGTGAAGAAGTCATTGAGTATAAATGCTTGCACTCTTTTGCATCTACTCAATCAAGTTAATAGTTTTAGCAATCAACATTTATCAAATAAATTAGTGCTCGAAGAGCAAGGTATTTGTTTGAATCAAATGTTCTCGTAATAGTTGATTGAAAGCAGCCAGTTATCCTTCCCTGTTCTCTGGTTGTTCACTGAGAGAAATTTCTTGTGATCATCTGTAAACAATGTGGGGTCTAAGAAGGGTATGCAGTTTTCCTTCCACATTAAAGAAAAGCCATGACTTGAATCTGTGACTTCCGAGTTATAAAAGAGCAACTTTAATCATTGCACCAGGACTCACCCTCTCTCTAAATTCTATAACATTCTGAATTACTCTGTGAGGATATCAGGCATGTTTCATTCAGAATCAATGAGTGGCATATTTCTTAGAAGCCAAGGCAGATCGTCCTCGTATTTGGTTGTTGCAAAGTCCTTCATTAGCATAAACTGCCTCTTGGTGGCTTTTTGTTTGTTGGATTCAGTTTGTCATGCTTATTGCTAACAAGTAAGGATTCTGATGAAACTTCAGCTGTCATCTTAAATCCCTGCAATTGACTAGTTGCATTCCTGTCTCCTGACATGTTTTTCTTTCCCAAATGTTGCTTTCAATGGATCCTTTCGGTGAATGGTTGGTGGGCTATTATGTCTTTCCTCTCGGTTTCAACTGAGATCTTGTTTGTTTTATTCAGGGTTATCTTTAATTACAGTACATGCCTTGTTAATGTTGTAGATAAATGTCTTCATCGAACATGAAGGAGATACCTTGGCTGCTTGCCATCTTTTCTACTCCTTCCTCCTTTTTATTCAATTCCTATTTCTCTTGACGAAATATGAGAACAAGAGAAGGATTGCAATTTTTAAGATTTAAACACTAAATAAATTTGGCAATCCCGACATATATGAAAATGATACATGAAAATAGCATGGCTCAAAATCTTGGAGTAACCACCGTTGGTAGTACTTTACTATTTACCATTTTCAATCCGAATAAGATTAGTTTCAGTCCGTAAAATGGATGAGAATATTTGTGGTTACACAAAAAAAAATTAGTTAAAATCATATATGAAATTAACAAAAATTAAAAAAAAAATTTGACACAACACAAACATAAAATATATACACCTATTCGGAGTTTTAGGTCTACTCCAAGTTCAAATGTGACCTCTTAAGAATGATTTCATATATATTTGAATTAAACGCAATATTTTTTTTTTTTATTATTATTTTGTAATTGCGACTGACATCAACAAATGGCTCATAACGAACCAGATCATCTATTGGATTGGAGCCTTTGCTCAGCCCAATAGCAAGAGTTCGGCTCCTTAGCAGGAACTGATGAACCAGGCCTTAAAGCCAAGCCCAATTTAGCATACGATTTTCAACGTTTTAGCTTAAAAAGGCTGGGCCATCTGAGCCTAAAATTAATTGGAGCATTTGTTCAGCCCACATATGATTTCGGTGTCGAAGCCGCACTCCAACATGGTTTTCATTTCATTTCACTTCCAAGTTCCAAAACACATTGGCAGCATGGGAGTTTGAAAAAACAACTTAATTTTTAAATATATCATCAGTTTTTTTTAACGTTATGATTGTAAGCCTTTAACCTTTTTTTTTGCAAATCAATATATAAATTTTAATTTTTTAAATAAATTCCCAAACTTTTAAAATAACATAATTAAATCTATTAAATGACACTAACTGCTATTTGAATATTCTACGTTGGAACTAACTGTGATAACTTTGTGAATTTTAATGTTTCATGCCATGTATGCCATTCAAATAGAATTAGTGTCATTCAACAATTTTTTACTTAATTATATGATTTTGAAATGTTTAAAATTTATTTGCCAAAAATAATGGACTAATTTTATGCAATAAAACATAAAAGGGTTTAGATAAAACCTGATTATGGGTTGGACCCAAGATAGATAATAATGGTTTATGTGTATGTCCAAGTTTGGCCTGAGCCGAAAATTCGAGCTTGATTTTTTGTCCAGACTTGTTTTTATTTTTATAATATAAGCCCAAGTTCGATCTGTTCGGAATATTATTTTATTTATTTTTTATTTTTTATTCTTTTATTTCCTTTAAATTTTAATTTAATTCATCGAAATTTATATGTCAATTTTCATATTAAATATTTACAAACATGATCATGTTTATTAATCAATAATATTTTATATAGATATAATTATATTATACTTAGTACATATATTTTAAAAAATACTTAATTAATATTAATATTCGAGCCGGGTTGAGCCCGGACTTTGAAAGGTTAAGCCTGAGCTCGACTTGATTTTTAAGCAAGCCTAAAAATTTTGTTCAAGTCCGGTAATTGCATCAAATATTTTTGTCCGAACCCAACAAAAATATCGGACGGATCTTTAGGCTTGGGCGGGTAGTCTAATCCCTGAGCAGGTCTTGTTTAAATCTATATTGTGCAAAAAATTGATTATATACTTTATTATTAAGCCTATATTGTGCAAAAATTGATTATATATTTTATTATTAAGCCAACAAAAAACATATTTTCATGAAGCAGCACTCCTTCTGCTTCAATATTATTATTATTATTATTATTATTATTATTATTATTATTATTTGGGATTAAAACTCAATCTTGATCATTATTTTTAATAAAATTAAAAATAAAATTTATAAATTTTGAATTTCAAAATTTTGAAAACATCTTTTTAAATTTTATATTAATGTAATCTTTTTTAAAAATAAAGGTCATAATATACTTGTTTGACCAAAAAAACACATAAAATGAAATAAGTACTTATTATCTTTATGCATTCTACGTTTTATTCTTTGACCTACGAAAACCTTATATTTTGGACTCCTTTCGAGACTATATAATTTTTTTCAACATTGCACGTGCGAAAATATACGTGCATATAGTAAAATAAAAAAGTATATACCAAAGTGAAAAATATAAAGTAAAAGTGCACATGTTTTTGACAAAAATATACCTCATTAAACAATATTCTTTATGCTATTGGTTAATTATTTTCTTTTGACAAATTCGAATAAATGATTGATACATATTATTTTTTTGTCAATAAAAGATAATATTAATAACAAAATTATCCAGAATTACATCGATGTACCAACAACATACAATCTATTGAAAATATGAGACTATGACCGTTAGTTGTACCTAAAAAAAAAGATTAGAATTAACTAAACTCTAATCCACAATTTGAATTAGACAAAAAAAAAAACTAAGGTGTTTATTGTCATATGCATCACTTTATTTTAAGAATTGATTGGAATCATTCATTGTTTAATATAATATAGAATTATAAATAAGTACATATGAACTCATTTTAATATACCAATAATGAAAATTTTTAATTCCATAAATAAGATTAAGAAATTGTCACCATAATAATTTTTAATATATCTTTAATGATATGTCATCTTTATGAAATAATTTCTCTCTATATAAGTATATATATTTCTTTGTTCAAAAGATCAAAATTTTGATCAATCAGCTAAGAATGTAGATATGACAATTGTAAACACAATATCATAATATGACACAAATAAAAATATCAATATGACATGAGTTAAAATTGAATAAAAGTTAATATGAATATGATAAAAAAATTTGTATTTAATACATCAACATTAAATTTTTGTGTTTTACACATATACACCAATTATCAGCTCTAGAACAGAGTCCCATTAAAGGTCGAAGAGGAACAAAAGTCAACCAAGTGGACGTTTCCAAACAAATGGAACGCATTAAACGGGGCCCACTGTGAGCTTTTTGGACGGTTTAGATTGAAAGCTCAGTGGACCCACTGGTTCAGCCCACAAATTAGCAGCCGCCCTTAAACAGTAACCACGAGTTTTATCCAGATAAAAAATAACCCAGCCGTCATAGACCGGCTTTTCCCGGGCCAAATCCTCTAATCTTTTGGCGGGAAAAACCCTAAATTCGTAACCCAAGGCAATTTTCCCGCCAAACAAATAACCCGGGCAGACCCCCAAGAAGGGGCGGGCAGCTTAGCCAAGGAGCTGCCGGGCCGGGCGAGGACTAGACAAAAAGAAGTGAAAACCGCGTCCAACCAGAAAAGAAAGCCGATGATTGGTCTGTCAAATAACAGAGGTACAACTCATGTCATAATAAATTTATTTTATTTTTTATTGGATTTGGACAGAATCTTCTTGCTCTTTGGATTCCTGTCTGGGTCTGTCCATGTGTACATGTCTACTCTATTGCTCTTTGTTTTTTACATTGGATTCCCCTTGGTTTTTAGACCAATCTATCCTTCCTTTTCTACATTAATTAGTTCAATTGTTGGAAAGAAAAATTTTCAAAATCTTGTAAAGTGTGCAAACTAGTTATTACAATGCAGAAATTTGCAAATAAAGTCAATAACGTTGAAGTTATTTTCATGGGGATTTTGAATTTTCTTTTGGGAGTTTTCTCAATGGAATGGAAGGAAAGAAAATAGATTTTGTCATTAATTGAACCTTCAAAAATTGGCAAACTAATCTCGTATAAGAAAAACAATAGGTAGATAAGAGGATTTGAACTTTAAATTTTTGAAAATTAATTTTACAGAGATTGTTTGAATCAAATAGATTGAATCCTAAGTTTAATATTTTCTTTTAGTTCACAAGGCTTGTAATTTTCATGCATGAGAGTTTTATAGAGAAAAAAAGGGTTCTTATATGTTTGTATAACTGTTTTTGTTATATGAACATGTTTGGAATACAAATTGTCAACTCATTTGGATTTGTGAATGACAGATAAAAATAAGATAGTTAATGTAAAAGTTTTGAGTTGAATGGAAATTAGAAAGGATATTTTGAAGTTTTAATTTGCATTTTATGATTCATATTTTATGCTTGCATACTAATCTAAACATTTAACCATGATTGGTAGCAAATATTATGACCCCAACAAGATTTTCATTAAAGAGGAATGTTTCATTAACACTAATTAAGATTATACTTGTAAATAGAAATCTGAAGTTAATACATTATCCAAAAATAAATTTGTAAGTTTGATCAACATTCTCCTAGTAGTCAACAATGCGATATCTACCAACCATTCCCTAGAGTCTATGTTACTATTTGGTTGAAGCTCACAAGGGTTTTACAAATTTTTCCTTAAGTTTATATTTGATACAGTGATTCAATTATTTATAAAATACCAGCTCATTAATAAGTAAAGTTAAAAATATATGAAAACTCTTAAAAATAAATATTATGAAGGTTTTTAATTTATTTTTAAAGATCTGTCTATTTTTAAATGTTACTCATTAATGAGATAATACTTTGTAGTTGACTAACAATATATAAAAACTATACACTATCGATGTATCAAATATAAACCATTTCCCTTCACATTATTTAGCCAATAAGGACCATCTTCCTCACTCCAAAGGTAATGACTTGACTAGGCAAGATTGGCTCCTTGTGAGAGAAAGCGATGCCCAATGGTTTTGAGTGTTTCAAGTCACTACTACTTTAGGATATTGTAAACAATGGAACAATAATTCTCCAACTAGTGCTAATCAATTCCAAGTTAAAGAGAAACACACGTATGATTGGTGTGCCCTAGCTAGGTTGGAATTAAATTAGGCGCTTTCAAACTTGTAGAACTAAGTTTGAAGAAAGATATATAATCCTTGTTTTTATATCCCTATGTCAAGATTAATCTATAGTTTTAGCACTGATAAACACCATTATTGGTGACAAATACTTTATTTATAGTTTATACAGGTGAATTTGGTCGATCTAGCTCTATTATTTGAGATTATATTATCATTTTTCGAAGCAATGCATTACATAATAAGTTATAATTATAATCAATATCATATTGATAGAACTTGTAACCATACAAAATTCAACTAACAAAATTAATAAATAACTAGACTTAATAATCAAATTCAAGTTCACATATAGTAAAGCTTGAACATGAAATTTCAAAGTCTTGAAGCATCTTTCACAAGTCATAATAGCTATCCTAATGTCTTTATCAAGTATTCAAGTTGCCGGTGTTTGTGTATTTGGTCCCCGCAGACAATAATATTAGTAAATCAAGAAGTTGGCCATGACTAAGATTTGGTGGGAAGCAAGCATGCCATCAGGATAAGCAGAAGTCATTCACCTGGATCTTAGCTTGCTAGCTGAGTCCATTTAAGATGAACACTATGAGACAAAAGCAGTTACTTTCATTACTCAAACAATGCCTGCTTCTTAATTTTGCATCAAACCCTTTCTTTAAACTAGAATGTGGCAAGCAAAACTTTTCCTTTTCTTTTGAATTTTGGATCGTCACAAAAAGCAAAAGGACAGCCTTAAAAAGCCTTTGATTCTTCAGCTGATTCAAGATTTTTAAAGATTTAATTGAATTTTTTTGTGTTAGATAGCAATTAAATTCACTGATGAGATCTAGAAAAAATCATATGTACGTAGTTTTAATGTACAAGATTTTTATATTCTAAGATCTCGAAAAGATAATAATATATGCGCAACCTTTCGTTCACATTAACAAAGAGAGTATTTCAATCACTCGTATTAAAAGGAGAAATCTTATATGTATTAAAACATATGTAAATAAGGTTAGTAGATAAAATCTGTTGCTTCCCATGCTGGGACAACAGGAAAAGCCATAAGTAATTAAGAAAAAGAAACCTAATACAAACAAAACAAGCTAAGTTCATGTGACATTTGTTGACAGAGTTAGGGTGAAAACTGTAGCATTAGAATTCTGACAAAGTTGAAACCTGAAAATTTTTTAACACAGCTTTACTACTATATGCTTTCATAAAGGAAGCTAATCCCTAGAAAAGCTAGCCTTTGATTAATATGCAAAGAAAACCTTAAGATAAGGTTTAACTCCCAGTCTCCACTCCATTCTAATCTTTTAGACAGCTCCCTTGATCATGCTCAGGATATTCTGTCTACTCCATTTCTAAACAAGAAAAACAAATCCCAAAGATTCTTGTTTATTGTGTCATGTAAAATAGTATTCATATATTGTAAAATACAAAAATTTTGTATCAATACATCAAGTACAAACATTCTTTAACTTTTATTAAATTTATATATAATTTTTATTAAATTTTAATATATGTGACTTTCGTATTTTTTTTTGTATCATTTTCGCACTGTATCTAAAATATCTAGGCCTACCTGAAAATCTTATCCTGTATTTACACATCAGCTTTGAAATAATAAAAGCCTAAGTTCACAAGTTGTAGTTGCCATCAAGTGCTTTGAAAAATACCCACACCCTCTTCAAGCCCTGCATTGGATTCCATGGTTTTAAGTTGAAGAAAGACTGAAAAACACGAAATTTCAATGTTAAACATTAGAAATATAAACAACCTGGTTGAAACCTCCTGGCTTAAAGACTTCTGGCATAAAGAAATATAATTAAATTTGAATGGTACTTGATGCTGCTTCCAAAATTAAGGCCTAAAGAGCTAAAAGAGTTTCTTCTTGTCAAAAAAACAAAAAACCCCACATTGGATTCTAATCTACCACTCAATGTTACTTTGTCTTTTTATAATCAGAGAAAGCATTAGCACTTAGCAGCAACTTTGGTTTGGTTTGCCATGGAGTTTCCAGGGAAGGGGTGGTGGGTCTGGTTAAGGCATATAGGAAGATTAAAGATGGTTTGGCATAGCATAGAAGAGGTACTAGGGCTCTCAGAGAATGATTGGTCACTGTCAATCATAAAACTGGAGTTGACAATTTTAGACATAACGCAAAAAAGTCACAAATAAAAATTTCGATTTTTTTTTTGTTCATTCGAAAATTTTTTTTATACATCCGCTGATTGTCATGCTCATGTCTAAGCAAAACTATGGTTGAAACATCTGTGCAGCATCATTCTCAGCCGTGTAAAAGATTTGCTTTACAATATTTTTGATGGGACAACTTTTGAACTTGGGTATGCAAATAACCCTATGCACTCTACACGTGTGTACTTTGGTATAGAGTCACAAAAAAGAGAGATCCCTTGCCATTTTTTACTGAAAATTATCTATGCCATTGCCAATCATTTACTTAGAGCCTGGGCTGACCAGGGAAACAAGAATTTGATGGACCAAAACTAGAGAAGCTCGGGATGAATTATGGACTGTTATGGAGCAAATTCTGAAGCAACTGTGGTCACTGGTCAGTGGCTAAACCTGCAAAAAAAATCACTTTCTTCCTTGCAAGTTGCAACTGCATCCTGTGCAAGATTCTCTAGCTGAACTTGAATGACCAAAACCTCTAACCATCTTAACCAAAAAAAAAACTTTTCATATGAATATCACCACCAATCTTATAATCTTCAAGCTTCAATTCAAACATCTAAAGCAGTACAAGAAGTTACAAATCCAAACCATTCCACAACACAAGCACCAAGTAAGAGATAAAGTATGAAGCATGAAATACTAGCTAGTAGTATTAGCTAAAGCAAGAGCTTGAATTCTTATGGCCAAAAGAAAACTTCACTGAACTGAACTGAACTAAACTAAACAAACTACACTACTCATTTCATAAAATATCATATCTTTGTACATCTACTCCTCTCTACTATTTGGCTTAGAGAAGGAGTTACTAATGCAAAAAGACCCAAAAAAGGAAAAGAAAAAGCACAACAAAACCTTCTAGCCTAGAAGCTCGAACTTTTACTCTAAAAAGAACTAACTTCAAACTCAATTTGCTTTCTCAACATGGCGCTTGAACACTGTTTCCAAGTCAGGAGGAGTGAAGAACTCCCTAACTCCATTGTAATGACATCTCAAAGGAGGCCTTCGCTTTCTTGGAGCTGGAGGGCATGGTAACTTGTCTGGTATTCTTGCTTCTTTTGAAGTTGGGGTTGTTGAACAAGCTTCTTCTTCATCTTCTTCGCTATCTTTTCCTCTTGGTTTTGTGTTTATTGGCTTCAATGAAGTCCTTATGACGATACCGGCTATCACCCATTTCCTCCCTTCAGAGTCCAATACTCCTTCTACTTGTTGCTTTTTGGACAACCCCATTTGTAATCAGAACAGAAGAAAGGATTTTGAAGCAAAAACAAAGCAACCCAAGTGAGAAAATGAGTAGTTTTTGAAGAGAATGGCTCCAAACAGAACAAAACAGAGCAATCCAGTGAAAGTAAGCGGAGCCAAAGCAGGGAAAAAGCTGTTATCTTTGACTAAAATCAAGCAGAAAATGGAAACAAAGAGAGAAAAAGATGAGTTTTTGATCAAAGGAATCAAAACAAATGAAGAAACAGAGAGAATGGAATAAAAGAAAAGGAGAGAGTTTTGAACGAGAGAAAAAAGAGAGATTTTGAGGGAAAATAAGAAAGAGAAGTTTATATTAAGCTTTGATTTCTTAAAGAGATTGGAGAGAAAAAGAAGTTGAATTTTTCTTAAGAGAGAGAAAGATGGCTGGCTGCCCGGGAATTTACGGGCAGCCGAAACCGAGTGAAGAAAATTTTTTTGGCGCCAAATTTTGGTAGTCTAATGAGCAACGGCTCTTTTTCCCGCCAGGATTTGTCCGAGTTTCCCATTTTGCCCTTTGTTTTGACATTATTGGTTTCTAGGAAGTGATGCTGCCAAGTCAGGGCACAATCACCGGCGTATTGGCGAAGAAGGAACCAATACGACGTCGTTCAATATAGCGTGCTGAATAAAATGACATTTTAGTCTCTACTTTGGATCATACTATGTTTTCGGATAGTACAAATAATTTAATCTGACAATTCATATGTATTTTTTTATTTGTATCGTATAAGAATTCATATTGATACATCAAGTAAAATATTTTTTTTTTACTTTTGCAAAATTCATATATATTCTTTTTATTAAATATTAACCCACGTCACTCTTATATTTTGTTTTTATATCATGTTATCATATCGTATTTAAAATTATCAAATTTACAAATAAATAATACCTTTGAAATGTACATGTCAAATGTATTAAAATGAATCGTAAGTATAATAAGAGTGTATATATGATGCAGTGACAGTATATAATCTCTATAAACTATCAATACATTATAGATTGACAACTCATCAGTATGCTATGTAAACTAAAAAGATGTCAAACCTTTAAAAATAAATACAAATAAATTTTTTTCAATTTGCTCATAAAGAGCTTATTGATAATGTGTCAATCTCTTCTGCATTAACAATATATGAAAACTATATATTGTTAGTGCATTATATATAAATCCATATAATACATTTGTGTTTGATTTATTTATGTAATGCATGCATTCTAATCTTGTCGACACCAAATCTTTTTTAACGAATGATTTAATAGTTAAACCAATTGAAACGTCTTACTTTAAAAAGACTGAAGCATAAAATTCTAATAACTTTTTTACACTATATTTAACCATGTAAAACCTAATAAAAAAACCCTTATTTTTTTTAATGAACCTAAAATTTCCAAAATTTCAAATATCGAAATTCAACAAGTATTCTTCAATAAAATATTGTTCGACTTGTTGAGATCCATAGGTGTGCATGGTTGGACCAAAAAGGAAAAATAAAAAGAAAAAAAATGGTAATCTAAACTCTAAAGCAAGTCTATGCCATATTGTGGGAATAAGGAATCCTATGCATGTTGAGTTAAACCACCATAGTCATACCATTTTTATAACCAATATCAATGCTGAAATGTAATAATAAAAAGAGAATTTAATGTGAAATTATTCCATTATAATAAATGTAGAGAAAAAATAAATTTGTTTCAATTATAAAAGCTAGTGTGTACCATAGTTCTAATCCTCTTTGCTCCTTTCTTCTTAATTTATTTCAATAATTCACTTTTTTAAAAAAAATAGAATAGCTTTTATTAATGTCAAAGCTTATTACAATCTAAAAGAGCAATGTTCATAACAATGTCCGGGCAAGTTTCTGTCCAAAACATGTCCTCATTAGAAGAGTAGGCTAGTGAGGCTAGACTGTGGGCAGCTTTGTTCACATCCCAGTTAACATGTGAAATGTTACATGAGGCAAAGCGTCTGACTTTTACTCGGGCTTCTGCAATCAACGTCCCAACTGGGATAGATCATTATTTTCATGTTGCATCTTCCTTACAATTCCCAACGAATCTCCTTCTAAGATGATGCGAGTGAACCCTATGTCTGCTGCGAAGTCCAGGGCCCTAAGAGCTGCAATTGCTTCCATAGTGTCTCCATTCAAGGCTCTTGGAATTTTAGAATGAAATGCTCCCATTATTTCACCTTGATGGTTTCTTGCTAACACCCCTATGCCCCTAACTCCTTCACTAGGTTTAAAGCCTCCATCAAAATTCAGTTTGATGACACCTGGAGTTGGAGCTGTCCATTTTGAAGGTAACTGTCCAGCTCTTGTAATATCCTGAAGTTGCGCTTGCTTGTATTCCTGCAAATAGTTAGTGGCATATGAGATTATATGAGATGATGACCTGATTACACCTTCTTTGACTACGTTGTTCCTGCTTTTCCAGAGGACCCATAAAAGGATCAAGCTCTCCTCTAATGCTTGCTTATCCATCTCCTTCATTGATTCCAAGATCCAGTTAATCATCGGTTGTGAGTCTTGTCCAGTCCACTTTCCTGCTAGCATTGTGAGGGGCCATACTTCTTGAATTTTCTCACAATTCCTCAACACATGGATGATTGACTCGTCTCCATTATGACATCTCGAGCACGTTGCAGTAGCCATGATTCTTCTCTTCCAAAGATTTTCGTTGCAAGGCAAGGCATTGTGGGTGAGTCTCCATGCAAAAGTTTTAACTTTGTTGGGGATTTGTGTTTCCCAAATGGTTTGCCAAAGAGCCCTTCTCTAATCTACATTTGCTGTGTCAGTCTGCTGCGTTGGCCTTATCTCCTCCACTTGTCTTTTATAAGAGTTGCGGATTGTATACTGCCCTCTTCTGTCCCAGTGCCACACCATCACATCTTTCACATTAACTTTGGCCAAAGGAATTGCAAGAATTTGAGAGACTTCATGCTCTGTTAATATTTCTTTTAGCACATCTACCTTCCACGTCATAGATTGGTGGTTAATCAAGTCGAATACCTGGGTAAGGTGTTATGATTCGATCGACTGTGTAGAAACTTGAAAACACTCCAGCCCAGGAACCCACCTATCTTTCCAAATATTGACGTTTCTTCCATCACCAATTCTCCACCTTATGCCATCGTCTAGAGCCTCACGTCCTGCAATAATACTCAACCATGTATACGATGGACACCATCCAATTTTTGCTTCCATAAAGCTCGTTCGAGGGAAATTTCGAGCTTTCAGCACTTGGTATAACAAGGATGTGGTGTTATGAATTAGTCGCCAGCCTTGCTTACCTAGCAGTGCTAGATTAAATTTCTCAAAGATCCTAAAGTCCATGCCTCCATTCCCCTTCCTGGTACACATTGTTTCTAGCCAACCCAGTGAATCCCTTTGCCGTTGGATTGATTGCACCACCAAAAATTGCTAATGATACTATCTAATTCATTGCATAAACCTTGCGACAGTTTAAAACAGTTCATAGTATATGTGAGGATAGCTTGTAAAATGGATTTTATAAATACCTCCTTTCCTGCCTGTGACAATAAACGCCAGCTCCAAATTTATATTCTGGATTTGAGTCTGTTTTTGATCTCAGTAAAGGCCATTTTCTTGTTTCGGCCAATGATGGTTGGAAGACCCAAATACTTTTCTGGACTGGGTAAAGGTTGACTTAGCAACTTCAGTGGAATTTTGACTGAAAAGAGCCCCGATTTTTGAAAATTTATTTGCTGGCTCGAACCTTTTTCATAAGTCTTTAGCATGTTCTTCACCCTCTCGCCTTCAACTTGGTTCGCTTTTATGAAAAGTAGACTATCGTCGACGAAGAATAAGTGAGTGATCGTCGACGAAGAATAAGTGAGTGATCCGGGGTCCATTCTTGCTAACTCTAACACCACTGATTAGCCCCATTTGTTGCTTCCTCCTTAGCAAAGCTGATAAACCTTCAATGCAAAGTAGGAAAAGGTATGGTGATAATGGGTCTCCTTGACGAAGTCCTCTCCCTGGAACAAACTCATTAGATAATGCTCCATTTAAAACAATTGAGAAAGAGACAGTTGTGATGCATTTCATGATTAGCTCAATCCAGCGTGAACAAAAACCGAGCTTTAGCATGAGTGCTTCAAGGTAATTTCACTCTACTCTATCAAAAGCTTTACTCATGTCTAATTTTATAGTAGCATAGCTCTCTTTTCCTTTCTTTTTTAGTTTAAGCGCATGTAAGAGTTCATATGCTACCAAAACATTGTCAGAGATTAGTCTTCCCGACACAAATGCACTTTGATTATTGCTTATACACACTGGTAATATTTTTTCAATCTATTGACCAATGTCTTAGCAATAATTTTATACAAGACATTACAAATACTGATGGGGCGAAATTGGGTGAAGTTTTTTGGGTTTTTTATCTTAGGGATGAGGACAATGTTGGTATGGTTGATGTGGTCTAGGCTACCTCCCTTGTTCAGAATGGTTAGACAGTAATTTGTGATCTCATTACCAATAAGATGCCAATATTTATGGTAAAAGTAAGCAGGCATACCGTCTAGGCCAGGAGATTTGGTAGGGTGAATTTGCTTGATGGCTTCCGAGACCTCCTCTGCCTAAAGTCCTGCATGAGATAGTCATTCATTTGCTTAGTAACACAAGGGTTTAATGCCTCTAGAATTTCACTTAAGTCTGATTGGCCTTGAGATTCAAAAAGATCACAGAAATACTTCACTGCCACTTCCTGCTTTTCATTCTCATCCTCACACCATTTTCCTTCATCATTCTCAAGCCCCTCAATAATTCACTTTGCATTATAACATTAATGTGGCAAGTGAAAAGACAATCAAAATTCACACTACTTTCGTTTATTTTTATTTTATTTTTTTTTGTCTTCTAATATTTGGTCATGTAGACCCAAAAAAAAAAAACTTATCATTGATAATGCAGTATGCATCATGTATTTAAATATGGTATTGACCTTTATTCCGTAAATTTTAAATATTTATTTTACCTAACAAACTAATTAGTTAAAATATTTAGTTTAAAGCAAGATTAGTCATATTTTATAAAAATCATACATTCCATATTAATGTAAACAAAGAAATCACTTATATGTTTCAATTTTAAAACCATTTATAGATTTATCAATTAATAAAAGATTATTATCCTATCAATTAACAGTTAAAATTTTTAATTTCACAATAGGATTAAAAATTATCATATATCTCACTTTTTTATTATTTTTAAAATATTTTTTTTACAAAATGCATCATCTTATTAACTTCACTTGTGAAATTGAAAATTTTCAATATTAGTGAATGTCAGATAATTTTCCTTAAGCAAATCCTTGTTGACAAAGGAAAAACATTTGAGAGTTATAAATTTATGTCAATTTTAATTAAATTAATTTTTTTGTCAAGTTAAACTTGTTAAATATAAAAATCAAATCTTAACATTTTTATTTGTGTATTTTTAAACTATATATTTTTTATAAACTAAAAATTTTAAGTTAATATTTCATATTTATAGCAACAAGCATGCATTGTTACGAAAATAACGACACTGGGTTGGCCGGGGCCCTCTTGCCATCCAGTGGTGGGGGTGGCCATTGGCAAATGGACGGCTGGGCTAGCCCCAGCCCAAACTAGCCTTCACCGTTCATGATGTAGATATGTTTTTTTTTTAACTACAAGTATCTTTATCCATTTTAACGATATGAGACTAATTCTACTCGGGACTTAATCACAATTAAGGCTCCTCATCCCTCCTCAAAAGATGTGTTTAGTGACGATCGAACCCGAGAGCTTTTTCCACAAACTCAACTTGCGTTGCCAACTGAGCCACAACCCATGGGTATGATGTAGATATGTTTATTTGTGTACCTCAAATGAGTAAAATTTGAAAAGGATAATTTTTTCATAAATTGTTGGTGAAATATTTTTATTTTATAAATAATCTTAAGATCATGACACGTATTTTATAAAAATATTAAAAATATAAATAAATAGGACACGTGTTATGATCATAACATTGCTTATGAAATAAAAATATTCTGCTGACAGTGTATAGAATAATTATCTGTTTAAAAATTTATATTTGTATTTTGTAAAATATAAAAATTTTGTATCTAAATTTATATAAACATGTTAAACATAAAATCTTTTTTAACTTAAATAAAATTTTAGCTCATATCATTTATCTATATCTTTTTTATATCGTTTTTGTATCCCATTGTTGTGTCACGTCTAATATTATAGATATTCATCTAAAAACAAATAAGTAGATCTGATAATCTTAAACACGATATGAAAAAATATAAACAAAAGACACGAAAGCGATATGGTTTAATAGTTGATAAAAATTATATATAAATATAATAAAAACTACGAAATAGATTTAATATCTAACATTTCGATATAAATTTTATACACAAATTATCAAACTTACGGTTAAGTTAATTCTTTTTGGTGCTGTACAGATAAGTTAATTCTAATAAAATAACAGAGAGCTGACGTGGCCGCATGCACACGGTTAGGCTGGCCGCCGCCACCCTATATTCTTCGAGGATGTAATCACATGCTTGTCTTCTCATTTGGGCCCCCTCTTTGTTTTGGGACCCACAAGTTTTCTGACATCTTCTCCTTTGTTTTAGACCATTGGATTTTTCTTTTTTTAATTGACTTGATTGTATTGATTCGTCAATTTCTAGCAAGATCTACAACTTGGACATTCTCAAATGATCCTTTAGCACTGTCCTCACGATTCATCCAACCTACTAATTCTAAGCTTTCATTTTCCAATGTTATCCGTCGTTGTTTGTGGGTGTTAAATCGGTGCTATCCAAATTTCATTATTCAAAATTTGAAGTTGAATGTCTCAATTTATTAGATTGATGTTTGTTATTAATCGTTGTTTGTGGGTGTTTAACCGGTGCTGTCCAATTCATTATTCAAAATTTGAAGTTGAATGTCTCAATTTATTAGATTGATGTTTATTATTAATCGTTGTTTGTTTGTGTTTAACCGGTGTTATCCAAAGTTCATTATTCAAATTTTGAAGTAGAATGTCTCAATTTATTAGATTGATGTTTATTATTAATCGTTGTTTGTGGGTGTTAAATCGGTGCTATCCAAAATTCATTATTCAAAATTTGAAGTTGAATATCTAGATATGATATTTAATATGATATCAAAGTATAGCAACTGTTTTATAATTCATATCTTATAATTCTTTTCGAATTTTATTATGGAATAATTATGTTTATGAGAGTATGGAACTAATGTTATTTTATGGCCAGAAAAAACTAGTGTTATTTTATATCCGTTAAATTTCAAAAAAATTTTTTTGTAATTTAATTGGATTATTATCTTATGTACTAGCAGTGATATTTTATAACTATACAAGTAGAGTAAAAAACAGTTTATATATATATATATATATTAATTAATTTTTTTTATTTTTTAGATATTCTTAAAAATTATATGACATCCTATAAACTCTGCTTATAAAGTTAAATACTCGATTGTCAACTTTATAGAATAATAATTTTAATCTTAGATTCAAATCGAATCTCATAACCGTGAGTGTATACTCAAAATCAACAGAAAATATCATGAAGGTTTGTTTCATTTTCTTTTTTTGGTGTAAATCACATGTATCTTCATCCGTTTTAACGATCTGAGGCTAATCCTGTTCAGGATTTAGTCACAACTAAGGCTCTTCACCCATCTCCAAAGATGTGTTTAGTGGGAGTCGAACCCGAGAGCTCTTCTCACAAACTCAACCTACGTTGTCAACTGAGTCACAATCATTGGGTGAAGGTTTGTTTCATTTTCATTCATCTACCATTGCAATTATTTGCATTAAATTTATGTCAACTTTAGTTCAAATATGGAATAAAACCAAAGCCCTTAACCAAGGGGTTTGCCAAAATTAGAAATGCAAGCTAGAGATAAAAGAGAAGCTCACATCAAGATGGACCAAAAAGAGAAGCCTCCATTATCTATATTTATTGCATTTGAGAAAGTGATATGGGCAGCCAAGTCCATGGAAATTCATAATTGGTGGATAAAACCAGTTAATGTGCAAAAAAAAAAAATGAGCAAACACATTTTTTTTTCTTGTTTGAATTTGAAATATGCTTCACAATCACACAACAAGTTCAAATGTTTCAAATGTTTTTGTTCTATTATTAATTTTTAAAGTTAATTAGGGTTTCGAATTCAAGTCCAATTACGTAGATTTTGTTGATTTTATTAATTTATTATTTTTAATTTTTTTTTCAAATAATTTATATATATCAATAAAAATAGCTTTTGACTAAAAAAAAATGACCTTAATTGTCAAAATTCACAAATTTTGGTTGAAAAAAAAAAACCATCTCTTTTCTACTTGGAATTGCTAATGTAAACAAAAATAATGATAATAACAGCTCTTTTCTTCCATGAAAGCCTGAGACAATGAAAAAGCTTAGCCAAAATTGAGATGCGACATGTGGTAAAGAGGTTGGCAAAGCCAAAATTTTCTAAATAGAAGAAGTGAATTGGAATTGAAGCAAATAACATTATTTAGAAAAAAAAAACTTGGTTTTATTATTTTGCTAATTCCTTCAAATTTCTGGCAAAATCAAAATTGAGAGTAGTACTTTATAAATTAGGTAAATTTCACGGTCATCTAATTTTTAAATATTTTTTATTTCAGTAACTAATCATGAAAAGTTACTATTTAATCAATAATATTTCTGAAATTATTTTTTGTCATCCCATACCACGTCATATTATCATATCATCTAACATGTCCAATGACATTCTCAATATAAATATCATTGGCCTCTAACAATGGATAATCCAAAAAATTCATAAACATTAATGATTAAATCGTAACTTTTAATAATTGAGTAACTAAAATAAGAAATCACCTACACTTAAGTGATTAAAGTTATTTACTCAAAAAAAATGATTAAACGTACAATTTACCTTAAAAATGTTTAATTAATGGTCCCCTCTCCTTTGCAACAACAATGAATTCCAAAAAATTTCTCAATTGTTTATTGTTTTTAATCAAAATTAGAGAAGGTTTGCAAGCTTTGACCACTTAATCAAAACAAAAAGACACCCTAGAAATTTTTTTCTTTAATTTTTATTACATAAAAAACATTATATTAGCACAAAAGCCAAAACCCAAGCTGGTGGTACTGGTATCTTTGTTTATTCAAGTCGAGGACTGCAGACAAAGACAATAATTTTCTGTTTGGTCGGTTTGATTGAGATTGTTCTTTTGTTTACTTTATACATATTTATTTTAAAATTCAAACAAATACATGTATGAAACAATTATACATACATAATTTAGAATTCGTTCTACTTGGAACTTGCCAGCTGACATGGAGGTGACGTGGTTTAAAAGAGTCGATATGCCCTTGAATTCTTACACGTTAGCATTTATCGAAAAAATTGAATTGAATTTTGAAATCAAATAATAATATTATTGATCATATGTATAAAAAATAAAATTTCGTTTAAAAGTCAATGACATTTTTCTCATGAATGATCAATTTGGTTGATAAATATGAACGTGATTAGACTTGCTAAGACTTTGAACATTACTTTGCTTGTATGACTTAAATTGGACCAACAATTTTAACTCAATGGATTGGAATTTTCAAACTTCAAACCTCACAGTAATTAGGATAATGCATGTACATACATGAAAACATGCACGGATGCACCCAGAGAATAACACAACCTGGAAAACTGCCAAAGCAATGAAATGGCATATTTGGCGATGGAAATAAATTATTTGAAAACTATTCGAGATTATTTTGTTACTATTTTAAAATTAATTTGAAATATTTGGATAATAAATCAAATTAAATTTGAATATCTTAATGTTTAACGCTTTAAATTTTTTTAATTTTTAATTATTAATTTATTATCATAATATATTATTGAAAAATAATCAAGCATACTGATTTGAATACAAGCTTATTGAACGGCTTGGGAAATTTTCAAATTGAACTAAATCATTTTGAGTCGTTTCAAGTACATAGTCAGACATATCAAGCAAGCCATCCCTTCAATGTTCTTTTCATGGACAATTCCATTTCAACAGCCTTCCTTCGCAAATTGCATTACCATTGCCATAAAAAAAAAAAAAAGACATCTTTGGATCAAATTTTCAATCAATACTCAAAGTAAAGAGCACCATTTCTTTCCTTTTTATCCCCATGAAAGTTTTATATTTATAAGGAAAGTTCATAGTTAGTGAGACAGATTCCTAGGGCATCAAATGATGGGACCTCACTTCACCAAAGTAGCCAACTATGATTATATAAATATATATATATATATAAAAGACATTTATATTTAAAATTATATAAGAAAGAATCTTACCATGCTTAATGCAGATAAGTATTTAGGTTTGAAAATTCTTAAATATCATTATTATATTGTCATAATGAGGTAATATGATTTTCAAAAATTCATCATGATAGTTACTGGTTTGCAACCACTTTTGATATTGAAAATTTTACAATCAAAGTAACCTTGATTGATATCTTTCGTTGTTTCAAGTTGGTAAATTAGAAAAACCTTCCAATCAATGTCATGCTTAATATGGAGGCAACAGATTTTAAATTTGTAACTTCTTCTTTTTTTAAAAAGCCTTTAATCTTAGAAAAGAGAAAAACTAAAAATTAAAACTCAAATATTAAATTTACAAAACATTCACATTTTAAAGATAAGAATATAACCATTTCAACTAATGCTCAAGGTGAATATTAGATTTGTATTTGCTTGAAAGCATATGCCAAGCTAATTTTTGTGTGTTTCTTTTTTTTTCATTCGAAGATTCAAAAAGAAGAAAAATTCGCATTTTGAACTTAATCTTTTTTAATGTAAAAACCGTTAAAACAAGCTTCGATTGTTAGTTTTTATTTTGATTTACTTTCACCCCCGCTGCTATGGGAGAAAGAATGGACTTCAATTTAGTTTTGTAGCAAATCTCCTAACTTTTTTGTCTCAATATTGAACTTCTAGAATAATCCCATCTATCTCATTGCTTCAAAATTATGTTTAAAAAAATCCTTTGGAAAGACTCTAAGAAGACCTAGCTTGGTCTAGATGGCTTTACAGCTTGACTGGCCAAAAAGCAAAGGGCAAAGTTGAGAGAAAAAAAAGTGAGTATTAAGGCAATAATTTTTTAATCGAGTGATTAAAAGACATTGTGATATATAGTAAAATTTAAGATCAAATCCAAACAATCTCACAATGATCCTAAAAAAAAGTGTCACAACTTTAAGGTTAGCTGTGAAGAATTGGTCCCAAATTCAATTTACAAAAGCCGTTGGAACCCCCACAAGACAACTGATCGCATGGCCTTCAGACAAGAAAGAAACTGTTAAAAGGGTCTGGCAGTTTCTGTCTGTAAGTGGGAACATCTCATCATTTTGATCAATCAATTGATCTTAACCCAAAGATAATACTTCGTAATTTCAACACTTCAACAGAGCTGTATTAGCCATCCCATGCCATGTGAGTGACCAATAAGTAGGGCCAATTCACCTCTATGGCCAACTCAGCGTGTGTATAAGCAAAACCCAAGTGGCATTTGTCAGCTTATAGCCTACTTTAAACAATATCTCTGTCAGCAGATTAGCATAGATATCTAACAATCCACCACAATTTACAGTGATCATAAAGTTTGAAATCAGTAGGCAGATTCTTCATTTACTTTCTGCATGAAAAGATGGCAACTGAAGCGGAGATCATTTCAGAACGGCCCATTTCTTTAGTGGTATATACTCTTCTTTTTTCTTTCCTTTGTGTTTGGTCTGAATCTGATCTATGGTGTTCAGACAAAAGCTCCTTTAACTGTTTTACCAGTGCTTTTTCTGCTTTACTGCATAGTATGCATGGCATAACCATAGGAAGTTAGGAAGATAACTTGTCTGTCATGAAGGATACTGCAATTTCAGAACACAAAAATCCGAAAAAAGGTGAATCATGCAGCACTTTTCATGTTCTTGAAACCCTTAAAACTTGATGATCTCTGAGGAAGCATTTCAGACCAAAAGAAGAGGTGATCTGGTCTTTCCTTGCTTTTAGATCCCTTTTTCCTTTTAAAAAACTTGTTGGTTTTGAAAATCAACATTAGATTTGGTATCTTTGCTTACTGTTCTCTTTTGATCCATGGAATGTATCCCCAGAATGATGCAGAAGATTCATGAGAACAGTTGCTTCTGCTTCACTGAAACTTCTGTCACCTTGGTGGCAGTCATGGTTTAGCATTTTAGCTGTCAACAAATCAAACCAGCATCATCAGTTCTCGAAAAGATCAACATGAGTCTTCGGCTTTGGTTACACCTTACTGAATTTTATAGCTACCATAACTTAATATGGCGGTATGGTTTTAAAACGAAAGAGCCTAACGGTCATTACCCTGCTTAGAAAGGATTAGGCTTAAAGTTCGAATCCTCTTTTCCCTTGTACCTCCCTATGAATCGAAAAAAAAAAAAATTGTATGGGTTTCTGAGTTCTTGAATTTTTGCAGCGCTGCATAAACTTAGCAATATTGCATATTAGGAAACTAGTACTTGCTTTTCTGCATGGTTAATACTCTAAGCGTTGCATAATTGATAACTTAAATTGATTTACCGAAATCGGCTTATTGACAAGGAAGAAGTCTACCTTATATAGGTTCGGGCATCGAACTCCTCACATACTATTTGATCAAGCCTTAGCATTGCCAAAATAGAAATATATCCACAGACATAGTAATGTGATAAATAGATTTACCTGCCTAAACTTGAATAAGGTAAGTAAAGATTTTAAGAATCTAATTCTGACATAACAATCTGACCGCTTCAATGCATCTTTATTTGAAAATTCCTTAAGTCCAACCCTTTCTTCTTCATCTTCGATTCTTTTAATTGATTGTACGAATGTAAAATAGTGAGAAACATTTGCATTTGATTTCTGTTATTATGAAATATTTTCAAAATGAGTAGCATATTGCAGCATGCTGAAGTTTGATAGCTCGAAGTTGATTTTACCACAAGTCCTATTGATTGCATGCCATTTGCGCCTTTGACAGTTTAATTGAAAAACTGATTTGTTCACACTGAAAAGGAAATAAGAATAGAAATGGATAAATTTACCGAATCGAATTATGTTACCGAAGAAATCTATTCTTCACGAGAGTAAAAACGCAGATTTCTACCATGATTCTGTGTATGCAAATGAAAAAGACTTTATTCTTCATGCAGAAAACAGAAGAGGAGAGCAAAGACCTGACCTTGGAGCAGTGTGACAAAGCTGTCGAGTTTCTACCGGGTGATTTGAAGAAACTCGAAGGTGGAATCATCCAATCTACTGAAACTGATGATTGTTCAGAAAAAGCAGAAAACATGGAAGTAGCTGGTAATAAAAGGGTTGAAACCATGAATTCTGCCTCTGAAGGCAATCCTGAAATTTCCAAGGGTGAAAGTTTTTTAGTATCACCTGAGATTTCCAAGGTTGCCAATGAGACCTGCATAATATCAGAGCAGAGTCAGGTTTCTGAAGGTCGGAAGTCGATCATAAAGGAAGAATGTGCTGTTATAGACAACTCACCAAAATCTACTGAAGAAGAGAATGCTGCAGCAATGATGTCCATAAAAGAGGTATGCAGACTACATGACTCACTAACCATTGAACTTCTCACTTGTTCTCTGTTTCTGAACTTGAACTTCCATCAATAGAAATGGCACAAACAATGATTACTCGCACTCCCACCACATGCATGCAAAGTGAAACAGCACAACCAGAATGAAAGTTGATTTAGATCCATCAATGTTTTCGGTATTTGACCATTATCAGTTGCTAACTTGCACAATCCATCCTTTTACAGGCTAGTGACTCGAACATTGAGGAAACAGCAAAGCCAAATGATGATCCTAGTCTGTTTGATGTTGTAAAGGAGTCAAAAGAAGAAATTGCACCAATAGAAGTCAAAGAAAACCTTGCCTGCAGCTCTTCTTTTGAGCTCGAGGAGTTGAAAAATGACACTGTAGAAGAAACTTCAGTGAAAGGAAGTATCAATACTGATGAGTTGGACTCTGCATCACCTGCAGCAGAAACAGAAGAAATAAACATAAAGGAACACTTGGCTGAGGAACCTAATGTGCAGACAGAACAGGAGTCTGGAAAATGCAGCTCTGTATCAGAGGTCATCAATGTCTCAAATGGTGAACAATCATCGGATTTAGGATTGGAAACGGAAAAAACTGAAGACAAAAAGCCATTGGAGGTTTCCACAGATTTGGGAGAAACTGCAAGTACTTGGAAGGATGGTGAAAAGGCTATCCAAGAAGAAGAGAATTTAGCTAAGAACTTGGCAAAACCAGAAAGCTTGAAGGAAGATACTGAAAAAGGAAAAGAAGAAACAGAACTGCCAAGCGGATCTCAGGATCAAATTCCCCAAGTTGTTAATGTGAATGATGAAGCAAAGGTTAGTGAAACATTAACCATAACAAAAACAAATTAAAGATGCGAAAATGGATATCATTTCAGTTTTGATCATTTTTTTCCGCAATCATGAATATGAAACAGAATGTTGAGCTAGCATTAGCAGGTTCGGAAGAAAAGCTCAAGTCTGAGTCTGAACCAGTGGCTGAAGTCCAAAGCAATGAAACATTACCTGAATCCAGCAAGAGCCAAGCTGATGAAACCAGCACCAAGGCTGTCATCTTGTCCAAAGAGGTAAAGAACATGTTCGAGTATTTTTCCCTGCATGATTACTTAAGGAGCTGTGCTTTTGTTATATTGACAAATATTAGTTTAGCAGGTTGACAAGGAAGTTGAGAAAGCTGATGATAGTGAAGACATCAAAGAACATGCCATGGAGGAAGATTACAGTACAGTCTCACCTGAATGTCTCAAGGAAGCAGACTCCAAGGAACAAATAGTAGCATACCACATCATAGAAGCAGAAGAAAGTAGACAGGATGACGAGTCCGGAAACCCTGTAAATGTGCACGGTGGACACACAGAATCAGAAGAAAAAGTTGAGGACAATGTCGATGAGTCAAAACTTTGTCAAGACAAGAGTGATATTGAAGCTTTGAAGCCAAGCTTAAATGACTCTGCGGTGAATGAGGAGCTTGTAAATACATCGAATATTAGCTCAGTGAAGACGAGTCCAGAAACTATGGAGTGTGATGCCAACCAAGAGAGTAAAGAGGTGCAACTCAAAGAAATATCACCCGACTTGGCACCTAAAGTCCCGATTAATGACAATGATGAAGTGGAAAAGCAGAGTCTAAATGTGGATATTGTAGACAAGGATGAAGCCAAGGTAATCAAGATTGATGAAGCTGAGAAAAGCCTAACTTCAAATGCAGATGAACTGAAGCAAACCGAGTCACCTGCGGATGGAGATCATGTTTCTGAGGACAAGGGCACTGAACAAGATGCAGAAACCAAGCAAAGCCTAACAGCAAAAGAAATGGAAACATCATCCGAGTGCTTAACTCGAAGAGTTGAAACTATTGCGGAAGATGATATTACTAGTCTGCAAGAAGAGAAACCGGATAAGCAACTTCAAACTTCTATCTTTGCATTGCCTTCTGAAGATGAAGAGAACAGAACTGCACCTCCAGTTGAGAAGATAGAAGAAGATTCTTCTGACACAAAGGCAATAGAAGAGGTATGCTTGCAAGAGGAAGAACAAACGGCGCCTAAGGCTGTTTCAGAAGGAGAAACAATTGTTGATCAGGGTCTGCAAAAAGAGGAACCAGAAGAGCTAATTCAGACCACATCTTCTACATTGCCTTCTTCTGAGGAAAGGGAGCATGGAACTGAAGCCATAACCACAAAGCTCGATGAAATAACCGGTGAGCAGACTCTCTCGGCGAATAAACCAGAGGAGGACATCACAAGCTCCGCATTGCTTTCAAAGGAACTGGAGGTAGAAAATATAAGCAGAGTTGAGAAGACAGAAGAAAAGGAAATAAAGGAAGCAGAAATCCCAGACAAGATTTCAGAAGTTTCTTCTGATGCAAGAAAACCAGCAGAGATATGCTTGGAAAGAGAAGAGATTCAGGAGCTTGAAGGTGCTAAGAAAGATGAATCTGCTGCAGCTGCTGCTGCTCGGGCTCTCCAGGTGGGGGACCCAAATGAGCAATCTTTAACTTTGCCATCTGCATTGCCTTCTGAGAGCCTAAAGCACGGAACTAAAGCCATTGTTAACGAGGAAGAAGAAGACAAAGGGAAGGAAGTGGAAATGCTTGAAAAACAAAGACCTCAGGAGCCTGATGCTGTTGTGGATCAAGAAATCACTGTTGCCCAGGCTTCAATAAGTGAGAAATCAGTGGAGATTGAAACAATAAGCACCGTTGAGAAGCCCCACGAAGAGGAAAGAAAAGAAGCAGAAAATCTAGAAAATGAGAAGTGTGAAGTTTCATCAGCTAGAGAAACAGAAGAGAGAAATGTGCTTCACGCACTTCCAAAAGAAGAAATTACTTCTGCTGTAACTAGTGAAGAACTAGAGCATGAAAGTAAGAAGACAGAAGATGAGAAACCAAACAAAGAGGAAATCATAAAAAATGAGATTCGAGAAGATGCTTCAGATGCAAGGACAACGGAAGAGACAAGCTCAGAAAAGGAAAGGTCCATCGAGCTAGAAGCTGTTGTAGAAGATGAAGTGACTGCTGATCACACTCTCACTGAAAAGAAATCGGAAGAACAAGCTCAGAATCCAACCTCTGCACTGCCTTTAAAGGAAGAGGAATCTGAAAGAAGCTTACAAGTTCAGGAGGATGAAGCTCTAGCAAAAGATGAAAATGCCTCTTCTCAGACCCTTCAAACGGAGAAATCGGAGGAGCAAATTCCAGAACCAGTTGTTGCATTGCCATCAGGTGAGGATAAGCATGAAACCTTCAGCAAAGTTGACAAGACTGAAGAAGAGAAAGTAAAGGAAGAAGAAATTCAGAATGAAGATTCTACTGGAGCCAAGACGGTAGAAGGGATATGCTCTGAAAAGGATGACACAAAGGTGCCCCAAGCTGTGTTGGAAGGTGAAACTATTGCTAGTCAGGTTGTAGCAGAGGAATCACAGGTGCATGAAACTTTAAGAGAAGAAGAGATAAGCCCAAAATCAGAATGTCCAAGAGAGCTTCAAGGTGCCATAGAAGATGGAGCTACTGCAGCTCAGACTGTCCCAGGAGAGAAGCCAGCAGATCAACTTCATATTACAACCGCTGCATTGCCTTCTGAGGTCCAAGAAGATGAAACAAAGGAAACAAAACTGCAAGAAGATGAGAGTCCAGAGAAGATTCCCGAGCAAACAAAAGAGATTGAGGAAACCTCGAATGTCAAAATGGAGACGCGAGAAAAGGCTTTTGACAATGAATCACTCACTGAATCAGAAAATGCTGCGGTCGAGGAGAAACCTGTCAAAGCAAGAGACGAGACAGGCGGTGAAGAAAACCGGTGTGAGAAAACAAACGAAGGAAATGAAATCATCCTGAATGAAGTTTCAAAAGAAGAGGTAAGCGACAGTAGCCCAAAACCTTCAATAATTTCATGTATTTCCTTACATTCATTCGCATTTGTATTATCTTGACAGGTCATGGAGGACAAGGAAGTTACTGAAACGTCTTATTCAACTCCCCACACAGAAGAGCTGCCGAAAGGTGGCTCCGGGGAAGATGAGCTAAAGGATAAACTGATTGAAGAAAAGACAAATGAAGCATTAGAAACCAAAAGTCAAACTGAAGAGGTCAGGAAACAGAAACTCAGCTTTATTCATCTCGTTGCTCTTTTGCTTTCTTTGTATCTGATATTGAAGCTTTAATCTATAACAGCTAGTTGTGGAAGCTCAAAAGGCCAGTGAAAACGAGATAATTGAAAAACAGATCATTTTCGAAGATACAAGTGTTGAGAATCCAGCCCAAGCTTCTGCAACAGTGACTGATGAGGTCAGATTACATTAATCCTCCTTTCAAACTTTGCATTAAATAATCTTTTACGCAAATGTAACTGTAACAGGAAGTGCTACAGTCATTTTGATTTCGCGAATCGTTTCAAATGTTGAAAATAATTTCCAGATTTTAGTAATAAAATAGCCCAATCCACATCGAAATATTGTGAGAATTTGTCGTAGTATACACGTAAAGACTTTAACTTATACTCGTAAGAGAGTTTTTTTATGAGACAAAACTATAAAATTTTCAAGTTAAAACGGACAATACTTAACAGATTTAGTACGAGTCTCCACAAATAGTAGATAATAGCTATACTGTGTGTTATCTCTAAAATTCTAAGAGAGCTAAGTGCCACGTTATAAATGACATAGAGTTTGTATATGATGCACTGACAGTGTATAATTTTTATACACTATCAATGCATCAGAGGTTGACACCTCATCAATAGGCTCTATTGGCAAATTAAAAAAATTATTTATATTTGCATATAAGGGTCTATTGACGAGATGTCAACCTCTGGTATATTGACAGTGTCTAGAAACTATACACTGTCAGTGCATCATATATAAATCCAATGACATATATGTAGAGATTTAAACTCATAGTCGAGAGATTTTTTTAAAATAAAATCATTAAACTTTTGAATCAAAGCTAACGATATCTTATAGGTTATGCGAGTCTCTACAACAAGCTTATGAAGGACTTTAAAATATCAAAATATTAGGAGAGAGTGCAGTAGAATAACTGGGATCTTATACAAGAGAAAATGCCAGGAAAATTCTTGAAATTCAGAATTATCGTTCAATGTTTTTGTTATTATTTTATATTTTTATTTGTCAGGTCTCTCAATCATTCTAGTAGCCATAAATGAAGTCTAAACATCATTACGTAAGGAAAATAACTGATAGAAATAATCATACTGAGCAGCTTGATGTGTCATCTTTTATCAGGAATCAAGCACAGAATTATCGCAGGCAGAAGGCAATGGGAAAATTAATGATTCTCAGCAGCCAGAGGAAACAACTAATATAGCATCTGATAAGCAGATTCCAAGGGAATTTGATCCCATTGAGAACACAGAGATATCGAGTCCAATAGAATTGCAGGACAGCGCTGCAGAGTCCTCACAGAAGGCTGAAGTTGAAAGCTCCACAAATGAAACTCTCCAACCAGAGGAGCAATCTCCAGCTCCATCATCCAAAATGCCTTCAGAAGAAGAACCTGGAGTTAAAACTAAAGCAGATGCAGTAGAAGAACAGGAACTGAAGGAAGTGGGAAAGGAAGAAAACAAGGAGCTAAAAGCTGTTCAGACTCCGCCAAAAGAGGTTGGCAGAACTAATTGAAACCTTAAAAAATTCGTTTCATGCATTCTTTATTTGTTCTGTTTTCTCTCTTTGTTTTGCTGTAATCAATCATTTATGAACTCAATAACTGCTAACTTTGGGAGCAAACATGACAGATTAAGGAGGACTCAGTTTCTCATTTGGATGATGGCTGCAAAGAAGATGAGCTAAAAGATGAGCATACTGGAGTGGTCAGTACACAGGCACTCATCCTTATTCCATTGTTCTTTTCTTGCCTCTCTTTTGATATTGAATCATGTATACAAACAGCTCTCTGTGGAAACTGTAAAGGATGCAGCAAACAACATCGAGAAAGAGATTGTTGCTGAAGATAAAACTGTCAAGGATCCAGAACAAGCTTCAGTTGGCATGAAAGAAGCCACAATTGTAAAGGAAGAGGTGAGAATACAGTCTAGTAAGAGAATAATGATCGGAAGGCAACAAAACAAATTGAAGCTAGAAACTAGTTTTAAGGGATTTCAAAAGAAAGAAAGAAAGAAATATACTTTTTCAAGGTCCACAAATAGTCTGAACATCATAGGCCATTGCATAAAGGAAAAACTAATAAAAAAAATAATTATGTTGAGCACAGCTGTATGTTTCATTTTGTATCAGGAAATATATGACTAACGTAATATTTGACAAGCAGGTTCCAGCAAAAGCAGGTTCCATTGAAAGCAGTACAACAAGTTCAATTAGCAAGGAACATTTTCCAACAGAAAAGCACGAGAGAGCTTTAGAAGCCTCTGAGAAATCTGAAGTAGGAGACTTGGAACCTGGAAAAGCTCAACAGATTTGCTCAGAAGCAGGAATTGATCATGGAGAAGAGAAAAGGACAGAAAATTCAGGTGTGGAAATATCCCAGGAACCTGCATCGGCAGATTCGGGTAAGCTGTCATTGTCTGACTTACTCCAAAGATCCACAGAAGAAAGAATGCAAGTTGCTGAACGTGCCATTGAAGAAAGACAAACAGAATGCAAGGAAGAACAACATGTAGAAGAAGCAGAAACCATTAAAGTTAAAGAAGCAAAAACAGAAAACGAGAAAGATGAAGGAGAGGAAGGGGATGAACACAACAGGACAGACTCTGGCCAGGACGCTCCAGTGATGGTAGAAGCACCTAGAGATACCGACACCAAACCACATAAGAAATCTCATAACATACTCTCAGGTGTTGGATCAAAAGTCAAACATTCAATTTCCAAGGTGAAGAAAGCAATTACTGGTAAATCTTCTCATTCCAAAGAACCAAAACCAGTATCACCAAAGGAAAGCGAGAAATGAAGATGATGGATCCCCAGTCTCAGTCAGTAAAGAGGAACATTTTCTTAAATGTTTTGTAAGGGTTTGTTTTGAGTCAAATATTTTCCGATCATACTATTTTTTAAGCTTGGTGTGGCTTTCTGCAGATTGAAATAGCATTTTCAATTTTTTTTGTATAAAATACTTGGACAGTTACATGATTGTCAAATGGAGAATGGAGAATTACAAAGTTGCAACCTCTTTGAGCATGCAATAATCACAAATATACAAAATTCTACAGACACGTTCCAGTTCTAGATTTCCAATGTCACAAGCTCTAACACTGAAATAATTAATGACAAATCTACGATCTGCTTTAAGGAACCTAATTGGTTTTGTTTTTTGCATTATTTATCCATATGTAATATCCTATCCATCCATGATCACAGAATACAAAGATTACAGAAAATTTGAATCCAAAGGTTATGGAAGTTGGCTAAACTGAATCCCACATTTTGATGGATGTCATTGCCACAGCATAGAAACTACAGCTCCGGGAATTACACCATGGCTCACTTCATCAACTTCATAAGCAAAGCAAAGATCATTTTTTTTAAGTTTCTTGCTTGCAATTGCCATGGAAAAATTGCAGAACAAGAAATTGTGATTGAAAACAAACACCGTATAACCAGAATTAAGATTCATTACCTCAAAATTTTCACTTATTTAGCAATACTCAAGCATTATGATTAAAAGCAGCTCCCAATTGGAATGCCAAATGGGGCCTTAATCTCAATTGGTCAACAGCTAAACACTAGCTCAGTATCCAAGATGAAATTCAAAGAAGAAAATAAGAACAAATGGGAATCAACCATGGCAGAAACTAAAAATTACCCATTTCAAATACCTTCAAAATGAAAGTACACATCACACTTAATAAATTTCAGTACCATTAAGATAAGAGCTAAAATTGTTCCAAAAAAAAAACACACGCACAAAATTGGAAAACTACCCAGAAAAAACAAAGCAGATTTAAGATTAAGAACCCATCAAATCCATGGAGATCCACCGCTTAAAACCTCCTCCCGGGTCCACCACCGCGGCCGAAGCCGAGTTGAGGAGCCGGAACAGCAACCGGATCAACTTTAACAAGCCCAGGAATATCAGACATCCCAAGAACCGAAAGCATATCAAGAGTTTCCTCATCAACTTCGATTTGGTCGACCTTGATTGCCGATTCATCGGGGACGAAATCCATGCGACGCTCTCGCTCTTCTTCTTGGAGCTTCAGGGAAATCCCACGCACGGAACCCTTCTGGATGCGTTTCATCAGATGGGTCGAGAAGCCGGCGATCTTGTTGCGGAGCCTCTTGGATGGGATTATAGCAACTTCCTCGATGATCTTTTTGTTTGTGTGGAAATCGAGGGTCATGCGAGAGTAGTACTTCTCGATTACCTGACGGGACGATTTCTTCACTGTCTTCGTGCGGACGCGGCCCATGGCTTCGGGCGGTGGAGGCTGAGTGGGTGGCTGGAGATCTGCAGAGTTGAAAGACAAATGCCAGAGTTAGGGTTTTTTGCAACTGAAGTAGGGTTTATATAGGTGGATGAGGAAATTCTGGGTTGGGCCTGAGGTTTATGGTTCAGCTTTACCATTTGGGTTTGATTTAGCCCAATTAGGAATTTTTGGGCCTATCTCAATAGTAATGCACAATTGCTTATGGTGTATGGGCTTGTCTTGAAGTTATAAAGATGTTTTTATTTTGATATTTTAATAATTTTAAGAGTTTGTATAGTGTATAGTTTCTATACACTGTCAATGCATCAGAAGTTGATACCTCATCAATTGACAATTTAAAAAATATGTCAAGCCCTTAAATGTAAATATAAATAAATTTTTTTAATTTGCTTATAAGCGCTTATTAATGAGGTGTCAACTTCTGATGAAACTATACACTGCCAGTGCATTATATATAAATCTTAATTTTAAAGGTGCGAAACAAAGGATGGCACAATGGTTAAGGTTCGAAAGCATTTGGACTTGTATTCGAATTTTCGAAATCTCTCATTTGTAAATTCAAAAAATTCACATATAAAAGTTGAATGTATTCATAAATTTTAGAGTAGGTTGTTAATATGTCCTGACCCCTCCTTTATTCCTAAACTTTTTGTGACCGACAATAATAATAATTTAAAAGGTAATTTTAATTAAAATTTAAATGCATTATATTAGTTATTTGGTAAAATACTAATAATTTCGGATCAAGTTAGATTTACCTCAAATTTAAAAATCTAGTTCAAGCTTCTTAAATCGATTTATGCTTGCAAGTGTTAAAAATTTGAACCACTGAAAATGAAATGCTATTACTTTTTCGACATTTCATTGAAAACATATTACTTGTGTTAATACTTAATATATGTGTGTGTATATATATATATATATATATATATATATATATACACTTATTATGGTTACATTAGTTACATTACCAATTCAACACTTGATCATAAATGTGATATCAAATCAAAAAATTATTTATGCAAATTTTAACGTCACTTTTCACATTATCATTCCAGTGAAATTTTTTTCTAATTTACTTCTTTTATTTTTTCTCTTATACCTTTTACCTTCATATGTATTTTCTTGATTTGAGCGTTAAATATGTCTAGAATCATTATTATTATTATTATTATTATTATTATTATTATTATTATTATTATTGGTGTCCCTTACCCTTTTGTCTTTTTCTTGACAAATCCAAATCATTCTAACCAAACAGCTCTTCCACAACACTAGGATAGGACCCAACTATTTAAATTAGTTATTTACCATCCCAAGTTTTAACAAAAATAGACAGTGGTCTAGTAAATATAGTTGTTTTTCCTAGTTACCCACCAAAGCTGGCCCATGGAATTATATTTTTGGAAACAAGATAAACTACAAAAACAACATTTAAAAGAAAAACATAAGAACAATAATTAGAGTTGTGTATTCTTAGTTCTTGCTTGACAAAGTTTATGCTAATTGTTATTATCACATGAATCGATTCTTGTAAAGATACTTTTTTCTATATGAAAAAGCCAACAAGATCCAACAATTCTCTTTAACTTTAATGACTTTGGGCTAGTTTGGATGAGCGATGCGATTGGTTCCGGTGAGATTGAAAAAAAAGAAATGACCATCTTATATATAAGTTTTATAATAAAATATTTAAAAGAATGGGTAAAAAAATAATTTTATATGATTTTTTTTGTCTTTTGCAATTTTTTTTGCCTTATTTGTTTCCACCGCACCGGTGCGCTGAGATCTAAACGAAGCCTTTGTCTTACTAGGTTTATGTCTTTATGACTAACTTTTAAGTCTGACAATTCATGTATAGAATTCATCTTCTCATCATGTAAAATCGTAGTTTCATTCTATAAAACATAAAAATGTTATGATAAAATTCACATTGATACACTAAACATAAATTTTTTAGTTTCTGTTATATACATGTACAAATTTTATCAAACTTTAGCTGGTACCTTTCATTTTTTATTCTTGTATTGTTTATACTGTGTTTAAGATTGCCAATTGTACTAAATTCCAACAGCTAAAAAAGGAAAGAAGGTTCATGCAAAATACAATAGGATGGATGCCAGTATTTAAGTTGCATAGTTCTAGTTTTCTCAGCAAGGCCAACCCTGGACAAAAGAATCATTGACATTATGGAAACCAAGGCTAGCAAGAATATCTATGCTTTGCTGCTCATTTCCGCTATGCTAACTAGCCTATCTTACTCCGGCAGCATTTCGATTTACTGGGGCCAAAAATCCCAGGAAGGAACCCTAGCTGACACATGCAAAACTGGGAGATTTGAGTACGTTATCATATGCTTTCTTTGTGTGTTTGGCGACAACCAAACCCCTCAGCTTGACTTGGACGACCATTGTGATCCTTCAAACAAGCGTTGCGTTGGCTTGGCCGACGAAATCCGGTCTCGTCAGAGTAGAGGTGTGAAGGTTTTGCTGTCCATCGGCGGTGGCGATGGTAGATATATCCTTGTGTCATCAGAAGAAGCAAAGAAGTTTGCTGATTACCTATTGACCTTTTGGAGATGCTGTGCTGGATGGCATTGATTTTGATATTGAAGGTGGAAGCCCTCTTCACTATGATGAGCTTGCAGGGTAACGTGCAAATTGGCATTATGCAACTATATTTCTAACCCTAAGTATTTATGCACAATATTCATGTCATTTATGATTGATAGGAGATTATTTTTGCATCTAATATGATAAATTAAAGAAAAAATATTGTAATTATTTTATCTCATATTTTAGTGAATCTGATTATTTTTTAGGGATAATATTAAAGAATCTGATTATTTTTAAGGGGTAATACATAATATAAATAGAAAACTAAATCAATAAGTTGTTCAATGATATTGAAATTGGATTTCAAGGTTGAAGATTTCGTGTTCAAACTTCAATCAGAACTCAAATATAGAATTAAAATAGAAACTATTATTAACCTAAACAAATAGTTTTTTCATGATTTTGATGTTGAAGGTGGAAGCCCTATTCATTATGATGAACTGGTACGGTAATGTGCATTTTCGCATCTATATTTCTAATCCAAACTATTTATACGCAATATTCATGCCATTTATATCATCCTTAGGAGATTGATTTTAGCATCTAATTTCATAAATTAAGACAAAAATATTGCAATTATTTTATCTCATGTGTGCAAGAATTCGGCATATTTATTAAGCGTAATACATAACATAAATAGAAAACTAAATCAATGAGCTGTTAGCTCAATGTTATTAAAGTTGGATTTAAGGATCGAAGATTTTGAGTTTGAACTCCAATCATAACTAGAATAAATAGTTAAGATAGTTTAGACTTTTTAATCTAGATATACTCAATTTTTTATAATTTAATTTTAGTTCATATATTAGTTTATATTGCTTACGCTTATAGTGGGATAAAAACTCTGACGGTGATATATTCAATTTTTTTCTTGACACTTGGAAAACAGACATTTGAAGAACTACACGTCAGGGAAGAAGGTTTATCTGACAGCAGCACCGCAATGTCCCTATCCAGATGCGTACATGGGCCAAGCCTTATCAACAGGACTCTTCGATTCTATCTTCTGGATGCAGTTCTACAACAACTACTGAGAATACAAAGGCACTGCTTCGGATGTGAAAGCAACGTTTGATGAATGAAGCGACGATGTGCCGGCTACCGAGTTCTTCATGGGGCTCCCCGCCGCCGGCGTCGGCGTAACCAGCGGTTTCGTTCCTCAGGATGTTTTGATATCTCAGATTCTGCCGCTGATCAAGAAGAGCGACAAGTATGGAGGCGAGATGCTACGGTCTAAGTATTATGATGATTGACTCGGTATAGTTCTTCAATCAAGGGGCCATGTCTGATGCTTGTTTCGGGTTGTTAAAGAATCTTGCACGTAAAAGCCCGATCGCTCTCGCTCTTTGTCGTCGTTCTATTTCATTTTTTTTTAAGTCACAGCTATCTTTGTTTATTATTTATTACTTGTTTTAACGGTTTGAGATTAATTCTGTTTGGAGTTTAATTTTTTATTTTCACCTTAGCTTCCGATAAAATCAACTTAATTTCATTTTGAAAATCTCTCCATTTCGGATTTTGTAATAAAACGAAATAAAATTTATACAAAATAAAAGAATTTATCGTCATCATAATTTATTTTAAAATTTTCCGATATCAACTTTTAGTCAGAAACATTTTACAATAAAATCAACATTTTTTATTAAGTTTGTATATGATACACTGACAGTGTATAGTTTTTATACACTGTCAATACATCAGAAGTTGACATCTATCAATAGACCCTTATTGGCAAATTAAAAAAATTTATTTATAACCTATACACTGTCAGTGCATCATATACAAATTCTTTTTTATTTTATTATAAAATTATAAACATTTTTTATTTTGTTATAAAACTATAGTTAAACGTAAATTTAATATCATTTTTTTTATTTAATATTATAAGAAGTGAGATCGTTCATATGATCCTTATTAGTTTATTTTGAGAATTTCGCAGCCAACGAACAAAAAAAAGAAAATTTCGAAGCCAACCTCAGTACACCTTTTTTATCAAACAATATCAAGAGCATTAGCCTTTAAAAATCGAAATAGTCCATATGAACCTTATAAATCTCTCTTTCTTTTTTGTTAGCATCATCCTCGGGTTCATTTTAAAAATCTCTGAGTTCAAATCTGGAAATAAACTAAGTAAGATTTATATAAATCTAAATAGTGATATAATACATAACTTGGCAGAATTTCAGCCAACCACAAAATTAATTGGCAATTTTCAACTTACAACCACTTCCAACTTTACTACCTCGGTAACCAAACAATATTAGAAAAAATCAAGAAAGTTAAGTTCTTTTATGCTTCTTCTCGGATCTCTGAGCTGCTTCAATGTTCCTCTTCCGCTCCTTGAGTTTTTCGACGCGTTCCTTCTTCCGTTGCTTGCCCATCTGATTAAAGAGAAATACACTTAAGTCACACCGAAGATGAAATTCCAATGCTGTAGATACTAGAAACTACTACATGGAATCCATATCATACAAATCTATACTAACAGACTTTCTGAATTATCGAATTTGGTTGACTGAAATAAAACTTCAGAAGGTAAATTTGGGCGTTCGTGCAAAAACAATGATAACATGGCCAACAAAGTTACCTCAATGGCTATAGCAAGCCCCCTCTTTTTATGTGACATCATGAGTCTTGACGGATCCTCGGCATCAATGGCACTTTGTTCTGCAGCAGGGAGAGATTCTTCCGTGTCCTCGGCAGGGCTTTGCTCATTTATACTTGAGACACCCTGAAGTTCCATTTTCAAATCATCGTGATACTGTTTCTCAAGTAGCATCATCTGCAACCAATCAAAAACTTGGTGTAGTCAGTTGGGGCAACCATTTACGTCATAGAATCTACCCTAGCATAAGCAATATAAATTTTGAAACTCTACTGTGTATTGAGTTGTCACACATCTGAAACTCCGATCACATACCTGTTGTTTCTTCTCAGCAGCTTCCATAGCCTTTGCTCTACTGATGTACCCTTCGGCCAACATATTCTGAGAGTCATCCAAGTCATCATTTTCCATACCAGGCAAAGGTTGTACATCGCTTTTTGCAGCAGCCTGTAGTTGTTTAATGGTCTTAGCATAATCAGGAACGTAACCTTCAGCCTCATCATCAACGAAAGGTGACAGATGTGGAGGTGGATCTCTATTGGCAGGAAGACAGCAATATCAAATGCTGATGGTATTGATATAGAAAGACAATATTCCATCTTCAATTACAATCAAATGATTCATATTAGTTCAAAAGGATATGCAAACTCCAACTTATATCAAGTTTATCTTCCTGAACTATCACTCAAATGCAGTCTATGTATATGAAGATGCCAGAATAGGTACATGTTCATTCTATCATAGCAAAGGCAATCACGTTCAACACTCAGAGATCAAACAGATACTTCAAGAGTAAGTTTCCAAAATTTACCTCCCAACCATATATGGCTCAGTTGGCAAGATGATTCTTGCATTTACAGAGTCATAAACCCACTGCGGTTGAACATATTCTCTTGACAGGTATACATGACCCTGAGTTGGTCTGTCAACAATCTACACAAAAAATAACTAAAAATGGTTATCCATAGAACCAATATTCATAGGTACATGCAAATCTGACACATAGCCCATTTTGGCTCACCTGATGAGTAATGCTATCATCACCTTCAGCAAATGGAGCTCCATCTCCTTCCCAAGAAACAATACCTCCAAAAGCAGGAATGACAAAAAGCAAGGACTCTCTTGGAACCTGACCATATAGAGTATTAGGAACTATTCCAACACGTATCAACTGATATAAAGAAATGGAAGCCACATATTGTACTGCTATTTCTGTGCTCATCGAGTTGAAAGAAATTTATTTAATGAAACAGAACAGCAAACCTACACTGACTTGATACAAAACTTCAACCAGGAACGATAAATCTCACCTCACGACTCAAGAAAAATTTCTTATTTTGAAAAAGCTTTTTGCAGTCCCTAGTAGCTTCATCTTCTTCAATTTCACTAGCTGCATCTTGAACAAGGTGCATCAGTGCGCCAGCTTCATTGGCAGGCAGTTGATGCTGAAGTTGAGCAAGTCTTAAGTCAGACTCCTCTTGCTCTTGGTCTGATCTAGATGAGCCAGCAACTTGAGGTTCTTGTACAGAAGCTCTGTAATTAGAATCAAAATACCTTGACAAAGCATAGAGATCTGCAATATTCAGAACGCAAAATTGATATTATCATAGAGAGACAGGAGGAAGAAATTTATATTAAGTGTTCATAACCTCCAGTTAAAATTGCAAAAAACCTTGAACAGAACTTCGATTGTTTCATTACAATATGTAAAGCAATAAAGCAAACCTGCTGCCAGAGCTTCCAACCGAGGATCAAGAATAGGAGGATACTTCACATTTATAGAATGGTAAAGTTGAAAATTGACAAAGCCAAGAAGTGCCTGCACCAAAAATATGAATGAAAAATAAATAAAGCATATCAACTGAAGCAACTATCAGATAACAACTTATCAGGGGATCAAGTAGCTAGAAACAATTGACAAAAACTTAATTATTAAAGTAGCAAGGCAAAAATCAGTGGAAAACAAGATAAGTTAAATTCATAGGCAATTTAAATTTAATAGAAAAAACAGCCCTTCTATTCATGCTCGACTTGAGCCTATTTTGCCCATGTATCTCAGACATTATGAGACACCTTCACTCTGTCTATGATGGTCATCACTGATGACAAAGATTCCTACACAAACTAGCATACACCAGGAGGTGGGGGAAGAGAGAGAGATTAACCTCATAAAATTCCAAAAATGTTAACATGACATTGAAGTCAACGTCATCAGTCAATACTTGTTGCCGTGCATGCGGCGCTAACCATGTGATTTTTTGACCATCAACCTCAGCCTGCAAAGGAAAGTGAGTATTTTAAACAAGATGCATAATAGCAACAGTAACAAAAACAGCAACATAACCAGCAGGAACTATAACAACAATTAATAACAAAATAAGGTTGTAGTACCTGGAAATATATACCCTTTACAGCTACAAAAACCTTCCGTAATTTATGGGTACGAGAAACGTAGGCTTGCCATTCATGACACAACCTGACAAAGGACCATGAAAGGATGCAACTGATGAGATGCTAGAAAAAAGGTAGTCATAAATCTCTCTCTTTGTTTTCCTTTCTCATTTAATAGATAAAAAAAAATCTACAAACCTTCGACAATTATGGATGCGCTTTGCTTCAATTTTCAGCCTATCAATAGCAGGCAACATTGCAAACAGGTGCACCATTGTAAGAGGGTCATCCAAATCTCTAAGTGCATCAACAAATGTTGGATACCTAAAATCCCAAACATAACTAGATACTCAGCAATTTATACAATTACCAATGACAGAATTATGAGAAATGCACATTGTTTAACAAACCTATCCCTGATGACCATATCAAGCTTGTAAGAGGGTGCACGAGACAGAAGAAGCCTTGCTAACTCATCATTCTTTTTTGCCTTAGCTTTCTTTATCTTCTTTTGATATGCCCTAATTTCTCTAAACTTCTCTAGTAATGGATCGTGAAGAATGTACATAACATCCTTCAAGTGATAGTAAGTATGATGGTTTCCTTTCACCTTCTTCTTTGGCTCCCTCGGAAATACTCCTTTGTGAATGCATAATTTCCTGCAATATCAAATCCATTAGAAAAAATGAACAAAGCCAACAGTCTTTCTACTTGAATACTAACATCTACTATCAAAATAACTCCGCAACTTCTCCGATTTTACAAGCCTTTCACACTAAAAATTAAAAAAACTTAAATTAGTTTAGACTTCATCTGGTTAGCTTTTTCATTCACATACTACTCTCTCTCAAATTTTGATAAAATGCAAAATCATATTCAATTAAAAACAATCAAATAGCCAAAATATATCATATATTAAAAAATAATAATTAATTCATATTGAAAAAAAAAATTCAAAAAAGTTATACAAAACTGCACATCTTCTTTCTGCTTCCGTGAGCAAAGAGCAAGCAGCAAACGAAACAACCAAATTCTACTTAATGAGCTAAGCTCGGTTTAACAAAGCTCGATAACTTCACATGCTTGGCCAATTAATCTTTCGAGCTAAAAATAATGTTAAAAAAAAAATGCTTAGAAGAAGATAAATAAAGGAATCTTAAATAAATAATTAGAAATTTAACAAACAATAACGATAATGATAATAAAGTGAGAAAGAAGAGACGAACCTGAAATCTGATAGGCTAACTTGGAGGATTTTAATGGCTTGTGACCTAGTTACATATCTTGCAGCATTTCCTTCCTTCTTCTTCCCCTGTAAAATTCCACCATAAATAGTGAGAAAATTCCCAAAACATGGCAAAATTTGAAATACTGCGTGCGAATTTGAAAGTTAATGTTTAAAGGAGAAAGAACTTGCCGGAGGCCGGTAGTGTTTTGGCTTCCCCATAGTTTTGCAAAGAGAAGTGTGAAACTGAAAAGGTCAAAAAGGGGGAGGCGCAAATGGGAGGAGATAGTACTAGGGTTTAAGCTCATATAGGATCCGGTCCCATAATCGAAGATGCTGATTGGTGTCCGGGTCGGATTCTCGTTTTCTTGGGCTTAGCTTTGTTTGCAAAGGTTTTGCAACCGCGTGGGCCGAATAGTTTTCATATTACTGTAAAAATATATTAATATTTATAAGATTATAATGTTAGCCTAAATTAGCCTAGCTGTTTTTTCTTCTCTGTGAGAAAAGTAGGTGTAATGTTCGAATTACTATTCCTCTTATGCCTCTCTATAAAAAAAACTTTTCTCTTAACAATCTCCGATTATGCACTTATCAAGTTCTAGTAGTAGTACGGGGATTATAAATAAGGTCCTGATGCTCCTGAGCATGCTGTAACACTTAAATTAGTGGCAGGGTGAAGTAAAAAGGAAAAAGTGAATAAAAGTGGAGATAGTATGGGCTAGAAAAAGGTAAAGTCATGGAGACGATTTAATATCAAGTTTGAGTTTGGTTTTATTTGAAATTTTGAAGTTCAGCTTGAGCTCAATTACGCTTGGTTTTTGAAACTCAACTCGACAGAATACTCGAGCCACTTGAACTCAACTCAATATTATGGGTGTAAAACGGGCCGAAGCCCGCGGGCTTATCCGTTAAGCCCGCGGGCTTTTAAAGGGCCGGTTTCAATTTTTAGGCCCGTTTAAAAACGGGCCTAAACGGGTTGGCCCGCGCGGGTCGACGATCTGCGCGGGCCAGCCCGCGGGCCGGCCCCATTTTAGGCTTTTTTTTCATTTTTTTTAAATATAATTTGTTTTTTAATTATATTATTAATGTATTTTTATTTGTTACAAAATAATAAATACATGATATGATTTTATTGTATTCTAGCAAAAAAATGAATTCATGTAATTTTATTTTGAATTCAAACCATGACATTTTATATGTATATACACATATAATAATGAAAATAAGATGTTGGAAGATTTTAATGTTTAATAGAAATTTATGTTTTTTTTTTTAAGATTGCAATTATTTATTTTAAAATATTGTAAGTGAATTGTAATTGTATTTAAATTGTATTTGTATATGAATTTTAATGATTTTTAAAATTTTATTTTATTTTTATGATTTTTTATTTAAAAATTATATGGCCCGCGGGCCAGCCCGGTCCGCATTAAAAACGGACCGGGCATGTAAAAATAGGCCCGTTTAAAAACGGGCCTAAACGGGCTTGGCCCGTTTTGGCCCGTATCCGTACGCCCCGGCCCGCCCGTTTTTCATCCCTACTCAATATGCTCGATTTGGCAATTTTTAACTATATATAAAGAGAGTAAAATGGTAAATTAATAATAAAATATTAAAAATATATGTTAAAAAACTTGATAAGACTTGTGAAAGGCTCTAATCGGGTATTAAAAAGCTCAAACTCGAGCTCGTCTAAAAAATAAACAAGTCAAACTCAAATAATTATCTAGTCAAATTCAAATAATTTACAAGTAACTTGTCTACACCCCTTGCCGCTAATGATGTGTGTTTGAATGGCCTCCCTCCCTTTTCCGTAACTCCTTTTAGCATGATCACTTACTACTAAATGACAAAATCCTGTTTTGGCAATGTTCATTTCTTTAAATTGTAGGGATGGATGGCAGGTGCTGGGTATTTGTGCATCGGATATTGTTTATTAACAAGGATCAAATGTTCCAATTAGGTAGGTTGCCTAGGTGGCTTGGGCGTTTGATAGCGAGTTGGACTGATACTTATGTGAGTTATGCTTTTTGGGTCAAAGTGTACATTCTAGGCTTAGCAGATACAAAAATATAATTACTAATGAATTTTTTAAGTTTGATGTAAATAAATCTATTTGAATCGATGTAAGAAAAAATGTACTAAGCGAAATTTAAAATCCTCTTATTGCTCAAAAAGAAAAAAAAATATTGTTGATTGGTTATCATACTTAATTAAGCCAAGATTGAGCATAATTATTTGTTATAATTTTAATTTTAAATGTTAGCAATATATGAGCTATAGTAGACTTATAAAGTAGAAAACTAAGAAACAAAAACTATTAAATAAAAAATTCATTTGCATTCTTTATGCAAAATTAAAAATTAAAAAGAAGGTTGATGAATGAATTGGTTACTTTACAATATAGATGACATATTACCTACCATTCAAAAATTAAGTTTAATCTAGCTTGACAATAATCAAGTCATTTCCATTCACCTTTAAGTACCTAACAAATACTATGGCATATAAAGAATCAAGACTGTTGAAGTCGAGGATGGGCCTTAGGGCTAATCGTGACAGAGTTTTCTTAAGGATTCATCTTTTGGTCTGTATTCGAGGAATTAGATGATATTTATAGATCGGAGAAGGCGATAGGATGACGTGGAAAGGGTGATTCAGACTTGTCTGATCATGATCCAATAAAATCGGTCCGAGCTTGCCAACATGTAATACAGGTTGGCAAGAAGTTTCCCGCCTAAAGCCTTTTCTCTTAACAATCTCTTGTTTAAGAAAAGTAGATTCAATATTTGAATTTTTATTCTTCTTATACTTCTTTATGAGTAAAAAAAAAAACCCTTTTCTCTTAACAATCTCCGACTATGCACTTATCAAGTTCTAGTAGTAGTATGGGGATTATAAATAAGGTCTTGATGCTCCAGAGCATGCTATAACACTTAAATTTGTGTCAGGGTGAAATGAAAAGGAAAAAGGGAATAAAAATGGAGATAGTATGGGCTAGAAAAGGCAGAGTCAAAGATCAAGGAAGGGAATGTTGAAGTTGCTAAAGATTGAGTGACTATAATGGTCTCCCTCCGTTTACATTTCTTTTGACACTCTTCGCACTTATCAAGTTTTGGGTAGTACGGGCATTCTAAAGAAATAAGGTCAGGAAGTGCAATAATTGATGGTTTAGAGCACGCTAAGATGCTTAAATTAATATTTTTTTTCAGAGAATAAACACGTTATTTAACAAAATTATGGTTATTTTTGTCGAATGCATAATCTCTTAAATTAATATTAGGGTGAAGTGAAAAGGGTAAAGCGAATAAAAATGGAGATAGTTTGGGTTAGAAAAAGGTGGAGCCAAAGGTTAGGGAGAGGAGCGTTAAAGATGCTAACAAAAGCATAATCGAGCCAAGTCGATACGATTTGATATTAAGCTTGAGTTCGATTTGATTTAAAAACTTAAAGTTTGAAACTTGACTCAAATTTGATCGAGTTTGGTTTTTGAAGCTCGATTCGACAGAATATTCGAACCACTCGAGCTCGACTCGATAGGCTTGACTTGTCAATTTTTAACTATATAAAATAAAAGTAAAATAGTAAATTAATAATAAAATATTAAAAATATATATTAAAAAAAAGCTCGATAAGGCTTGCGAGCCGCTCGAGTTGAGTATCAAAAAACTCAAATTCGGCTCAACTCGTTACTCAAATAGCTTAAACTCGGCTCGAAAATAAACGAGTCAAACTCAAATAATCAGTGAGTTGAACTCGAATAACTCACAAATAAATTGACTCATTTACATTCTTAATAACTAATGATGAATATAATATTATAGTATAAAATTAACAAATATTTAAGTATTCCAATTTTTTGACTAAATAAAAATAATTTAACATTATCCACACATATAATTACAAGTATTAAAAAAATATAAAATGGTATACAAGACAACCTTTATATATAAAAAAATTTTCAAAAATTTAGAAGGACCAAATTATTTATTAATTTACAAATATATATTGTATATATATTTTTCAAAATTTTAGGAGGGCCAAGGCCCTTCAAGGAGGCTGATGATCCGTCTCTAATATCGATCTTTAGATTTGCAATTTTTAATACTCATTACAATATTGGGTGCTAATTTTGATTTTATTGCACTTCATTAGACATTAATTTTATCGTCCATTCAAATAAATTTTAAATTATTAATACCATTAATTAAAAATAAGAAGTGTAAGGCTAAGTTGAAAATTAAAAAAAAAAGTACATTGATCCATTCATTATTTAAAAAGTTAAACTTAAGCACTTAACCGTGCCAAGGGGAAAAATATTTACGGTAATTAAGCATTAACCGTATGGGAAATTCTACAGTAAGGTCGCAAAACATCAACCTTATTGTAAGGTCATGATATCTCATGAGATATTCAATATCTCATGAGATATTGAATAAAATTTAAAAATTATTTAAATATGTTAATAATGGCTTAACAGGTTAACAGGTAAACCAAAATTTAATTAAAAAGATTTAAATTATATTTTTATCCTTTTAAAAGGTAAGAAAATATTTATATTTACATCTTTAATCATTAATCAAAATTAAATTACGATATTACCCATTAAAATTAAAAAAATATAAGATAATTACCCAGAAAAGTTTGGGAAGTCAACTGCCCGTGTATAGAAGTCGACTTCCTCAATTATTTTACTCTACAGATTGATTCTAGCATATTGGCAGTCGACTGCTTATAAAAGGAAGTCGACTGCCATATTTAATAAGGGATTTATTTTACTGTTAATTATAATTTATTTGAACTCTTAGTATTATAATTAATTACTTAAAATTTATCCTGAGTTACATTAATTTTTCTGCTAATTATTATAGATTTTATCAATATAATACAATTTAAGATGTCATATATTTTATGATAAATGTTATAAATTTTATGATCAATTAGATAAATTTTACGATATATTACGATGAATGTAATAAATTTTACGATAAATCTAATAAATTTTACGTGAATCACATGAATTTACGATGAATCTAATAAATTTTACGATGAATTTCATTGAATTTACGATGAATTTCATTGAATTTACGATGAATGAGAAGTGTCTAAGAGAGAAGGTTTGGTTTAGGGATTTTCTGCCTAAAAAATCCCGGATAAAGTCCAAATTTTCATGGGGAGTCAACTTCCAGATAAAGGAAGTTGACTCCCCATGAAATTTTTTTTAAAAAATTGTTATTATATATTTTTTATTTATTAATATTGTTATGATTTTTTTATTGTTATATTATTATTAATAAATATTTATTATTTTTTGGTTGAAATTATTAGTGTTATGATGAATCTTATAATTTTTGTGATTATCCTTTTTAAAATTACAAACAATCTACCAAAATTTACGATGAATCTCATCATTTTTATGATTATCCTTATTAAATTTATGATGAATCTTATCATTTTTACGATTAGCCTTATTAAATTTACGAACAATCTGCCGAAATTTACGATGAATCTCATAATTTTTACGATTATCCTTATTAAATTTACGAACAATCTACTTAAATTTACGACAAATCTAATCATTTTTACGATGAACATTATTAAAGCTACGAACATCTTCTATTAATTTATGATGATCCTTAGCTAAATTTACATTTAATTTATTTAGTTTTATGATAATTCTAATCTAATTTATGCTAGTGATGTGAGAATTACATTTAAAATACATGGAATGTCGAATTTTCAATAATAAAAGTCGACTTAACATAAATTGAATAAGAACATTAGGCTTAAAAAAATTAGGAAATCGACTGCTCGAGAAAGGTAGTCGACTGCCCAGATGCATTCTGGAAACAGAATGCATCTGGTAACGAACCAGTCGACTGCTTCGTTACCAGATGCATTCTGTTTCTAGAATGCATCTGGGCAGTCGACTATCTTTATCTAGAAGTCGACTCCCAGTATGAAACTTTTTTTTATTTTGTTATTATATATATTTTTATTTATTAATGTTGTTATGATATTTTTTATTATTATATTGTTATTAATAAGTATTTATTATTTTTTTGGTTGTATTTATCATTATTATTATGATAAATCCAATCATTTTTACGATAAATCCAATTAAATTTACAATGAATGTCAAAATTTTTACGATTACGTTTATTAAATTTACGAAAAATCTACCCAAATTTACGATTATCCTTTTTAAATTTACGAATAATCTACTCAAATTTACGATGACCCTTTTTCAATTTACGATAATCTTTTATTAATTTACGATGATCCTTGACAAATTTACGTTTAATCTATTTACTTTTACAATGAATACAATCCAATTTACACAAGTAATGTGAAAATTATGTTCAAAATATATAGGAAGTCGAATTCTTAATAATAAAAGTCGACATTCTATAAATAAATTAAGAATAGCATGCTTAAAAAATTTGAGAATTCGACTGCCCAAAAATATCAGTCGACTTCCCGTATGCATTCTGGAAACAGAATACTTCTGGCTATTTAGCAGTCAACTGCCTTACGCATTCTAACGTTCTGCGATAAATTTTCTCTTAGGAAGTTGACTGCTTCAATCGAGCAGTTGACTTCCCCAATAAATTTCATTATCGAAACACTTATAAAACCAGGCAGTCAACTACCTGAAAACATGTCAAGAATTAAAAATCTTACTGATAAAAAATATAATGATTCCTTGGTCGTTTGGGAGGACGTTCTTTGTAAATCATTTGTTCTTCGCACTTTTAATCGCAATTTCCATCGTTTATGCAATTCTCTTCCACAAACTTACCCATTGTTAAAAATATAAGAGGGGAATAAAGAAGAACAACTATTTGATTGAGGTTAGGCTTAAAGTTTAGGATTTATAAAATATTGAGACAGTTACAAACTGGATTAAAGGTGAAACAGACAAAAATTGGAATAAAGGGGTTTATGATTTAGGAATTAGGGTTTAAAAACAATAAAAATGTTTATATAAGAAGAAGAATACTACAATTATAACAAGGGTATATTAGTAATATAATAGTATAATTTTAATAATATTTAGTAAATAATGTTAATTTTAATAATTGGTTTACCATGTTACCAAGTTAAAGAGTTTTTTAATTTTTAAAATTTCATCAATGGTTTATATTAGATTTGACTAATCCAATGATTCTAATTCAATGACCTTAAAATAAGGTCAATTTTTGTGACCTTAACGTAGAATTTGCCTTAACCGTACTAATTTTTTACGGAGCCCGCCGGCAAACCGTGAAAAGTAAATTTGAGTTTTCCCGCCAGCTCAAAAACACAGCCAAGCACCTCTCGCGCCCATCCAAATGAAATATACAAAGTTTTCCCTCTGCAATTCATTTCATTTTCTTTTCCTTTTCTTTCATTTTTCGTCTTCATATCTCTCCCCCCAGTATTTGTTTTCAGCAAAATGCAGATCGACTCGTCAAAATCCCGATCCTTTTTCCATGGCATCAGATCTAGAGAACTCAGTAGCTTCCGAGGCAACTCTCATTCTCTCTCCCTCTGGCTATCTCTCTTCATATCTGCATATTTTTTTTCTTTATCTAAGATGATTTTTTTTTTGTTTTTTGTTTTAAATTCAGTTAGAAAACGACCATTTCTTGACGCATTAGCTTCGGGTTTTACTGAAATTGGAGCCATTGAAATCAACAATTTAGAGACGCCTCCTTTGGCCATCTCCTTTTGCAAGGTACTCTTAATTTTTTTGCCAATTTTAATCAATTGTGTAAATATATTTATATATGCTTGATTTTTTTCTAAGGGTTTAAGTGATTTTATTGAAATTGTTCGTCTGTAAAATCCCAAATTTCAGGCAAGTAAAAACTCCCATGTTTTTGCCGTATCTGATGAGGCTGGATATGTAAACCTGTTTGATTCTAGTCGGAAGCTTTCTTCTGTTGCATCTCATCAGGAAAATGCAGGTTTAATTGCTTGGTTTTCATTAAAATCCATCTTATTTTATGTTTTCAAATGCCAGCTTAGGCTCTGAGCTTTAATGGTGGTTTTTTTTTTACTAACGAATTTTTGTACAGAAAAAGCAAGAGTTAGTGATTGGCTTGCGCATCAAAATGCCATATTTGATGTATGCTGGCTCAAGGTATGCCACATTCTTACTCTCCTCTACGCAGTCTGTTCTTTAGGAGATTTTTGGTATGAATATGAGTTGAATATAAGTCTATAGCTGCAAATTGAAATGTTCAGTGGAGATATTGTCCATGTCATTGTGGCAATGCACCATTAGGACCAAGTGCTCTTTTCCCCATTGATAAACCTGTAAATACATATCTTAGGACCATTTGCATTTGGGTTCGCAGTCAGGCTTTTGATCCCAAACGATGTTGAAAATTACTGGTTTGAAGAAACTATCAAAGGATGGTTGATCCCAACTTTTTGAACATAATCAGCAAGAACAGAGATCACAACCATGCAAAAACTTCTAGCCAATGCTTCTATGCGTTTTAATGCTAACATTCTAATATTTCTTGCAGGAAGATACCCGTATTTTAACAGCTTCGGGGGATCAAACTGTAAGTATTAAGTAGCCATGCATAAAGAAACTGTTTGTTTTAGTTTTTCAATGAGAAAGAAATAAAGAAAGTGAATCGCTTTTCTCTTTGGACATTGTGCAGATAAAGGTATGGGATGCTCAGGAAAAGAAATGCACTGTTGTCTTGATGGGGCATACGGGGAGTGTAAAATGTTTGAGTTCTCATCCAACCAATTCTGGTAGGTTTCTTGATCACCTTTTTTGTTTGTTTCTTCAGAAATAGCTAGTCATTTACCATTAATCGTGCTTCAGATCTTGTTCTCTCTGGGTCGAGAGATGGGTCCTTTGCTATTTGGGATCTAAGATGCAAGATTACCTCCAAAAGTAGATGCGATGAAGTTTTCCTCCCGTAAGCTACTGCTACTTATTTTCTTTCAAATGGTTTAGCAGCTTATAGTTTATATATTATGCATAATTGCCACTCTATTCATTGTTGTTGTTGTCACTTCATTCAGATCAACTTCCATGGTCAAAGGAGCTCATCCTTCATCTCAAGCTAGGCGGGGTAGGCGCGGCAAGGTTTGCTCACTGCTGAAGTTTATTCAATTTACTGTAAGCTTCTTTTTTAATACTTTATTTGCATCATTTCAGGCTGCTGCTGCGAGCATTACGTCAGTTCTTTATCTCAAAGATGAGATTTCCATTGCCACGGCTGGAGCAGCGGACAGGTGATTTAGAAAAGCTGTAGCATTCCTAATATCAAGTTTTGAGTACTTAAGCATAGGCTATATCATGCTGACTCGATCTCCTCTCCGGCTAATCCTGGTTATTTCAGTGTTTTGAAGTTCTGGGATTCCAGAAATCTGAAATCTAATGTTACTCAGGCATGTCCTCATCCAGAGTCTTCAACTCAAAAGGTTGCTTCTCTCTTCTGCAGTTTATTCGAAATCGATATTTTACTATGAGATGAAGGTGAATAAAGTTTAATTTTTCTTAGATTAGATGAATATTGGAGGGTGAGTTTTGTTGTAACGGTCGAGGTTGTTTTATTGTGATTTGAAAATTAGGGGTTTAAGTCATAAAAACAACTTTTTCGT